>PVJI01000378.1:230506-276510 GCA_004026765.1 Micronycteris hirsuta
CTCCCTCCCTCCCTCCCTTCCTTCCTTCCTTCCTTCCTTCCTCTTCTTTTTTTCATGTAAGCTGGTTGTTGCATATTTACCAGTAGTACTCCACTGGTCAGATAGAGACCCTTCTTTTTGTGAAAACTGGATTAGTAGGTTTTAAATTGAACCTAACTTTTTAGAAAGATATGCTGGGCAGATGATTTCAGGGCAGTAAAATGTGCAGGATGGGAAATTGATTTTATCTGTTAATGAATTCTAATGAGGAGCAATGCTGGCATACTGAGCTCCTGATGTAAATTGATTCCTCAAAAAGGGCTGTTTAGATCAGTGGGTGAGATTCTGATGGGAAACCAAGGTGTTCTCCCTCCCACCCTCCCTTCCTTCCTTCCTTCCCTCCTTTTTGTTTTTGCCAGAACTCTCCCTGAAAACAGTTTGCACCAAGGAGAGGTGAGGTTTGGAGTGACTACAAATGGAGTTTCCAACACTGTGCACACCCCTGTAGTCTCCCTGAAAGGGTAACTCACAGAAAGCACGTGTTGTCTACAAAGAGAGAGGCAAGAAAATGCGTGTTTGTGGAACCAGTGGGTGTTAGGGCTCTGAGCAGCAGACCTCAGGGGGCCTGGTAGTTTCCCACCCTTACCGATCGCCTCTGCCTGAACAAGAGGGCCTTCCCTTTCTTCAGGAGAGGAGATCAGGCATTAACCTAGCCAGGAATATTGAGACCCCTAACTGACTACTATGTCAAATTAGTTGCCTTGTTCATTTTTATTTACATTCCATCATTCCCAGGAAAGCCAACAGTGTCTTCAGTTCTCTGCTAATCCCCGTTGGTAGGATAGGATCTCTGAAAACCGTTCACAGACTTTGTTAAGTCAGTGTGTATGTGTTAACATAGCTTATGTGTCTATTATGTACCATTTTTGTTAATCTACACTCTCCTTTTCAATGTCTTTCTTCAAATGTTTTGTCTGTGAACCGAGTGAGGTCAAGGTGGGAACTTGAAACATCAATCAGAGTCGTGGGACAGACCACAGCACGGATGTTCCTGGTGGGCAGGTATAGAAAGGTTAGTGACCCAGAGCAATTGGCTGCTTCCAGGGCCATCCGCCAGGGGGCTGCACAGAGTCCAGGACGCCAGATATGTGATGGGTACAGAGGGAGGGGGACAGCCGGTCAGGACAAGGCAGGGGCTGGGGAAGCCAGGGCTGGGTCGGACGGATTGAGGACACCAGTCTGTGTCCTATGTCCAGGAGGCTGACTTTTCAGCTTAGAATCCTCAGTTAAGTACGGAAGTTCTCTGTACCTCAGTTTCCACAGCTGTATAATGGGAATAGTGCTTTGCTTACATTACAGGTTTGTAGTGAGAATTAATTGAGTGAATAGATATAAAGTACTTTTGAAAATGATCAGCTGCTACTATAATTATTATTATTTGCTATTTTACAGGTACCATGCCGGGCATTTTCATGACATCACATTTTCTCAACATTATTCATGAAGAAACGTTGTGCTCAGTTTCCATATGTAAAAAATTTGGAAGTCGCCAGACTCATGTTCACAACAAGAAAAAAGCTGAACAAACTAAAAACCAATCACTTTATTAGACCGCCCAGAAAACTGAGGTCACAGCCTAAATTGCTACCCTTCCCCTCTCCAGCAAAACGAACTGCCGAGAGAGGAGAACACAGAAAATCCCACTGCAGAGGAGCCTACTGCAAACAGAAGCCAGTGGCGACTGGAAGGAGCGGCAGTGGTAACTGATGAATTGTTGGAGACTACGTGTGGACTAACCTAAGATTTTAAACTCTCAGAGGTCCAGACTTCGAGGACAGGGAACACATTTTTGTGGATTTTACATCCTAGTGCTCCACCAGGTTCTCATAGTGCAAATGGAAGAAGAATTCCCTTGCGCCTCCTCCAGAGGGAAGGGAGAAACCATTTTGAAATATGCCCAGAGAATTCTCCAGGAGAAAGGCCCTCCCCTCCAGGGAAAGCACTTGACTCCCCTTTCTGACCAGGGAAAGGGGCGATTCTAGCTCCCTATAGCCTTCCTGTCTCACCTGACTAGAGATGAAAAACTAAGGCTAAGAAATGCTTCTGAATGTCACCGCTCAAAGACTCAGGACCTGACAAGCCTGAGGTTTAATCACAGGAGTATGGAATGCCTCCCTCTGTACTACCTTCCCGTCACACCAACAGGACGCTGGTGTAGGAACAGTAGCTGACCAGCAAGGGAGCTGCAAGGCAGAGACTCTATTTAAGAAAGAGTTCCTTAGGGAACCCCAGGTATAACTGAGAAGACGAAAACAACAACAGCAAAAAATGAGAGGAAACTAAAGCTTCTGGCACCCAGCGCCACAGCAAACAGTACCAGCCAGCTCCTAGCCAAAGCAACGCAAGGCCTCACGCCAAACCCTTGATTGCCTCAGCTCCTATGACCAGATGTGTCACATTCTGCTTTCAACAAAAATGTACAAGACATGCCAAGGACACGGGAGGAAAACATAGTCTGAAAAGATAAAACAGTCATCAGAACCAGACCTAGATATGACACAGGTTTGGGAGTTATCAGACAGGCAATTTAAAATAACTACATATGGTCATTATGTTAGCATTCTAATGGACAAGTAGACAGCATTTAAAAGAAAGTAAGTAATGCTAACAGAGATGTGGAAACTCTAACCAAAAGAAATGCTACAAATAAAAAAAAATGCTGTAGCAGAAATGAAGAAGGTCTTTGATGGGCTCAACGGTAGACATTATAGACCCTAAAAACAAAAGACCAGGGAGCTTGAAGATAGGACAACAGAAACTTTGCAAAGTAAAATGTGAAGAAAAAAAAAGACTGGAATAGAATATCAAGAACTGTGAGACAATTACAGGGGGTGTTACATATCAGACGGAAAAAGAAGAGAGAAAGAAGAAGAAATATTTGAAGTAATAACAGCTGAGAGTTTTTCAAAATTATTGACGAACTCCAAACCACAGATCCAGGAAATTAGAGAAACCAAGCAAGACAAATGCCAACATTTCTACATCTGGTCATATTGTATTCAAACTACCAAAAACCAAAGGCAAAAACAAATCTTGAGAGGAAGAAGACAATAAAAACACACCCTATCAATAGAGGAATAAGAATTACCTCAAACTTGCCATGTAAGCAAGAAGAGAATAGAGTGAAATATTTAAAGTGTTTAAAGAAAAACACTCCACCAAACTAGAGTTCTGTATTTAGTGGAATTATTCTTTAAACATGAAGGAGAAATAGTGACCCTCTCAGACAAAATCTGAGGAACTTTGTTACTGTTTGACCTACTTTGCAAGAAATACTCAAATAAGGTCTTCAGAGAGGTGAAAATGGTATACATCAGAAACTCAGATCTACAAAAAGACAGGAAGAGTATCAGAGTAGAAATAAATGAGAGTAAAATAAAAACTTTGTGATTCTGACTAGATACCTATTTGTTCAAAGTAAGGACGACAGCGATGCATGGGGTGATTGTAGCTCGCGGAAAAGTGAAATGAATGACAGCGACGCTACGAGGTGGCAGGAAGGCAGCGGGAATGCCCTTGGGGAGGCATTGAGTGTTACTTGAACATAAATTACGATTAGTTGTAAATGTATGTTGCAAGTTCTAGGGTGGCAACTAACTTTTTAAAAAGAAATATTAATGTTATGCTAAGAGGGGAATTGTAAAGTGCTCCAATAAAAACAGAGAAGACCAAAAAAGAGGGTAAGATAAAAAAGAAACAAAGATAACAAGTAGAAAATAGTTAATTCTAGTACATTAGTAATCCCATAAATTCATTTAATTCATTTATTCATTCATGGGCTGAATAAATGAATTAAAAAATACCATAGAGAAGATTATTAAAACTAAGAGCATTTTTTTAAAAGATAAACAAGAATAGAAAAATCTTTAGCTAGATTACCAAGTGTTAGAACTAATAAATGAATGCAGCAAAATTGCAGGATGTAAAATCAACATAGAAAAACCTAATTGCATTTATACACACTGACAACAGGTTATCTGAAAAGAAATTTAATTAAATAATCCCATTTACAATAGCATCAAAAAGAATAAAGTATGAATCAATTTAACGAAGGAAGACTTGTACACTGAAAACTACAAACAATGATGAAACAAATTAAAGCAGACACAAATAAATAGAAAGAAATCTCATGTTTATGGACTGGGATGTTTTATATTGTTAGAATGCCCAAACTACCCAAAGTGATCTATAGATTGAATACACCCCTGATCAAAATCCTCATGGCATTTTTTTTACAAAGAGTAAACAAAAAAATTCTAAAATTCATATGGAGAAACAAAAGACCCAGAATAGCCAAAGCAATTCTGAACAAGAAAAAAAAGTTGGAGGCGTCATCACACTTCTTGATTTTAAAATATGTTGCAAAATTACAGTAATCAAAATAGTATGGTATTATCATAAAAACAGACATAAGGACCAATGGAACAGAATATAGAGCCCAGTAATAAACACACATAAACCGTCACCGATCTTTGTCAAGGGTTCCAGGAATATACAACAGGAAGAGAATTATCTTCAGCAAACAATGTTGGGAAAACTGTACAGCTACATGCTCATTATTATGAAATTGGATCCTTCAGTAAATGGTATGCAAAATCAACTTAAAATGGATTAAAGACTGAAACATAAGATCTGCAACCATAACGCCTTTAGAAAAAAATAGTATGGAGTTTCCTCAAAAAATTATAAATAAAACTTCCATATGATCCATCAATTCCACTTCTGGGTGTATAACCAAAGGAATTAAAATTGCTATCTCAAAGAGGTATCTGTACTTATAGGATCATTGCGGCATTATTCACAATAGCTAAGACATGGAAGCAACCTAAATGTCCTTCCGTAAATTAATGAAGAATATGTGTGTGTGTGTGCGTGTGTGTGTGTGTATGTATATATAGTACAACATACACATAAGGGAGAATTATAAGTCAGAATGAAAGAAATCCTGACATTTGCAGCAACGTGGATAAACCTGGAGGAGATTATGCTAAGTCAGCCAGACATAGGAGGACAAGTACTATAAATACTTACATGGTGAACTGCAATTAGTTAAACTCATACAAGCAGAGAATGGAGTGGTTGTTGCAGGAGATGGGGTCGGGAAAACAAAAGTTATCAATCCAAGGGTGCAAAGTTTTAGTTGTACAAGATGAGTAAGTCCTAGAGAGCAGTACAGCATAGTGCTTATAGTTGAAAATATTGTGTTGTATACCTAAATTTTTGCTGAGAGTGTTGTTTTTATGTTAAGCAGTCTCATTACAAATAGTGACCCTAATAATAATAACAGTAATTATGAAAGAGGGAGAAAACGTTTGGAGGTGACGGATAGGTTTTTGGCATATATCGTGGTGATGGTTTTACAGGTGTATGAGGTTAGAGATAAGGATACAGAAAGCAGTACGTATTTGCAGTATTGTACATTAAATATGCACAGTTTTGCATGTGTGCAGAAGTCAAAGGAGATCTAAATAAATGGAGATCTATTCAATGTTCATGGGTAGGAAGACTCAATACATCAAGATGTCAGTTCTTTTCAACTTGATCTATAAATTCAGTGCAATCCTACTCAGAATTCTAGAAAGATATTTTGTTGATGTCTACTAGCTGATTCCAGTTGTGTGGGAGGCAAAAGACCTAGAATAGCCAATGCAGTATTGAAGGAGGACAGAGCTGGACCAGCACTGCTTGACCGCAAGATTGACTATAAACTTCAGTAATCAAGACGATGTGGGAATAGTGAGAGAATGAACAAATAGATCAAAGAAACAGAATAGAGAGCCCAGAAATAGACTCACAGAAATATAGTCTTCTGATCTTTGACAAAGGAGCAAAGTCAAGTCAACGGGGAAAGGACTGTGTTTTCAATAGGTGGTTCTGGAAATTGGAAATTGACATGCAAAAAAATGAATTTAGACAAAGATCTCACACTTTTTACAAAAAAATAACTCAAAGTGGATGATAAACTTAAATGTAAACAAAACGATACACTTTTAGAAGATGACATAGGAGCAAATTTAGGGGCCCCTGGGTTTGGTGATAAGTTTTTATGTAGAACAGTGAAGATATCATCCACAAAGAAAAAACAATAAGTTGAACTTCATTAAAGTTTGAACCTCCTGCTCCGTGAAAGATGCCGTTCAGAGGATGGAAAGACAAACCACACACTAGGGGAATGTATTTGCAAAACAAATACCAATAATGACTTGTAATCAACATGTAAAAATAATTCTTAAAACTCGACAATAGAAAAACAAAGAACCCAAATAGAAAATAAGCAAAATAGTTGAAGAGACATATCGTCAAGGAAGATACAAGGAGGGGTGGTGTGAAATAAGCATATGAAGATATTTTGAACATCATATGTCTTTAGAAAAATACAAAATAAAACAACAATGAGACGCCACTACACATCTGTTGGGACACTTAGAATCCCAAACACTGGCCGAATGTTGGCAAGGTCAGTTGCAACAAGAACTTTCATTCTTTGCTCCTGGAGGACAGTTTGGCAGTTCCTCACAAAGATAAACATAATCTTACCATATGCCTACTCCTAGGTATTTACCCAATTGCGTTGAAAACTCATGTCCACGCAAAAACCTACACACGAATGTTTACAGCAGCTTATTTATAAATTGCCAAAACTTGAAAGCAACAAAGACGTCCTTTAATAGGGGAATGGATAAACAAACTGTGGTACATCCATACAATGGAATCTTATTCAGTGATAAAAAGAAATGAGCTATTAAATCATGAAAACACACGTAGGAACTTTCAATGAATATTGCTAAATGAAAGAAATCAGTTTGAAGAGGCTGTCTTCTGTATGATTCCAGCTATGTGACATTCTGAAAAAGGCAAACCTATAAAGACAGCAGAAAGATCAGTGGTTGCCAAGGGTTCAGAGGAAGGGAGGAAAGAAAGAATAGGTGAACACATTTTTAGCATAAATTATCCTATAAGATACTGTAACCGTGGGTTCATAAAATTATGCATTTGTCAAAACCCACCAAACTGTGCAAAATGAAGAGTGAACCATAATGTGATCTGTGAACTTCAGTTCATAATGATATGTCAGTATTGGTTCCTTAATTGTAACAAATGCATCACATCAAGGCAAGATATTAACGACAGGGAAACTGTGTTTGGGGAAGGGGTACGTAGGAACGTGGTGCTCTCTACTCAATTTTCCCGTAAGTCTAAAACTGCTCTAAAAAAACTAAGTCTATTAAACTTTAAAAAAAATGTGTTCATTTTATAGGTGAGAAATCGAATGCTTGGGATTCACAGAAATTAAGTAGCTTGATGCAAAACACTTTGGGAGCAATTGCAGTGGAAGTACTTGATCCAGGTGAACTCGGGCTGAGTCTCAAAACAGGAACCATTTTTTTCTCATCTAGGTGCAGATTCAGAAGCTCTTTAACTAAACAGGTGTATTCCATTGTCGCGTGATTGGGGGCCCCAGAAACTGTGATTTAACAACCCCTCCAGGTGATTCTGACATCACTAATGCTTGATAGGGTCAGAGCCGGAGCCAGGCTCGCACAAGAGGGTGAGGGAACAGGATGGCTGGGGCTTTCGATGGACGCCTGTCTCCTCCAAGAATCCCCTCCGGACGGGGGCTGAACTTGCCTGGGCCATGGAGGTCATCGGCAGGAGGTATTCAGACAACTGAATGTGTCCTTTTCTATGTGCAGAAACTCATCTGTGGAGTTTAGGAGAAAAACACTTATTTAAACTCATTCCTTTGTAGTGAGAGTAAGAAGGAAATACATTGTACTTTACCTTTATGATGTAGATTTGAAGTAGGAACGCTGCATTCATTTAACAAATATTTATTGAGGGTTACTGTATGCCAGGCATTATTTAGTTTCAGGGAAACAGCGTAAACAGACTATCCAGGTCTTAGGGAGCCTTTATTCTCCAGGGGACAAACTGACAAGTAATAAACAGACTTTTAAAAAATGAGGTATTTGTAGGTTCTTTACCTCGAATAAAGCTTGTATTTGCTTCTCTTCTGAAGTGTGTGATGTGAGGAGTCTCACAGGAGACTGCCTCCCCCAGTTACTCCATGTAAATGTACCACATTGTTCTGTAGATCTGGGGTGAGCAGATGTCCAGAATCTCCTTCCATGCAGAGAAGAATTATGTGCTTGAGTTGTTGCTGAATTCACTCTCCATGTGAAGAAGAATGTACATTTCACATTGTTTTGAATATTGAATGACAAAAAGGAAGCAAAAATAAACTGTACAAAAATAACTGCATGATATTAGTGCTAAGGATTTAAATTCACCAAAACAAGGAAATTCCAAATGAAGGCCAAATATTTAGGACCACACTGCCTTTTCAGCCGCCCTGATGTGAGCGCTACCAACTAGGATTCTTTCTTCACCTGGTGTTTTCTTGGCTTGTCATTTTGACACTCAGCATCTGAGTCACCACTCAGGGAGAAATGAGCCCCGGTCTCTCAGGTTGTCCTCTCTGTTTTCTTTGCTGGGATTGGCATTTAGAAGAATTTTTACTAAGCAACTTCAACACAAGGGTTTGTTTCAACTTGGTCTGAAAGTTGATCTTTCAGTGGAAGATTAAATTATTAAAATTGTGGCATTGAAAAGCAAAGAGCAGAATTGACTTCCCAGCATTTAAAAAACATCCTCACTCTAAATAACAATCAAAGGAAGCCAAGGAGTAGACTCCCAAAGAAAGGAGGCTGTGAGGGAAATTGAGGAGGGAATACGAATGACCCCCTGCACCTTGCTCGGTGTTCCTGCAGTCGCTCAGGAGTTGCCAGTGGCAAATCTGTGCTCTGCCAAAGGGAAATCAAGATATATGCACCCCTGTTATTATGATTTCTCCCACTGACTTACTAAGTGTAATCAAACTAGCTTTCTCCAGTCTCTGAATCAGTAGCTTTGAAACTTGACTGCATTTAGAATCACACAGGGAACCTGAAGAAATCCCAATGCCCAAGGCTACTCTCCAGACAGTTATATCAGTATTTCTGAGGGTATGATTTGGGCATCAGCATTTGTAAAGCTCCCCAGGTGATGCCAATGGGCAGCTAAATTTGAGAATCAGTGCCCTAAGTAACCAGCTGACAAATCTTCTCCTAGCCCGCCGCCACTTGCCAATAGCAAAATCATTGCTCTTTGTCAGAGAAGGATGAGTAATTGATCCAGCTTTTCTTACCTTCCCATCTGAAATACAAAAGGAAGTTAAAGAAGGCTTGAAAGAGTTTTGACACTCTCAATGAAAATAAAACAAGCTTTAATATACAACTTAGCACGTGTTGACCACAAAGTGCCAATTGGGTTTTTCTTTTTGGAAGGAATGTATGTCAGTCATGCTAAAATGAAAGAAATCAAGAGTGTGTGGTGATGAGGAATTAAAATTCAACCCTTCCATCTTATTGAGCAAGCCCAGAATGACGGTGTCCGAACGTGTATTCGTTACAGATATGATTTATTTATTACCAGGCACACATGGTAACGCGGGGTGTCCAAAGGGCCCGTTGCTGTTGGGGAGCTCTGAGCTGGCTGCTAACAGGTTCAGGGTGAAGGTCCAGGGGGAAAAATCATTGCTGAGTTTTTCTAATTGAGGTGCAAATGAAAGTAAATGAGATGATATTTGTATAAATAGTACTTTCCTAGTTTTCAGTGGTGGGCTGCCGGGGGACATGTTACTATTAATGGTGATCAAAGGAGAAGGAAGTGATGGAATGTGAGCACCTCAAATTTGTGTGGAGCTTGGTATTAGCCCTTGATAGGGACTTGATCTGCCGACGGGCAGATACTGTTTTCACCACATCAACAGTTGGTGATGGGCACGGAGTCATTTAGGGCCTTTTCCAGGGAGGCATGGCCAGTAGAGGAATAGCTGAATCGGGCTGCCCCGAAGTTCATTGTGTCCATGGAATTGATTGGTGAGCACTTATGTGGTTATACTGAGGGCCACTTTGTAATAAATGTGCTGTTGACTAATAAACGTATTAGTTTTGATACCCCCCCTAAGAGATGAGCACCAGTGGCTCTCTCAAAGTGATATTTCTATTTTGTGCTTGGAAGAGATGATAAATGAGGAGAATTGAGTGGTTTTCTGGTCATTTTAGATAAACTGCGTTTAAAACTCACAGATTCTCCAGACACAGGGTTATTTAATCAGAATTGCAGGCATAATTGATGGTAACTCTTCTCTTCATTGTATCTCCAGACAAATATGTTTCCAGGCAGAAAAAGTAATTTAAACAGAGTTGGAGGCAAGACTCTAGACTCTGTCCAAGTCACTAGATTAGTCTTGAATCTGTCTCCGAGGTCAACGACGTGGCTAGAGAATCAGGGCAGCGACACAGTGAAGAGTTAGACTGTCCCCTCTGGGAAATCTAGTGCTGCCTCTTACTGGCTGCGAGGCCACCAGCAAATTCTGACACCCTTTCAGCATCAGCTTCTCCGTCTGTGAAGTGAAGAACTTATGATCTGTTCTGTGCACAGAGTGCCCAGTATTGGGCCTGGCACATTGGTTGGACAGGCACCCAACCAATGGCAGGTGTTTTTGTTGTTTTGCTGAATTGTTTGTTCCTATTTAAAGAATCTCCCATCAAACTTACTTCCAAGTGATGCAATATTTCTACACGACAGAGCTAAATAGGCCCAGATTTGGTGTGATGTCTTGGATCACCAGAGACCTAGAAATATAAGATATTTGTTGTGCAACTGTGCATTTGTTGTAAATTTTATTTTTAAGCCCCTTATCATACAGGAAAGTGGTGGTTTGATTAATATCTATAGCTGGCCTGAAGTCAAAATCAACTCTCTGGGTGCTCTTAAGTACATGTAAATTATCAAATGATGGTGAAAATGAGCTCTGACTGGCTCACTAAGAGTTTAAAAATGAAGTGCTTCAAGTCAATAGAGTACGAACACCGAGAAAGGGCCTTTGGGATTTTCGTTGGATTTATAGGTGCAAGCTGACCAGTCACCCACGGAACTCAAGGCTGACTGGTTGAGAACGAGAGCTGTCAGTTAGATAGGAAGCATCCAAACATCTCGTCACTGCACTCAGCCTTCTCTGAGTTACACCGCAGGGGGCGACGTCTAGCAGAGGAGGGGCTGTGCTGTGCTTCAGAGGGCGGGGCTTTGGGGCCCACAGAGCGGGGCTCCCGCTCTGCCCTGCTGCGCATGCACCGTCTTATCTAGAGCAAGATACTCACATTTCCTGCTTTTGTATCTTCATTTGCAAAAGTAATAGCACCTACTTCAAAAGACCGTAAGGAGGCTTAAATGAAATAAAGCACATGAAAGATTTGGCATAGTGGGTGGCAAATGATATATATTAACTATTATTATCATTTTATAATCATTATTATTATTATTAGATCCAGGAACTCTCTCCAGGGAAGGGGAGGTTCAGGGAAAAGAAAATGTAAAAATTACTAAAAAACCCCCCAAAACCCAAACCCAAGTTGAACACATACTTGAATATACTCCAGCTCATTGCCTTAACATATTAATTTGACATAAATTGCACGTAGATGTGAGTCTTTGTACATTTTGACCACGTTCTCCATGTGCCCTTTTTTTGAACCAAAAACTACCATCACCTTAGAAAATTGTGAAGGTTCATCATCACAGAAAGACTGTAACTTACAGCCCGGTCACTAAAACGAACATCTAATGGAAGATTATTGCCTCCTTTCCTTGCTTTCCTTTTGGAAATTTATTTTGTAACAGAAAAAATGTATTAGTGAGATGTCTGTCTCTCTTGTACATAGCACAGCTAAGGAAACCACGTTAACACTGCAAACAAGTGCCGGTCTAGTTGCCGAGGTCAGGTAGGTTGCTGGAACTCTCACTGCCTTCTCGTGTGTCTAAGGGGAGGGAACCTAGGATGAGGAACAAAGCAGGCACAGGAGGTTGCGCCCCCTGCCAGGAAGTCCTCCCACTTCCAGGTGTGTTTGTGTCCCAGGGCTGCCTAGCAAAGCGCAGCAACCTGGGTGTCTTAGAACAACACAAGTTTGTTGGCTCACAGTTCTGGAGGCTGGAAATCTCAAATCAAGCTGTGCAAGGGCCACACTCCCCCTCAAACTGACGGGGGAATCCTTCCTTGCTTCTACCTAGCTTCCAGTGGTTTGCCAGCATCTTTGTCTTTCCTTAGCTTATGAGTGCATCGCCGCAATGCATCCTCCATCCTCACATGGCACCCTGCTTGTGCCTCTCCATGTTGTGTCCCCACTGTGTGTATCATCCATGTGATAAAATTTCCACCTTTTATAAGGACACCAGTCCTACTGAGCTAGGACTCCCCCTACCATTAGGCTTCATTTTAACCTGAGTACCTCTGCAAAGACCCTATTTCCAAATACAATTACATCCCGAGGTATTGGGGCTTAACTTCAACATATCTTTTTTAAATGTGTTTTGTGGCAGGGGGGAAACGAATCTCCCCACAACACCCAGGACCCTCAGATGTAGACCGGACGGGTCTCGGAGACTGTGTAGAGTTAGGACAGTTGAGGGAGGACAACAGGCATGAGACAGATGCTTCTCCAGCTGCAGGGCCAGACATTTCAATTTCTTAAATCTGGTTATTATATTGTGAGCAACACAGGGCATTGCATTTTGGGGGTTAAAATGTAACATTGGAAAGGATAAGCATTTAGAATTCACTTAAATTCTGGCTTTCTAGTCCATCAGGGGCCCCAAAAGAAGAGAGTGGCCAAAGCCTTAGTCCCGAGTCGTGTATCTCCATGACCTAAGTGATTTGAGTCTCTGTCAAGGATGGATTCCAAGGAAGCAGCTCTCTTCCCTTAATGTTTGCTCTTCAGTGAAGAAACATTCAGAACAGAAAAATATGTGACAGACTCCATGGTTAAGACATATTTCAGGAACAGGGAATAATAGTTACAATAATGGCAAGTTTTTGCATGTGCCAGTCATGGGGCTGAGTGATTTCCTCATGGTGTCTCACACTGATAATTGTTCAATTTAGTGGGATTTAATTGTATTTCATGGAGAAAAATGTGTAATTTGTAATGTTATTGACTGTAATTTTGAGAATAAATATAGAAGGATCTCTTTTTTATTTTTAATTTTTTTCCAGCATGGCTTTTTTTTTAAGATTTTATTTATTTATTTATTTATTTATTTTTAGAGAGAGGAGAAGGGAGGGAGAAAGAGCAATGTGTGGTTGCCTTTCACATGGCCCTCACCAGGGACCTGGCCTGCAACCCAGGTATGTGCCCCGACTGGGAATCGAACCGGGACCCTCTGGTTCCAAGCCCACGCTCAATCCACTGAACTACACCAGCCAGGCCTAGAAGGATCTCTTTTTAAAAAAAAATCTTGACTACTTAAAAACTTAGCATTCTGGTTTTTTCTCCTTCCTGCTGCTTTGCTGGTGGCTCTGGGTGATGTACTGTTTTCTCAGTTTCTCCACTTCTTGTTCTGAATCCAGAAACAGGACTCGAGAGGAAGTCGGTTTCTGCCTTCCCAACACCTGACATGCATTGACTAAGGACCAATGGGCTGTATTTAAATAATGGAAATATTATTTGTACATTTTAGGGAAGCATGCACATGTTTAAACCGTGTGGCAATGTCCTCATGTGTCCCATTTTTACATGGACTCTGAAACTCCCCAGTCCTGGAGGTATTTTTACAGCCAGGCACACATGCAGGCAGTGACTGGGGGCCCGCCCTTGGATCATGTATTACCTCTAATGAAATTAGCTTTTCAGCTCACCCCTGGGCAACCTTTGAATATAAGACAATGGTCTCAGTTGTTTGTTTCCTGGGGAAATGTTAATGATTAACTTGAAAAAAGGAAGAATTTCTTTTACCCCACTGCCTAATTTTTCATAATTCCATACAATTGCTGTGTACCTTATCTTGGTTTAATATCTCCCATGCAAGACATTCACTTCTAGAACACTGGTGTA
The DNA here is from genome assembly GCA_004026765.1 of Micronycteris hirsuta. Classification (NCBI taxonomy): domain Eukaryota; kingdom Metazoa; phylum Chordata; class Mammalia; order Chiroptera; family Phyllostomidae; genus Micronycteris; species Micronycteris hirsuta. The sequence goes on from PVJI01000378.1 coordinate 244,477, forward strand.
CATACATTTTTGGCTGAGGAGAAAGCACTACCATACCTAAAGACTTTAGTTCTTTCCAGTTGGGGCGATTGTGTTTTTTTTGTTTTTTTATATTAAGCCTTGTCCTCAGCCAGAAATATTAAATTCAGGCTTTGCTTTAATGGTTGTTAGATAAAGCATCAATCTGATTTATTTGGATGCTAACTACCTTTGCCTGAATCCATGTAGCAACTAATGTTTCCCACATGTGTGTGGCCAGTCTGCATTGGTGCACTCCAGCGCTGCGTGAAAGAGTGAAGAAATGTGAAGCGCTACGGGCGGGCTGAGAGCATGCCGCAGCTGAGGGGTGTTCCCGGGCAGGCTTAGGAGCGCAGCTCCGTGTGGAACTTGGCAGATGCCCCGTGGGAGAGGAAACATTTGACCTTTAGTCATGATTGGCTGCAGAATATTTAGTTGGGGGTAGGGTCCTCTTTTGGACTAGAGAGCGTGGTCTCTGGACTAACCCAGGGGTCCTCCAGAGCAGGCTGGGCTAAAGAGAGAAGCCAGTTTGCTTGCCTGATGGCTTGATGTCTGAGTGTCTGGACTTGAGCACAGGGCTAGAGGCGGAGCACTAAGCCTGGTATCTGTACTGCCTCTTTTAATTTGCTTACCAGTCCTGTGAGATAGGTACTATTCTCTCAGACAGGTTCACTGCTTTGTCCTTGATCACAGGGATATCAAATAATAGAGCAGAGGATTGAACCCTGGCAATTTGACTCCAGGTACCCCTTTGTTTGGGGGTTAGCTCTTTATAATTTCCCAGGGAGGCTATATGATAGAATGCAAAGGCCATGGGATTTATGTACAGACAACCCTGAGTTTGCATCTTAGTTGCACACTTAGTAAGTGGGTGTCTATGAGTCAATTATTTAACCTTCCTAGGTTTCAGTCTCATCATCTGTAAAATGGGTTCACTGTGAGGATTAAATGTGATTAATCCATATTAATATCCAGCCTGACAACTATTAAGTGTTCAAAATTGCCTGCTCATATCCCTTCAGTAAGGACCTCCCAGTGTGGTTCTTCGTGGCTGTGATGGAAATGGCACCTCAGTCACATGGCTGAGCTGTCGTTGTTTCCATAGACACTTCTCAGATTTGGAGCCTTGGCCACAGTTCCAGGATTTTTATTTGCATTCAAGCAGAGGTAAATCCATCCAGACATCCTCCTTTCAAGTGCCGAGGGCTGCATCTGTTTCAGACCAAAAATAATACCTTGTGATTAGAAATGTTTCAGTAACATGATTTGTGTGTTTTATTGAAGCAGAGGTTACAATTATTAGCAACACCAGGAATTTCAGACATTTAAACACAGTCTTGACTTCTCCTGAGCCAACCACATCCCTGTGCAATTATTAGTTTATCTGAATACCTTCCATCCAAACCCTCTGTGGGAGGTGGCCCTCTGAGGACAGCCTCTGGTCCGTGCTGGCAGTGGCAGGCAGACAAACCCACAACTCAGCTGGGGGGCACAATAAAGGTAACTTGGTTCTATTAGCTAGTAATTTGCTACCTGGTTTGGGTCACTTCCTAGTCACTACCAATTTGGCTAGGTTATCCCAACTCCCTCTTTGAAGCTGACCTTAAGGATTTAAAAGAATTAAAAACAGGGTTTTCCTTCCTTTGGAGTCTACTCCTTCTGTCATACGATCTCTGTATAGTGCCCATCTCAGACAGTCTCTCACGACCCAACATCTGTGCAAGACAAGGAAACACAAACAAGTTAAAAAAACAGCCCATCCTTCAAAGCCTCAAGATCTTACCTCCAGCCATGGGCTACGCATTTTCATTGTTATTTTTGCTTGTTTCATTTTAACAATCGTTTTTAATAGAAGGAAACCATATGCCATTTAAATTTGAGGTAAACAATCTGAAAGGGTGGACATACTGTGTTACTAGAGAAAATGAGTTAAGGCACCTTTGAGAAGGGCACGCATACCAATTGACCCTCACAATCACTGTAAGAACGATGATCTCCACAAAGGCTCACAGAGAGTGAGACGGACAGACGTACGTGGTCATACAGAGGTGGTAGGGCCAGGCCCTGAACCAAGGTCCATGCCACTCAAAACCTATAGTTTTCCAGCTGCTTCCTGCTGCCTAAGTTTGAGAAAGGCAGAGGCAAGACTTACAAGCTTAACCACAGACCCCCAAACACCTCTCACCAGAGTGATGGACTCTGACAGGCCGATGTTCCCTGGTGTTGTTTGAAACCTCTCTGTCCTCAGTTAAAAATTAAGCATTTAGGTGGACCAGTCTGTACGTCACTAATGCACTTAGATGCAACAGGAAGTGGAGGTTGCCGGGTGTGCCAGGCGCTGCACTGGGAGATATGTAGGCATTCTCGGGGACCAGATAAAAGTCTGGGAGCTACGGAAGCAGGAGCGTGAAGGGAGCTGATTTGAGGTTCGGGAAGATGGTTGAAAGCAGCATGGAGAGTGGATTAGGAGAAAGAGTTAAGGTAAGACACTTCGGAAGGCATTTTTCTGGTCCAGGCAAGAAATCATACTTTCTCGTACGAAAATTAAAGAGTAGCTGAGCCTTTCTGTGGGTTAATGTACCAGGTGGGGTCTCTCAGTAAGCCATCTCGACACTGGCCAAGTTTCTCTCTTTAGCCACCTTTCCCATTCCAGCCCCTTGGGGGAGAGGAGTATTACCTTCCTTTTACAAGGCCCAACTCATCTGGTGTTGGAGGCAGAAGTGGCACATTGAGAGTGAAACAACCTTACCCACGGAGAAACCCCATGTAGCTCACGTGGCTGAAGCAGAGGAGGGAAGTGAAGGAAGTCTCGGTGAGAGGTGAGACAATGCCTGGATCCCGAAGGCTCTTCTGGGCCACACTACCCTTGAGGCTCAGCCACATCCCTTGGCACAATGGACGCCACGAAGGGGTTTTACATGAAGCTGGGTGGAGAGGTAACATAAAGATGTTCATTTTAGGAAGATCGCCCTGGAGGAACTGGAGGCAGGACACCAGTGAGAGACCATTCAATAATCCTTGTTAGGATAATGAAAGCCTGAACTAAGCTTTTAGAGTGAAGTGGAAAAGAATAAAGGAGTGAGCAATGGTGAAGGACTTAGAATCCACTGGGTTTGGTGACCGATGGGCTGGGATGTGGGAAGTGGCGTCTGAGAGGGATGCCGGATGTCTTCAGGTTTCTGGATGGGAGGACGTTGGTGCCCTTGCTGAGATGGAGGACAGGTGACGAGGAGCTGCTGTGGGAGGACTGTTGTATTTGAGGGTCCGTGGGACCCACCACGTGGAGCTAGTGGTCTGAGAAGCAGTTTGATGGAAGAAGTTCAGTCTCACATGAGAGCCTCAGGGTTGATATCATCTGAGCACAAGTGTCAGTGGACGACCGGGGAACAGATGATGAGAGTGGCTGGATGAGAGTGAGGACACAGAACCTGGTTGCTAGTGACTGTTTTTAGGGGAAAAAATGTAAATCAAAAACCTCTCTGTTATCAGATGCCCAGTCGATGCAGTCTTTAGTATTGCAGTTTTTTTTAACTTTAAATTTTCAGCCAAAATGTACCAAACTAACTCAAAATGAAAAAAAAAAAACCCCACGATATTTATTACTCTCATCACTAAACTTCACTCAACCTCCTCTATCACAACTCCCGTCAAAAAAGAAACTGAGACGCCATGCCGTAAGACATCTGGTGCTTCACTCCAGGTGTCTTTCATTCATTCATTCCTTTTTACCTTTACTTGTTCAATTTCCCACTAGATTTTTGCTGAGTACTTCCTGTGGTCAAGCACTGTTCAGGCCCTGGTGTTACAGTGATATGTAGGATAGACTAGGTTCCTTAACCTCATGGAGTCTACACCATAGTGGAGAGAGATCATCAGAAAACTTGGAAACAAATCAGGAAGAACATTTCAGCATATCCACTGAAACACTGTCATACCCCTATATGACCTCATGAGTCTAATTTAAAAGAGGAAAAACTTTGGTAGGGTTTTGACTTACATGCCAGGAGAAATGGATTTCTGGGCCCTTTCCATTGTTTAAATTTTCTGGGATCTGTTCATCTCAGGTGCTTGTGTAGCTTTCATTTTTCTGTTGTGGTTTTTGAACAGACCCTCCCCGCCCCTCCCCATCCCCCCTGCATCTCGTCCCCCGTTAACTCTCTGCCGCTGGATCTGGACAGTGAGGACAAAGCTGTAAGACTGCTGAGATGCTCCCGCCACGGGCTGGGAGGCGGGCTCCGGGGCATGGCGCTGGAATCCACTTGGGTGTGAAAACACTCTTGCTCCCCAGGAATGCCCTCCTTTGGCACTGGAAGTGGGAGTGGGAGCCCAGAATGTAGAATGGACTTGACTTGCTCACCCAAGTGTATTTAAGCAATCTCTTCCTTAATAACACCCAAATAAAGTCCTTTTAAAATCGAAGCTCTTCAAATCACAAAATCAGGTGATCGTGCTTTGAAGCAGTTGGGCCAGTCAAAACTGCACTTGATGAATGAATAATTTGAGAGCTTCTTTATAAAAGTGACGGGTTTTTAAATGGCCACCATATGGGGGCAGGCAGGTGGCTGGCAAAGGTTTCTGTCCTGCTTTTGCTAGACAGGCTGCCCTCCAGCGTGCTGTCAATGAAGGGCACTGATACAAAGTGATTCCTGAAGCCCCTTGCCAGGCTGTGTCTTGACAGAGGACACTCGCGCCTGGGCAGGCGGCAGGTGCTGGGCCGGGCTGAGCCCCGAGCTTGCCCGCAGTTACGCTGTCAGCCTCTTTCAGCTCTAATGCTTCATGACAACTGCCTACCTGGACTAGGATAATGGCAGAAAACCTCTGCAAAATTGATGGGGGATTTCACAGAGCAGAGTGGCTTCTCATGTTCTGTGAGGCAGAACACCCTGATTCTCTTTGCCAGTGGGAGACAGAAGGTTAGGGTCAGGACCTGGGCAATGGTGTAGATTCAAAAATCCCAATTTGAGGTTGACTCGACCTCCTCCCTGGCTCTGTATGTCACATGCATTTGTTTTCTCTCCAGTGCATGAGCCTCGGCTGCTCTTAGAAATGCTACCAGAAGATTATCTTTGACCTGGATTGCACATGACATCGAGTAATATAGAAGGCTGACAATTAATAATATAATGAGCCAATGCTTCCACTCTGGATCAAGTAGGATAAAATCCGGCATTGTCCTTCGTTGTCTGGATCAAGCTGCATGTCTTGCATGAATTATACAGCTGATTGGAGCTTATTCAGCGGACCCCAGTCAGCCATTTTCACGGTGCCACTTAACATCCTTCTTTTGCATGGATCAAAAACGCATCGTATCCCAAACCTCTGTTGTCATTTGACTCATCAACATTATTAAAATGGAGTGAAATACACTTAGTTGTTTTGTTTCCTGGCCTTTAGGGATGGTGAAGATACAGCTCACCTAAGAGATCATGAAGAGCTAAGGGGTAAGCAGAGAAGTAAAATATGAAACCCCAGGTATTAGAAAATCAAGTGAACTAATGCTTGTAAAGTGCATATCAGGATGCTTCAATAAATCTAAGCTTTTATCATTTATTATTATAAATGTTTTCATTAGCATAACTTCTAGCATCTCTGGCAATGTTCAATGCTGGTATTTTCCCTTGCTCTCGCCTTTGTGACTGCAGACACAGGGGAGAGACAGTGGGAGGGTCCGTCGGTGTGCACATTTCTGTTAGAATCTAACTGAGCAGCTGTGTGAGTGTGGGCCATGCTTAAAAATGAGCCTGCTTAATTTTATAGTTTTGTCCTAAAAATCAGAAAGTGCTCCTAATTGGTTGTTTTAACTTTCAGCATGTCAACATTTTTTTAGTGTGAAATATTCTTCTGCTGTGTCTTGAGAGTATACAGAGCTCTAAAACATAGGAAAGTTTAGGTTATTTCTAATATTATTTGATAGAAATACTATTTTATTCTACTGTAAAATAAAAAAATGGACTCTAATGAAAACATATGCCCTGAGTAAATATTTTCTTCATTTTTAAAGTTTTTCAATTACAGTCGCCATATAATAGTATGCTATTTTTGGGTATACAACACAGTGATTAGACATTCATCAAGGAAACATTTTAAAGTGGAAGTTTCCACTTTCTTCCTCATCTTTCCTCTCACTGGAAACTGTGTGCATTCCAGGACTGCCTCTGCCACGGTCCTTGTTGCTTCTATCGGCGAATCAGTTTTAAGTAAGCTGCAGTGAACCCATTTTGATGGCAAAGATATTTTGAAAAGGTAAAAAAAATTCAATGACACGGATATCAAAGATTTTTCCTATAGCGTTCACAACTTTCAGCCCTGATCTTGTACTTATTTTATAAATCAAACACTTTTGTAGCATTTATTATATGCCAGGTACTATTCTAAGCACTTTCCAAATACTGGGTCATTTAACCTTCACAAAACCACGTGAGGTAAGCACTATTATGAACCCATCGTACAGATGAAGGAACTGAGGCAGTGAGGATAAGAGCAAGCCCCGAGTCTATGATGTTCATAACCACCCTGTCTCCATATCGGTGTTTCAGAAACAGCCGCGCTATATTCCAAAGACTACATCAAGCTTTCAGGCTAATTTTTCCCAGATGAACTTAGGTATCTTATAAGTTATCTTATTGACCTTCAGAGAAGTTTTGATTTTGTAGTTTTCCTGTTAAAAATTAAAAATCGCTCCTAATTGGTTATTTCTCAACTTGGAACATTTCAACTTCTTTGAGTGCAAAATTGTTTTCTTTAATATAAGAGGCTTTGTCATATTCTTCTCTGATTCTCATTGCCTTGGGTAATTTTAAAATAAAAAGTGGGAGAGGCCCCCTGAACACATGTCCGTGACCGCCATCTCCCTCTGGGGACCCTGTGGGACATACTCAGGTTGTAAGAAACTCCACCTCCTGAGGTCTGAGCTCAGAACCTGAAGGGGGGCATTGCAGGTACAGCGCACCAGGGTTTCTGGCCCATCAGAGGTGGGAGCCTCGCTATTGGAGAGGAGAGAGCAGGTTCTGTGGCTGCTGGGAGAGGCCCCGCTCTCAGTGCAGAGGCCCTAGTTGGCTGACAGCCCTTCATGACCAGTCTCCTGGAGAAGAAACTCCAACCTTCTCTCCCACAGCGGGCCTGTCCAGCACTGCCCAAGACTCCGGAAGCCTGTGCTGCACCGGATGATAGACCTGCTCTGTGACATGAACCGACAGAAGCAAGCAGAGGTGTCCGGGTTGCTTGAAGAAGACGAGCCCAGCTACCATGTATGGAGGAAGATTTAAAGAAAGAAGTGAAAGGGAACTTAAACAGAAAGAGAATTGAGTATGCTTTCACAATATGTTAGGAAAGATGAGAACAGTAAAACCATAATTTTCAAATTAAAACAATTCACTTGTGGAAGGGAAAGAAGAATCCATATCACTGAAAACAAAATTAGTGATCTGAGAGATTAAACAGAGGAACAATTTCAAACAAGTAGCAAAGAAATGAAGGAATGAAAATCACGACTGAAAAGATGGGATGAGAAATAAGACAAGTCCAGGAGCCCTAATAAGCAAATAATAACCATTGCTGAAGGAGAAAGAGGAAGAAATGGAATGAACAGTGTTGTGCATGAGCAGGACCATACCTGCATGTGTGCATGAGAAAAATCCCGAGCTGAAGGAACACTGGCATTTTCAGATCAAAAGGTCTCATCAAATCTCAAGAAGGATTAAAATTAAAGATGCTCTCAAGTAAGCATATAATTCTCCCCTGGCTCTCTGCATTATTACCTATTTTACAGTAGATAGGTACACTAAAGAAGGAAGATATTTTTTCCTGCTTTGCCCCAACTCCCCCCCAAATCTAGTTAGTTCCAGTGCAAAGTACTTTTACATAAGGTAGGATTACAAAAATGAATAAAACAGGTTCAATCCCCGCCTCAGAGCTTAGGGTCCAGTGGGGTATGCCAATAAGTACGAAAACACTGTGTTATAGTCAGCATAGTAAGAGAAACCCAGGGAGCTGTAGGCATACCCTTGAGGGCTACCTAACTCGGACAGGAGGACATGTGGCCCACACCAAGACCTGGAGGAGGAGTGTGAGTTAGCCAGAGAGACTTTTCCAGGAGTGGTAAGGGAGGGCATGTTGGAAGAACTGGAAGACATCGTGCTGACAAGATTCAGGGAAATGAATTGGGGGTGAGGAGGCAGAGAGAGATGAAGCAGAATTCCATGGGGGCGATGAATTATCAAGTATGTTCTAAGTTTTGGGCACCGTTCTGGGTGTCTTAATCCTCGTGACGTCCCAATGGTATAGGCACATCCCCATTTTCCAGATGAGGAAATTGAGGCAAGAAGAGGTTAGCAAGACGAGGTTAACTAACATGCCCAAGGTCACCCAGCTAGTTAAACGGTGGAGCCAGGCAGTCTGGCTCCAGAGCCCACACTCTGAGAATGTTGACAAAGGAAGGATTTTCTTCTTCAGTACTGGTTGACCTTAGGAACCATATCCCGCGGTTTCCTACGAGAGAGGGCAGTCTGGCTGAGCCACCCTCATGCAGCCGCGCTGCAGTAGCTGACAACACACGCCGCCTGTCGCATCTGCGGACTTATCTGAGCACGCTTAAACTGCGGGGAAATGGTCCCGGGCTGTCTTTGGGATAATTAGAAACAAATGGAAAATAGTTCTCCTACATTATCAACAGCATATCAGAAAAACTTGTGTCTTAAAATGTGCATTCAATTTCTAATATTAAAAAAACATAGTTAAAGCCATATGTTGGATATTATCACGCATCTTTGTGAAATTAGTAGGACCCATTTGAATAACCATTTTGTTTAGATCAAACTTACTGGAGGTTTTTTTTTTTCCTTAAGTCTTTCCTCCCCTTTTCCTCCCATCCCTCTGCAAATCTAAATATGAAAGAAAACTTCCGAGTGTAAATGTGTGGGTGTGTGCATATGTGTGTGTCTACATGGGTGCCTGCAACGGGTATGAATTGTCAAAAGGCAGAGTCTGAGATTTGGACAACTGTTATTTGGAGGTATGGCCGAAGGGAGGGACAGTCCGCAGTTGTTCTGGAAGAACCTAGGTTGCTGGTGATTAGTACATGGTGGACCCCAAAGTTCTCCCTTTCCTTTCCTTTTCTTTCTTTCTTTCTTTCTTTCTTTCTTTCTTTCTTTCTTTCTTTCTTTCTTTCTTTCTTTCTTTCTTTCTTTCTTCCTTCCTTCCTTCCTTCCTTCCTTCCTCTATCTATCTATCTATCTATCTATCTATCTATCTATCTATCTATCATCTATCTATCTATCTAGAACTTCAGTGGCAGGGAGTGCTGATCTATTTTGTCTGATCTTCTAGTTATTCCCTTAAGTGCCTAATGAGCATATCATGTGGCTCTAGGAGAAAGCCTTTAAAACCTCTGCCCAATCAAGGTTTGGGAAACTTTAATCATTGTCATTTTGCTAATTTTCCCATTTAAGGTCATCATACGTAAGTAAACATTGGATAGACTGGATTTTCTGAAATGAGCAGTCTCTTGAAAATCATGCCTTCAATATTACCTTCTATTTCTAGACATGAGAATTATGAAAGGAGTTACATTGGTATATTTGAGGATACAAAATGTTAAACAACCATTTATACCAACCAGTGAGCCATCTATGTGTTGTGCAGACATGAATTTGCAGTTGGGTCTTAATGAATGTTTAGAAGAAAATTCATCAATATCATCAGCCAGAATGTTAGAATGTAGGAGTCTTGCAGCTTCCTGCAAATTTAGAAAATATCATATTTTGTAACAGATTAGTTGGATTTCCATAGAAGACACAAGAAAAGAAGTAGATAGCTTAAAAAATAAAAGGGGTAAAAGCATATGTTTGATCACTGAAACTGAAAGGGCCTTGTAAAACATAGAGTTTAGCCAAGGTAAGAAAAACACAAATCAGGAGTAAACATGGAATCAGTTGATTTAGTCTGCCTTAAGTAAAATTGAACAACAACAAAATCTCTTGATTGTAGGAGCTGATTCAGCAAATAGAAGGAAAATCTCCCAAAGAATCAACCCTATATTTACAACCCACTTGAGGTTTTTCACTCTGACAGACTAGTCACTAAGTATAGACGGTCCTCCCACTGTTGGTTTGTACAACTTTAAATTTGTCTCTTTCTTTGGTCTGGGTCCCAGGATGTATTCCAGGTTCAGACTGTGTCACTTTGTGCATTTGAATTGATGCTTCATCTATAACAAAGAGGCTAAGATTTTCCATGAGAAGTTTTTCCTTGCAAAAACCTCACCGACAACTCACCTCATTGCCTAATCGGGGCAAAAATAAGAGGTCATTTGCTTTGGTAAATATGTACCGTATCTACCGTGTGTAAGACACTCGGATATATCAAGATAAGCAAACCATACGTCTGACAATCAGGGCTGTGTACGTTCTGGTGAGAAGATGAGATGGGTGAATATTCCAGTTTGAGACAAGCAGGGCTAGAAGAGAAACAGGGTTAAGAAGGTAAAAAACAAAGCATTATTTGTGTTCAAAAAGGGGAGAAAGAGCCCTCTGAGATGAGGGAATCAGGAAGACAGCAGTCTCTGCAGACCCTGAGGAACGGAAGGGATTTGGAGAGGCAGGGCAGGAGACCGGAAGTGTCAGAGGGAGAGGAGCAGGAGCAGAGACAGTGAAGACGGGAGCTACCGGTGGCGCCAGGGCCTGGGAGGGCGAGGGTGGGGGAGGAATGGGTTGGAGCTGTTGGTTCAGAGCCTCAGATGCCACGTAGAAATGGTTTCAGTAGACACTTGAGAGTTGAGATACAGATTAGTGCTAGGAAAAAACTGTCCACCTTGGTCCACAGAAGACAGCAATGCCAAAGAAGAGCAGAGCATCAGCAGCCAAAAATGTACAGCAGTCTCCCCTTAGCTGCAGTTTGGCTTCACATGGTTTGAAAATACTAAATGGAAAATTCCAGTAAGAGACAATTTATAAGTTTTAAAGCACACATTGTTCTGAGCAGCATGACGAAATCTCATGCCATCTCACTCTGTCCCTCCCAGGATGTGACTCATCCATTCGTCCAGCATCTCCACACTGTGGATACTCCTTGCCCGTTAGTCACTTAGTGGTCATCTTTGCTATCAGATCGACTCTTGTGGTATCGCAGCGCTTGTGTTCAAGTCACCCTCATTTTACTTAATAATGCCACATTCACATAGCTTTTATTAGAGTATATCGTTATAATTGTTTTATTTTAAAGTTGTTAATCTCTTGTTATGCCTAATTCATAAATTAGGCTTTTATCATAGGTATGTATGTGTAAGAAAAAATATAGTGTATATGTAAAGTTCAGTACTATCAGGGGTTCTGGCATTTACTGGGGGTCTTGGAATGGGTCTCTTACAGATAATCGGGGACTACTTTAATTTTAAAAGAATGGCAAACTTTGTTTATCCTCTATAAGTGGTGAAAGGGGTCTGATTCATAATCTCAGCCGCTTCTCTCCTACTTTGGTTTCTCTCCTTAAATTCCTCATCTTCGAGCTTTCAGAACCTCCCATCACCACTCTTCCTCCTCACTCCCCACCCCCAGTTGATGTGGATTTTATTCTCTCTCTCCTTATTCTCTCCAGGCCTATACGTTTCCTTGCAAACTGTTGTAATCTCTCTCCTGAGTCTCCTTCCTCCTTTGGCCCCTCTGTCCTGTCAATCTTTGCTCATTTTAGGGTGGAAATTTAATCCAGTGCTAGTTCTTTTTGTTCTCAAGCCCAAGGAGCATAAACGAGGACTGAAATAGTGACAATGGAGAGAAAGAGGTAGATCAAGAGACTTTAGTGCCAGAACAAGCAATAGGATTCAGCGGCAGCAGATAATAGGAAGAGGAGGAGGAGTCAAAGGCAGCGTTAGGATTCTAAGTGAATGGTAAGTGCTAGCAGGTGGACCGGGAACTCTGGGAGAAGTTTTGAGGGAAGGTGATGATTTCATTCTCAGTGGTTGATATATTCACCTAAACCAACCTCAGGTTTAATATTAAAGATGTTAAAATTTCAAGAAAGGAGAACATTTTTCTAAGGGAAGTGCTCACAAAAAATTTAGCAATAAGTTCACAAAAAGACTGGGCATTTAGGATGCACAAGATTTTAACAGGTAGTGTGATGAGTAATGATAATCTGAAATGCCAATCTATGATATTTTTGCTTTATCCTACAAACATGGAGAAGTCACAGAATGTTTTTGGAGCTATGGAGGGACTTACAGACAGATTTCTACTTAGATGAATAAAAGAGATTAGAAGGAAGAGAGACGGGAGTTAGGGAAAAATGCAAGGAGAGCTCTGCAGTAATAAAAGGGTAATGGACTATGAAATGTAGGTTGGTAAGAGTGGAAATGGAAAGCAAGAAACAAAATGGGAGAGAGATTTGCAGGGAAGGGTATCTCAGTTAAAGTGTGGTTCAGGGCTTAGGAAGACCTCAGTCAAGCCCCTTTTCTGACACTTCTGTGCTGTGTAGTCTTGGGTAAACACATTGTACCTCTTGAGTCTCATTTTTCTTACCTGAAAAATGAATGTGAGTAGCACACTATCTCACTGAACTGTTATGAAGACTAAAAAACATAAACCACAAAGTTCTTTGCATAATGTCATAAAACTGGTTAAGAAAGCTTTTTATCATGCTAGAAGTACAGTCCTTGGCAACAGTAATGATGATGTAGAGTGGAAGAATCAACAGAACCAGGTCTTAATTGAATACGAGAGAATGGAGAGGAGTCATTGATGATGCATGTTGAACTTAGGTTACTGAGAGTGAGACCGTGGACGCAGGGAAGGCAGGAAGGGTGGCTGAGAATGGCAATGAGGCTGGTCCTGCCGAGTGGAATGGAGGAGGGGGCCATGCCCTCTGGAGATGAGAAAGAGATGCCACCTCCCTGTTCTTAAGGCCATTGGTGGCAGTGACCGCCAGCCTCTGGAAAGCCCTTGGGGTCATTCTTTTCTTTCTGTAACATTTACACATGTTTACTGCTAAATGGCTGTGTCAGCCCTTTTTCCTGCTGGTAGAATCCCAAAGATCTGACAGCATTCTTTCATTCTGTCCTGGTTCTGCCCCTTCAGTCCAGGCTGGTACTGTTTCTGCTGAGACAGTTCCTGGATCCACAAGTCACACGCTAACCCTCTTTAGCAAATGGCTGTCCAGCTACACCTTGGGAGTTTGCACCAGAGCATGCTTTCATCGTTTGCAACATGGATTGGCTGAGTATTGTTCAAAATCAAGTTATGTTCTTTAATATATCTTTCTCCTCTTGCACTTTACTATAAACAGCAAGCTGGAATGAAGTTGTGCCTTTAAAACTTTACTTAGAAATCTCTTCAACTAAATATCCAAGTTCATCACTTATAACTTCTGCTTTTAAATCCATAGAATACAATTCAGCCAAGTCCTCCACTGCTTTTTATAAAGACCACCTTTCGTCCAGTTTTCTCATTTCCACCTGAGACTTTACCAAATGCCCCTTTAATGTTCACATTTCCAGCAACGTTCTCTTCAAGGCATTCGACGCATTTTCCGTCATGTACCTCAAAATTCTTCCAGCCTCTAATGACCCCCCAGTTCCAAAGTACTTCTGCACTTTTAGGTGTTTGTTACAGCAGCCCCCCACTTCCTGACGCCAAAGTCTACAGTAATTTGCCAGGGCTGCCATAACAAAGTAACTCACACTGGATGGCTCACACAGTGGAAATTTATTGTCTCACAGTTCCGAAGTTTAGAAATCTGAAGTCGAGGTACTGGCAGGGTTGATTCCTTCAGGGCTGTGAAGGAGGGAGCTATTCCAAACCTCTCTCCTTGGCTTCCAGATAACCAAGTTCTCTACGTGATACTGCTCTGTGTCCAACTTCCCCTTTTTGTAAGGGTGGCAGTTATATCTGATTCGGGCGCACATTAATAATCTCATTTTAACTTGACTACCTCTGTAAAAACCTTACCTCCTAATAAGGTCACATGCTTAGCTACTGGGGATGGAGACTTAAAAAAATTTTTTTTGAGGGACGTAATTCAACCCATAGCAGCTGAATTATGAGTGTTGAATCAAGGGTGTTCTATAACCAAATTATTCACATGGGGATTTTCTAAGTTAGTCTTGTGATTTCAGAGGATTCCAGTTTTAGATGTTTCTTGCCTGTTTTGATGAGTGCCTTCAAGTTCAGGAGAAAGCCAGCAAAGAGATAACGTTATGGCTTTTGTTGATGATAGTAGCTTAATGGGGGAGGGGGAGCAATGAAACAGTAAAATGGATTCATTTCCCAGCCTTGCCACGTTTGGATCTCTTAGCTCCCAACAAAATTAACTTTCTTTGATGAACTGCTTTTCCATGTTAGTCTTTTTTTTGGCCAGAGTAGAAGTCCCTTCTGCGTGGAGCTCTTCACAAGGACCTAAAGAATTTATCTCTGAATAGAATTTAATTACAAGACTGTCAAATGATCTGCTTCAGATTCTTGCATGGGCAAAGCTCACTTTTTATTGGCTATTTTAGGATTTGTGTTGAAGACGACCTTATAGAAATTACAAAATAGGCTTTTTATGGTGGAACATCAACTGAATGTTGCACGATTTTAAAGAAGGTTCGAATTCCAATGTATTTGTACTCTAATAATGCTATTAGAAATAGTAACTTCTGAAACATTTCTTCCTTGTGCCATTGTATTATACTCTATGGATTCAAAATACTCAAGATTTCTGTACTATAGATTTAGTTATTTGTTTTTCCTTTGTGTTTGGCCCTCCTTCTTGCCCCCTTTTATTTTATTGTTTTCTGTGATATACTTCCTGTTCTTTGCAAAAACGAGGCACTTGACCAGAAATATTCAAATCTATGCGCATACACACGGAACAGAGCCTGCTTATTATCTATGAAATCTGGATCAGACGCTTCCTGATTGTCTGCAGCATTTTGTCAGATCTCCCTGAGTCCTGTCGTCTGGCACCGATCCTCTCGCGCACGGAAGGCCTTCCCAAGCCCGTGTCTGGTTTGTCAGCTCCTATCTTCTGACTGACAGAGCCGACTTACTCTGCGTTGATCATCACCCCCTTCACCATGCCAAGGAAACAGATGGAATGAAAGAAATAGGAATCAATAAGATTAAAAAAAATTTAATTTCCTTGGTCTTCCCACAGTATGCCACCTTCATGCTAAAGCTAGAGTTTTCAGAGGAATGAATATAGCTCCTTTAAAGAAAACTAGAGGTTTAGAAGCCTCTTGATTGCTTTGGAGTTTGCTTTGCCACAGCTTGACTGTTTTCTTCTCTTTCTTTATAATTACGGTATTTATTCTGAGTATAATTTTTCCTCGCATTCACTTTTTGTTTTGACTGCATGTTAATTATGAAGGATGAGAAATACGAAGGAGCCCAAAATCTGTTTGTGACTATATCCACTGAGGTTGTGAAATGTAATAGAAAGAACACAGACTCTGAAGTCAAGTAGTCCATTGTTCAAAGTATGGCTCCATTATTTACAGACTCTGTGATCTTTGCAATTTGTTGAACCTCTTGGAGCCTCAATTTTCTCATCTTTAATACTCAGTTCTACTGTGTTGTTGGTAGGTTTGTGGGGAAGCCCATACAGCACCTTGAAGCCTGATGCTTTGAGCGCACCCACTGTTGACCTGTGGACAGCTAAAGCACAGAGGCACACGTAGAAAACAATGAACGTGTAAAATATGGAGAACCTTTGAAAAGGTAGTTACGAGATTTGATACCTTGTGAATGGAACAGATAATAAACCTTTTGGCACAAAGAGACTGATAGTAAAGTTTTAGGCACATGCGAAAATATTTTATTGTTTTTAATGGCCTATGGGATTTTGTGCTTGGAACTGGTTTTCAAACATGTTATTCAAATTATAACCATACACATATAAGCCCAATGCTTCCAGTGGAATTCAGGCAAAAATGTATCTAACCACATATAAAATTCCAGTGGATTGGTACCATTGTCATAAAACTCTCTGCAGAACATAACTAGTTTTGTTAGAATATTTGGTTCAGGTATTGATGTATTAACTGAAATGGTAGAGAAGATAAGAATAAGCTTCTGTAAAAGATAGATGAAGTCAGATACTAGCGGGAAGGAAAGATTTTTATCAGTAATATACTGTTACAATAGGGAAGAGGGTCCAGCATGGACTAAACCAACTTCAATTTGCACAGAGGTGATGAGAGTTTTGAAGAACGAGGAAGTAGTAAGGGGGGCGGCTGAGAGTTCGGCAGAGTAGGGGAAGGAAAATTGCCAAGGATTGGTTAGTGTTAATTCTGTGTCTGTTAGCTGGCGATGATCAAAGTATCAAAGTTAGGGTTCTATCCTCCCACAGAGTCTGAGGTACACAGGCCCTTTTTCAGGGGAGGATATTTTTACTGATTTTTGAGAGAGAAGGGTTGGGGTTGGGGGGAGAAGAGAGAGAGAGAGAGAGAAATCAATTGGTTGTCTTCTGTACATGCCCTGAGGATCAAACCAACAATCTAGCTATGTACCCTGACCAGGGATCAAACCACAACCCTTTTGGTGTACAGGAAGGCATTCCAACCAACTGAATGACCCAGACAGGACCACGATGATTACATTGTAAAGGAATGGCTTTCAAGTCCTTGAGAAAGGTGATCCTTAGTTATGGGAGGTACATATATATCTCAACGGGACAGAGGAAAGGTTTGTCATTGTAAATACTTCCTACTAAATGCTCTGATGAAGGGTGGTCAGGGACCTATTCTCAGGCCTTGGCTAGAGCAAACAGTAAGTTCTTTTAGCAGCAAGCTTTTTGAAGCAGGTACTTTAAGGGGGACTACGATGTGAACTTGAACTGTTAGGGACCATTTTTGTGTTGGTTTAAGTCTTTCAATGTGGGAAGAGGAGTGTGGCTGAAAACATTTGTATTGAACGCCTGTAGTTTCACTGGCCAAGATTGAGATCTAGGTAAGAATAGTGCTCAGAGGTGCCTAAGTTTGATCAAGGAGAGAATCTTCATCATTTCATGTCAAGCAAATATGCTGATCTACAAAAGCTACAAATATGGTGCAAGAAAAAAATCAACCATTTATGTATCTAGTGAGCACTCCAACCAGCCATTCCCAGGCCCTGTGCTAGGATCTGTTGGGCATGTATCCGTCCTCATTGAACTTCTAGTCCAGAGAGAAAGATTAAAAAAATTATGAACATAATTTATTTTTATTTTTTATTCCTCACCCAAGGATATGTTTACTGATTTTTAGAGAGAAAGGGAGGGAGGGAGAGTGAGAGAGAGGAAGAGGGAGAGAGAAACATTGAACTGTTGCCTCTCATATGCACCTCAACTCGGGTAATTTATTTTTTACATCTGTGAAAATTTTAAAAGACAAGCCAAAGAAAGCCATAATCTCTTTCTTATTTTCTATCTTTTTTTTTGGGGGGGGGCTCATTTCCTTGGTGGAAGTTTTAAAAACTGATAAAATTGAGGAGGCTATTCAGTTAAATAACTCTCATTGTCTACTGATTGAAGTACACTTTGGTACCATTATTTCTTGGCAACTATTTTAGCAATATATGAAAGGATATGTATGGTAAGAAATCTGTTTTTTTAATATATATAAATTACTTATCTAATTTTTTCTACAAAAGCAATTTCTAAAAGTAGAAATGGGGACTAAAAGTCATGAATCTATAACAGACGCACATGGTCTATATGTGTCTGTTATTTCAGTATTATTTAAATGGTGAATAATTAGAAAGAGTCCAAATGCCCAATATGATGGATTATTAAGTAATCAAAGTATATGCTATTACATATTTTATTACATAACATATATCTTTATATTATTTATTGGGTATGCCTGAGAAGAAATTTAGCAACATTTTATTGTCATTTTCTCTCAGTATATGGGTGTAAAGTGTTTTAACTGTCTTCTTTAAATTTTTCCATGTTATTTTTTTTTACAAGAAACCTGTTTTTATCATTAAATGTAATCATTGTAAAATTTTGTGAAATTTCTTCAAATATTGTTGCTTAAATGAAACTCACCTTCTGTTCAAAGTGTGCTTTTAAACTGTAAAAGGTAATAAAAATAAAAGGGACTTCTATTATTGTCACTGGAATTATCATTTATGTGTTCAGTGGGTTGCTTGTAAAGTCATAAAAATTTAGGTCTGTGCTTGACTTATTCTCAGGTTCTGTCTTGGTATGTACATTTTGGAAGGAAGTGCATAATTCTAATACTATTGTAATCAAACAACTGCTTTATATTCCTCAGAAATACAATATTGCTTAGAGTTCAATGTAGAAATACTGGATGTGGTAAAATCCAGCCTACATACAGTTAAACTGCATTTGGGTGAAAGGGAACAGACAGAAAGTCAGTCTTGGACAAACTGTCAGGGTTTCCTTCCTTCCTTCCTTCCTTCCTTCCTCCCTTCCTTTCTCCCTCCCTTCCTTCCTCCCTCCCTTCCTCCCTTCCTTCCTTCCTCCCTTCCTTCCTTCCTCCCTTCCTTCCTTCCTCCTTCCCTTTCTTCCTTCCTTCCTCCCTCCCTTCCTCCCTTCCTTCCTCCCTCCCTCCCTCCCTCCCTCCCTTCCTTCCTTCCTTCCTTCCCTCCCTCTTTCTTTCTTTCTTTTCTTTCTTTCTCCTTTTCCCTTCTCTAGTTGGATACTCCAAGGTTTTCAGAATATCTAAGAGATGTTACCTGGCCTTTGTGGTACCTTCAGAATCAGAAATTCTTCCTGCTGAGACAACTAATGAAAGGACACCATCCTCTGTGTAGCTGGGCAGGGTCATGTGCCTCAACCCTTGTAAAAGTGCTGTGTCTCAGAGTTTCCTTTTCGCTCCAGAGCCTCTCTGCCTCACTCCAACATTCTGCTCTGAGTCCTTGTTCGTTTGATGCCCTTCGGTCTTCATGCTGCATCTTGTGGCTACACCATGAATAGCTATTCTTTGAATCTTTCCTCAGCTACTGATGGCTCAGCTGTGCACAAGTTAGGGTTGCACAGGATATTAAAAGGTGCACAGCATCTTTCAAATGGTTCATGGACCTTGGCATAGGTAACAATGAACATGTGAGAAGGGAATAGGGAGTTGGGTACCACAGGAATCTTCACTGGGTGGCAGGTGTTAAGAGGCCTGTAGAGGTGGATGAGGATTTTTATTATTTTACTAGGCTTTATGTTGGGTGGTTGAGCTTCCATAGAAATACTCACAATGCTCTTACTGCTTGAATCAAGGTTAAACAGACAAATGCAGAGTAATGTCCCTGGCCCCTTAGTTAAAGCTCTCTTAGTTTCTTTCTAACAACTTGCCATAGAGAACAATATGATTTTCCTGGGTTTATAATATCAATGGCTATTGAATTCATGTAGGCATTTCAATTGAGACAGTGTGTCTGCTAAATATTTATAATACATGCTAAGAAGGATTTACATATTGCTTCTGATCTTTAAATGTATATATTTGGTAATATATAACAACATAAAATATACTTATATATAATATACTAAAACATAATCTATATATTTGGTAAAAATTTAAAAACAGTCCTCATTAAAATAAAATAATAGAAAAGCACCAATAAAAAGCCCAAAAACTACATGTAAACAAGAAAGAAGAAAAGGTTTTAAAAAATCATCAGACTTTGCAAGATGTAGATACTAATTTGTCAATGTATGATATGAAAAAAGGAGTTCACATAAGCAATTATAAGGAAGACATTGAAGATTTTTCTATAAGAAAACAAAACCATTTAAAGAGCAAGATACAATAGTTAGTAGGCTTCATTGAGCTTGTCCTATTAAAAGAATTCAGAACAACTATAAATCCATTTTTTTTAGTTTTTTCATGATTTGTTTTTTTAACTAAGAGACTTTATTTTTTTTTAAAGAAGTTTTAGGTTCACAGCAAAAGCAAGAGAAAAGCACAGTTTCCACGCCCCTCTCACTACACCCACCCTCAGCCTCCCCCACTGTCAATATCCCGACCAGTGTCCTGTTTGATAAACAATCAATGAACCAACATTGTCCATATTTTAAAGTTCATTTTTTGTGTTGTATATTTTATGGATTTTGACAAATATCTGATGACTTTTATAATATCACACAGAATAATGTCACTGCTCTAAAAACTTCCTGTGCCACCTTTTCATCTCTCCCTCCCCCTACCAGGGGTGTCCAACCCACAGCCCAGGATGGCTATGAATGCTGCCCAACACAAAATTGTAAATTTACTTAAAACATTATGATTTCTTTTTGTGATTATGTGTCACAATGTATTTAATGTGTGGCCCAAGACAACTCTTCTTTTTGCAGTGTGGCCCAGAGATGCCAAAATGTTGGACACCCCTGTGAATCTAAACATCTTCCATTGAGTGTTCCATTTCAATTGGTTTACTTTTTATTGCTAAAAGTTCTGTTTGGTTTAACTTCAAATCTTGCTAGTTTGTTGCTCATTATTTCTTTTTTCATCTCTTTAAACAAATTATAATACTTTTTACTTTTTATTGTTATTCTATTACAGTTTTCCCATCTTTCCCCTTTTGCCCTCCTCCACCAGCCCATGCCCCACTCTCACAATCAACCCCCACACCGTTGCCCATGGGTCATTCGTACATGTTCTTTGACTAGACCCTTCCCCTTCTTTCCACCACTATCCATTTATTTAACATACATTTCTTTGCCACTAATGTATGCCTTTCACCATGTGAAGTACAGGCATTTGCAAAGTTGAATCACTGATATCATCTGTCTTAAGAATGCATGGAAGGAAAACAAAGTGAGGACGAAAGAAGACAGCTATCTATACCTTTGGACCTTCTAGCCAGCCAGTTGGATAAGATGCTTGAGGTCATGTGATTGTCATTTCATGGAGGGATTTTGTTGTAGAGGTTGAATAAAAGAATGAATTAATGGGTCAGGATGCAGAGGATCAAAATATTTCAAATGCATCATCTTCTCGAGCTGAGATGGCCACAAGGGAGAACATAATGCATCAGGATTCTCTATTAGGCTATCTTAAAACATAGACAGAAAAGGAGAAAAATGAATAAAAATCTAAGTAAAATAAGTGGAAGATGAAAAAATTAGAGTGACAAGAGAAAGAAAAGTAGGAGTTACATGACTGGAGATAAGAAGGGGAGTTTAAGGTTATAGTACTACTTCAAAGAGCACTGAGCTTTGTGGCCTGATTGTTTCAAGACTAAAGAAGTTGTAGTTTCAGTATGGTTTCCTGTTTGCTAGGTTTCTCAGATATTTCAAAACATCTCACTAGAAGTAACCATAACACATTAGCCATAGAATACATTGTTCCACGGTTGTTGTGGTATTTGGCTTTCAATCACCTTTAAGTGTAGAGGACATTCAAAATTAAATAATCCATGAAGTCATCTAGAAAATAAGAAAACATGTGATTACCATGCATTTATTAGTCAGCCACAGATTCCATGCTGTTTCAAGCCAGTGTGACTACATGAAAAGAAGCCTTTTGTAATAATTCAGCTGTAATAACATGCCTCATTTAGAATGTATTAGAAATATACTTCTCTTACTGCTGATTTAAAAAGACTGTATCAGAAAATTATCACTTCATTTGAGTTTGTTAGGAAATTGAGTATAAATGATGTCAATTGCAATTACATTTCTTTAATTTATTTTACTACACTCTGCAGGAGTTGTCAAAGAGGACATGGTATAAAATGTATATATTACAAGGATAGCGTGAGTAATATGGTGGAATGCCTGCTCCCAAGACCAGGAAGACCCTGGAATCAGAGTCAAATTCTAATGATTTTTGTTGTGCAGTTATGGGACCTTGTGGTGTAACACATGGTGTAATTTTGTTGTGCATTTCATGTTAGAAGTTGTTTTTGAAAGAATTGTTCAGTTTTACAGCTCTCTTGATCTAGGTTCTGCATAGAGAATCTACACTGTATGAATTTTTCACTTTGTTTATCTTGTGCAGCTGTTTGCTAAAGAAACATAAGGAGGGGTTTTAAAAATAGTTGATTTTTAAAAGAGATTGGGGGTTAGGATTGCTTTGGAGATGTTCATTAGTCTTCCTATTTAAATTTAAAGCAGCTCTGAACAGCCAGTTCATTGTTAGGTATTGTGATTATGAATGGGGCACCTCTGTGTGAAACTATCAAGTTCTTACAAGACCTTCCAAGCAGAAAATAACCTTTCATTTCCTGGCCTTTGCCTCCCAGAAGGAGGGGAGAAAAGTTGTAAATAAACCCAGCTTTATGCAAACCCAAGAATATATGGTGTAATTGGGTCTTTGAATTGCGAAGTTTTAACTAGAGGAAGAGTGGTCTTCTGGCCAAATCATCAGCAGACTGCTCTTCTAGAAATTTAAATGATCTAGTCATATCTTTTGTTATAATCTTCCTACAGTATTAGTACAGAGAGCATGAAATGTAAACAATAACATTGATAGATTAGAAGTACTATTGTTGAACTGATACTCTCACCTCAGTCTTTTTTTTTTTTTCCCCCAGAATATGCCTGGATCATTTGGTTCTACTGAAGTTATGTCTTGGAAGGACTTTCTCATAATGATCATTCTTCTGAGTCTTGCTGCTTGTATTTAATTATAGTTTCCATTCTATCATCTATTAACTTCCTCTGTTCATTGAAAGTGTAAGAAAAGGCCTGAATAAGCACAATGGATTCTAGATAGTTTTATAAATTTGATATATTTAGAAAAAGTTAATGAGACTTTTAATAAATGTAGGTAAAATGGCCATCTTAGTAGTCATTTAAAGAGATGCTAGTTTTTCAGTACTTTTGTGAAGTATAACTTATGTCCAATAAAATTTACAGATATGAATTATAGAGTTTGAAGAGTTTGACAAATGTATACCCCTATAACAATCCGCCCGATTAAAATTTAAAACCTTTCAATCATCCCATTAAGTTCTCTTACGACGCTTTCCCAACATTCTTCAACTTCTCTCCCAACCACCCCAAGTAATCATTTGCTGGAATTCTATCCCAGGTCTTTGTGTTGCCTTTCCTAGAACTTTAGATAAATGGAATTCTACTTTGTCTGACTTCTTTCTTTCAACATGATTTTGAGATTTATTTATGTTGTTGCATGTATCAATGATTTGCTTCTTTTTATTGCTGAGTAGTATTCCATTGCATGACTATGGCAATTTGTTTAACTATTCATTTGTTGAGGGAATTCTGGGTTATTTCCAGTCTGGGCTATTATCAATAAAGTTGATATCAACATTCTTATCCAATCTTTTGTAGAAATAAGTTTTCATTTTGAGGGAGGTAAATACTTAGAAATGAAATTGCTGGATTATTGGATTGGACATGTTTAATTTTTAGGAACCTACTAAAGAGTTTTCCAAAGTGGCTGTACCATTCTGCATTCCAACCTCAAGGATCTATGAGAATATCAGTTATTTAACATCATCACTAACACTTGGTAGTATAATACTTTTTAAATTTTAGCCATTATACTGGGTGGGTAGTAGGATCTTACTATAGTTTTAATTTGGTCTGGTAACAAATGATTTTGAACACTTTTTATGTGTGTGTTGGTGGTCATTTTTATATTTTGTTTCATTAAATATCTTTTTCCTATGCCTTTTATTTGGATGTCAATTTATCATTGAGTTATAGAAGTTCTTTAAATATTCTGAATACAATTCTTTAGAGACCTTTGTTGTGAATACTTTTACCTAGTGTGTGGCTGGCCTATTTATCTTATTAGTAGTGTTTTGTGATAAGTGGTTTTCAGCTTTCATGAAGTCTAATTTATCAATTTTTTATGATTCATACTTTTTTAGTCTTCTATGAAAATTTATGTCTGCCTTAAATTTTACCTTTTATGTTAGGTTAATAATTCATCTCTTATTAATTCTTATGTATAGTTTGAGGTTGGAGTCAAGATTTGTTTTTTTCCCATCAGACATCTAGTTGTTTAAGCACCACTTGTTGAGAAGACTTTGCTTTTTTGCCTAATGAATTGCTTTGACACATTTGTAAAAAAAACTTTGCCATATAAGGGCAGTTATTTCTGCTTTCTGTTCCATTATGTATTTGCCCATTCTTATCTCAATGCTAAACTTAGTTGATATTACAGTCTTTGTATTCAGTCTTCAAATTAGTATAAGTCCTCCAACTTTGTTTTACCTTTTTAAGATTGTTTTGGTATTCTAGTTCTTCTCATTTTTAACATAAATTTTAAAATCCAGCCTGTCAATTTCTAAAAGAAACCCTGTCAAGATTTTTTAATTAAAACTATTTTTAGAACGGTTTATGATTCACAGCAAAATTGAGGGTGAGTACAGAAATTTTCCATATATCCCATGTTCTCATACATGCAAAGATTTTCCAAAGACTCTGACAATAACATCAGAGTTATACAGTTATAACAGATGAACCTTCATTGACACATCATAATCACCCAAAGTCCATAATTCACATCAGAGTTCACTCTTGGTGTCACACGTTTTATGGGTTTGAACAAGTGTATAATGACACATATCCATCATATGGTATATCATACAGAATATTTTTATGGGTTTAAAATTTTTATGTACTCTGTATATTCATCTCTTCTTCCTACCCAATCTCTGGCAACCACTGATCTTTTTACCATCTCCAAGTTTCATCTTTTCCAGAATGTCATATGTTTGGAATCATATAGGATGCAGTCTTTTCACACTGGCTTCTTTCACTTAGCAATATGCATTCAAGATTCCCCCACATCTTTTCATGGCTTGAGAGCTCATTTCATTTTTTAAATTATTTGTTGCTAATACATAGAAATATAATAAATTTTTCTTTGTTGACATATACCCTGCTAGTATACTAAATTTTCTTACAAGGTTTTAGTAGACTTTAGGGGATTATTTAGGAATTTTTACATTCATAATTATGTTGCCTAGAAATAAAGATAGTTTTATTTCTTCCATTACTATGTTTATGCATTTTTTCTTTCTCTTGTCTTATTGCATTGTAAAAGACCTCAAGTACATTGTTGAATAGACATAGTGAAAGTGCATATCTTTACTTTATTTCTGATCTTAGAAGGGGGAAAGGATTCAGTCTTTAATCATTAAATACACTGTTAGCTGTAGGGTTTTCATAGATGTCCTGTAACTAGTTTTCTGACAGTTTTAATCAAGAATGAGGGTTAAAATCTGCATTAGCTTTTCTGTATCTATTGAGATAATTAATTTTTGAATGTTATGTCAACCTTGCATTCTTGAACTAAATTCCACTTGATTATTATTAGCATATATAGATTATTAATAAATAGTATCAATTATACTATATATAAATGTAATATACACTTGTATAACTATATAATACGTACGTACATGTACATTATAGGTAATATGTATATAATATACATATGCTATACATACATATATTACATATTTATAAGTATAATATATACTTATATTTTACATACAAATATAATATAGCCATTTATAAGTATTTGAATTATTAATATTAAAAAATTTGCATCAAATTTCATGAGAGATATTGGTCCATAATTTCTTTTCTACTAATGTTATTGTCTGGTTTGGTGTAAGGATTACAATGTTCTTTATAAAATGATTTAAGAATTTGCCCCTCATTCTCTCATTTCTGAAATAATTTCTACTATGTTGGTATTCTTTCTTTGTTTTCTTTGTTTAAAGATTTTTATTCATAACTTTGACTTCTTTATTAGATATAGAACTATTCAGAATTTCTAGTTTTCTTTTATTGATTTTGGCATTTTTATCTTTTAAGGAAGTAGTGTATTTCATTTAGATTGTTGAATTTATTGGCATAGTGGTGTTTATCATATTCAATTAATATCTTTTTAGTAGCTGGTGGATCTTTTGTTGCTAATATTCCTTCCTTCCTTCCTTTCCTCTCTCTCTGCTCGCTCTTTCTTTCTTTCTTTCTTTCTTTCATCATTAAAGCTAGATGTTTATCTTGCTTAGAGGCTCTTGAACTTTTTGAATCTTATGTTGATACTTTTCATGAATCAAATCTTTAAAGATTTGTCATTAATTTATGACCCCCTCCCCACAAATCTCACTCTCACTTTTCTTTCTCTGGCTCCAATAACATGTATGAGGCTTTTTGAAATTTTCTCACTGGCTTTGATGCAATGTTCAGTTTTTCCTCATTTATTTTTCTCTCTAGGCCTTATTTTTTAAAGTTTGCTGATGCATTTTTTTATTCTGTTCAATTAGATATTAATCTCACTCCAAATTATTTTGTTTCAAATATCAAATTTTTTAATTACAGTATTTCTATTTTCAAATTACTCCTGAAATTCCCCGTTGTTATGTCTTCCTTCAAAACATAACCTTCCTTTACCAACCCATCTTTTTAATATAGTCTGATTTAATTAACCTAAAAAAGCTTGTTGTAAAGAAGACTAACAAAATTGATAACTCTTTAACCAGACTGAACATGAGAAAAATAATACCCAAATTACCAATACCAGAAATGAAAGAGGACATGACTACAGACCTTGAAGACATTAAAAGAATAATGAAGGAATTTTATAAGGAACCTATGGCCATAAATTAGATAAATTAGATGCAATGGATAAATTTATTAACAGACAAATTTCTAAAACTTACTCATGGAAAAATAGGTAGTGTCAATAATTCTATATTTATTTTGAAAATTGAGTTCATAGTTAAAAACCTTTCAACAAAGAATCCTCCTGTCCCAGATGGCTTCACTGGTAAATTCTGCCAGATATTTAGAGAAGTAATACCACTCCTACACAAACCTTTCCTTAAATTCAAGAACTGGGAATGCTTTCCAACTTATTCTATGAGGCTTGCATAGTCTCTGACAAGGAATATGTTGCAATCATTATCTTCGTTCTTCTGCATGTAATGTGGCATTCCTGACTGCCTTCAAGATTTCTCCTTTCTCTTTGCTTTGCAGCTCTTCGGATAGGATGTGCCCAAGTGTACGGTGTTGGGTTTCACGGTGCTGCTAGTGGTTTCTAATAAGCCTAGTGTTCTCTGAGCTTCATGGATTTGTAGTTGAAACTTTCCATTATTTTTGGAAAATTCTTAACCATATTTATTAAAATATTTCAAATGCCCCATTCTTTCTTGCTAACACTGGGATTCCAATTATGTATGTTTGGCCTCCTGAGATTGTCCTGCAGGTCTTCTTTACCGCATCTAATGTTGCAGATGAGGTCATTTCTACTGGCCCATCTTTAAGTTCACTCACTTTTTCCTAACAGTGCTGAATCTATTCAAGAGCTGATTGAAGGCATTCTTTATCTTTAATCATGATTTTTTTACAGCATTTTTTGGTGTGTGTGTTTTTCTTCTAGTTTTTATCTCTCTGCTGAACTTTTCTATCTCTTTATGCGTGTTGGCTACATTTCCTTCTAATGTTCTTAACATAATAATTATAGTTATTTTAAATTTCTTGTCAGGTTATTTCAACAAATGTGTCACAAAAGAGTCTTGTTCTGTTGTGTCTTTGTCTCTTAACAGTGAGTTTTTTAAATATAATTTTTGATTTATTGAAATCAGACATTGTATATAGGATAATAGAAACTCTGACAAATAGTATTTATGAGGGGAGATCTCCCCCAAAACTCAGAATTATATTTTGGAGGGCAGGCCCCTTGTAATACAGGCTTCCCCCCGCTAGGTGAGTGTTCTAGGAACCTGTGTGTATCAGCGTACCAGCTGGTGTTGTTGTAAGAGGCTGTATTTGGCTTCAGTGAATTTCTTTTGAAGACTCTTTCAATGCACTTGCCCATTTCATGATGGGTGACTTATAAATTCACCTGCCTACACCATGCTGAATGTTAGCGGTTTTTGACCAAAAATGGCATGACTCCTGTGCCCTACCCTTCTTATTCACCTGCTCTTGCCCCAAGTGACTTTGTTTCCCTGGGTGAAAAAAGTCCTCAAACGGAAATGTTTTGCCAATGTGGTAGAGGTGAAACGAAACACTGGAGAAGCCTTAAAATGGCTCAAAATCAATGAGCTCAGAAACTGTTTTGAGCAGTGGGAAGTCTCGATAGGTGTACTGCATTAAATGGAGAGAACCTGAAGGTGACTGAAGTTTAAACATGTAAGAATAAATGCACAATTTTTTATAACTAAATTCTGTTTTTGGGGGGTCCTCACTTGGATGCCTGAGGGATGGGCATGTTTCCTTTTTTATTATGTCTTTATTGTTAGGATAGGTGGGTTGAGTCAGTCTGGTCAGGAATTGAGCTGAGTTTGATGTTCGTTTTTGCTGTGGTATCCTCATTTCATTATAGTCTTCAAATTCCTCCAGGGCTTTTTTGTAGGAGCTTAAGGGTTTTTCTCAATGATTGTGTTTTATTTCAACTTTTGGCTTTCCCTGCGAGCACAAACCTTTTCTCTATGCTGTTTCCCCTCCCACCTCCAATGGTAAACTGCTTTAACTTGACACTTGATAGCTCGGTGTATAGGGCTGAAATAGAGGGGAATTTCCTGTTGCTCTTTTTCATCCTGAGTCTTAGGCAAGCCCTTTGTCCCTGGATCTCAGGAGTGGAACTTTCCAAGGGATCTTGTCCTTTCACATTGTATCCACACTCTGCCTTGTGCTTTTAGTAGGCCTTGTGGGAGAGTTGCCTGCCGCTCCCTCAGTTGTATGAATTTCTAATGCTAGGGCCCTGAATGCTTCTTACTTCCTTGCCCAGGAGTTCAGATTTTCCTCCTGTTTCCCTTCTCCTAGCTGCGAGGAGCCTTTACTTCTGCCTGGAGGGGTCCCAGGGTTTTCTGCTTTTCCTCCAGAACCTTAAGGCTTTTACACCCTAGGGGAGGCAGAGAACAGGAATATGGGTGGGGTTTTTCGTGGTTCCGGCAGTGAAGCCTACCTATCATGGAATTTACCGTCTCTCCTGACACACTGAACGTCACTTTTTGTGTTCAGTAAATGATTATGTTCAACTGAACATGGAATTAACATGTTCTTACTGATAATACTATTGATTTTTCATTAGCTTCTTTAATATCTCATATTGTGGTTCAGTTTTTCATGTGGGTCTGTCTTTCTACCCCTTGAACACATAGTCTTCCCCTGCCACAGGATGTCACTAGACACTGTCCCCAAGGCCTATGGTGTTTCTTCCACTCTCCTCCACCCCCCACAACTATCCTCTTGTCTTGAATCCTCAGAAATTAGCGGAGCTCTTCGCACATAGTGGCTGTTTAATTCATGCTTATTGGATGGATAAATAAATAATTCTCCAGCCAAACTGGAGCAGTTTTAAAATTTTGTGTTTAGAAGCAAAAGTGTCCTTATGAAGACAATCTTACTTGGAACCCCCGTGCATAAACAAGATACAGCAGAGTGCTCTGGCTGCGGCTTAGAGGGAGGGCGCTGGCCAGGATGGGGGGACTGCACAGAAAGTGTGGAGCTCGGTATTCCTGTTGGATCCTTAGTTAAACTCCAAAGTCCCTCTGTTGGACCCTAAAGCTACTTAGAAGAATCAGCAGGCTCCCTGGAATGGAGCTGAAACAGGCAACTATTCTGGAAAAAAAAAATGGAGGAGGAGGGAGGGTTGTGTGATACCTCCCTGGCGACTCAATGGTCAATTCAAGAAATCTACTCTGCATTAATCAAAGTGAGGACAGTTACCGTTTTCAGGTATATTTATCTTCTGGCTTTTTAATCATAAAATATTCACTTAAAAGTCAACAGAGAAGACCCTTTACCTCTTGCCAACTCTTGTTTTATCTCTTCTTGGTCAGAAGCACTTAAAGGGGCAAATTCATAAAATGATTATTGAGGGTTATTTCCTATTCTGCATTCAAAACAAGGCAAATACCTTGTGAAAGGGTGTTGTTTTGGCCAGCAATATAGATATTGTAGCATTACATTAATTCTTTTCACTTATGCTGTTCACCCTGTGAGAGTTACTGACAGTTGATTTAAAATATGTATTACTTTAGCGAGTGAGAGTACATGAAATCACTAAATCAAATTTGCCACGAGCATCAACTCAGAAAAATCAAACCTGCAGATAGTCACCAAGGATGGAAGGCCAGCGCACATCCATATATTTTCTCTTCTTAAGTTTATGCTAAGTGACTCATTCTTCTCGCTTTAAGCATGACTGTAAAGTTTCTATTGGAATCATCTCATTCTTAGTGACTGCTTCTTTGTGCATCAGAGGGACTGGAGTGAATGTTATAGAGAGAGAAGTGTTAAAAAAAACCCTTTTTAAAAGGTACAGGGAAATCAAAAGCGTATTTTACAGCAAAAATAATCAATGGGCTCCTTGTGTCTTTTTGTGTATTTTGCCTGAGCCAGCACATTTTACTTCTGACAAGAGTCCTTGGCAGTACCGTGTCCTGTCAGAAAGGGATGCCAACATTCGCATATTGACAAATTCTGAAATATCCTTTTTATCCCTGCTTTCTTCCTCTGCCATTGCCTCTCTTTTTACCTTTATAATGACTGACATCTTATTGCCCAGAATGCCAGGTGTAGGTGAATGAATGTGCTTGTAAAAATCAACAAAAAGAAAAATGCTGATTTCTCCTCCAGCTTCTCTGCTGCACTTTGTGGTGGCCCAGGTATGAAGGGATCCAAGTTCACCAGACTGGCTCTCAACAAGTGAACCAGCTAAGATGAGAATGTCACTTTAACTTGAGTGGCTATGGATCAGCATCACTTTGTTGAAAAGGTACTAACACACTTATTTTTGCAGTAAAGTGCAAGCTTTATTTTGAGGACTTCCCAAGCTGGAGACACCGTGGTAGGTACTCAGGTTATAGAATGGCCTTCACCTTCAGGGTGCCCACTATTGGCTGCTGGGTGAGAGGAGCAAGCAGATGACCCATTACAGGGCGATGTGATGTGTACTATGATGGAGATTATGCATGGGATACTCCTAGGGAAGGACTACTTCAGGGTGTGCAGGACCCAGGAATGTATTTTTGTTCATGGACCCAGTTTATATAAACAATTCGATTAAACCCTGTATTACAGAATGATGGCTCCATATGGGGTTTATTGACGTATTGATGATGATGTAGGATAGTGGGGACAGAAGAAGTACTTAGGTATTTGTTTTGTGTCCAATCAGGGCACTTGGGGATTCTTTGTAGTGTCCAGACACCATTTCTTCATGTTCTTTATTGTCCAATGTGCCAATGTCCAATTTCGGACTAATTGGAGGAGAAGATAGATAGATACATTGTTATTACTTGCAATGCCATGGCTGTTGGGGACTGTTTGTACTTGAATAATACAGATCTTTTGGCCTCTGTAGTTCCCTAACACCGATTATTTTAGTGCTGGTTACAATAGTAATTACGATGTTCTATCGACCACCAGGCCACCCACGAACACTGACTTCCCAGAAGTTGTTACTATAATTTGTTGATGATGGCAACAAATTCAAATCTTATGTAGAGTTTGCAGGAAAATGTGAATAATTCATTTTCTGATCACATTAAATTTGTCTTTAGGATTTCATAGCATAAACATAGAACAGCCCATCTTCCAAGCATGTCTTCTCTTCTGACCATGATCACTGCATTTCCAGGACATGATCTCTTTCAATGTTGATTGTGCTCAGAACTTCTGTTTATCTCCACTGGTGGAATAGAAGGAGCTAGGGGCTCAAGGCTAAGCAAAAAGAGGGAGCCGGTTTGTATCAGGAATGTCTGTTCCTCATCCAGCACCCTTAAGAGGACCTCAAACACCAGCACGTCAACACATGGATCAGAGGCAAGAAAAAGCATCAATGAGAAGGACCTGCTTATATTGCAAAGCAAAGGAAGCCCTCAGACGAGCCACTCTTGGAGTACTGTTTGATACACGGGATAAAGCTTTGGCAGTGGGGCTACCTCCTCAGGTGCCAGTCGTGGGAGCACATACAATCAATTGAATGAAGGATGCCTGCTCCAACCTTCACCACTTTCAGGTGCTATAGAACAGGGGCCGCACCATGGTTGGAGCACAGATGAATGATAACAGAAACAAGAGCCCACACAGAAGGCTATGGCACAAGGGCTCATGAGGACTGTCAGAACTCCAGAGCCCTGAACTTGTCCTGGGTCCCTCGTGACTGAGAATCACCCCAAATCAGCA
>PVJI01000379.1:0-264293 GCA_004026765.1 Micronycteris hirsuta
GAAGACTACTATCTAAAAGGATAATGAGGCCATCATGCCAAGAACTGGGGAAAGAGCCGAAGGTAAAGACCTTTAGGATCATAAGTGCAATATCCCACAGGTAGCAAAGAATAAAGGAACCTGGGTTGGCAAAGAAAGCACAGTGAGAGTGGAGTGGGCAGAGCTTCCATGGGCCATGACAAGCAGTTTGATTTTATTGTGCGAACAATGGAAAGCCATGAAGATATCTTAAGCAGAGGGATGGCATGATTTCAAATGGGCTTTAGAATAACACTGTGGCTGCTGTATGGAGAATAGGTGGGGCAGCAGGAGTGTGGTGACCGAGCGCACAGGCTCTGGAGTCCAGCAACGCAGAGTTTACATCCCAGCTTCCCCTGAGTATACTGGAAGTCACATACAATATGCATGTGTGGGTATAATAGAAAGATTTTTATGATGTAATAGCATAGCTTTTAAAAAGTACTTTCACAAGGGTAATTCATACCATTCCTAGATTTTTAATTTTATTCTAAATTTCTCTGTGTCGTCAAGCATTATGGAACATGTTTTGTTTATTTGAGCATGATATGACCTTTAGTTTTATTATGCTCAGCACTTGTATGTATATGTGTTTAAAATCTAATCCAAATAATACACTACTGGAAAAATATAAACAAAAATAAGGTAAAAGTATAATAACCTTAATAAAATAAAGCTTTACACATATGGGACCATGCATATAATATTTAAAACTACATATTGTGGGGATATTAGGTAGCATCTCTCTCTTCATACTTGACTTCCCTTATCTTAAGGAAATTAAGGGCTTTAAAATAGTGCTTGTCACAAAATCACAGACTATTAAATGTTAGCCATTAACTTTTATTTTTATAATGAATTGAGATTTATCATCTACTAGAAAATAGATATAACCACCACAGACCTCCACTTGTATTAAAAAAATGAACTTTCTACTTAATGCAAGAATGTTGAACTGAAAGCATCCATAGATTCAGCCATTCATCCAATCGATACAGTATAAGGGATGCAGATGTGAAATAGAATATAACAAGATCTCTTGTTTCAAGATGCTGAAGTAAGGCTCTTTCATTCTTATCCATATGCTTACATCATCATATTTCTGTACAATGTAAAGGGATAACACTCTGACAGATGACATGTGATACCTTAAATACAAATTTAATTTTTTCACTTGTATTTTGTATCCTTATAATGGATGACATTGTTTTTTATTTACCTTATTTGTATGATTTTCTACCATTTGGGAGTTTACTTACATGATTTGTCAAGATAGTACAGGCTGTAGGTAAACGGGTTTCCTTGACTCATATACATGAATCAAGTAGGAAAATAAAAGGAGAGGGGAGAGGTTAGCTTATGCCCACCCTCTCCAAAAAAGGTGTGATGTGCCCTTTTGGACACTGAGGGAGCAATGAAGTTAGCATGGAGCCCTTCCCCTTCTGTCCTGGAGTCCCAAAGATGCTGGCCTGCAGGCTCAGCGATGTCAAAGGGAAAACGTGTGCTGGCCGCAAGTTCAGACTGTCCACACCAACATCTATGTAGGGTATAAAACACTGATGGGAAACTTGGGAATGAGGACTGTGTCTGTAGAAGATTAAGAAGAATAAGAAATAGGGCCTTGATTTTTGCCTATTTCTTTAGAAATCCTGAGAATAGAAAAAGGTAAGGAGTAAAGTTTCTAGCAATAAACTGACCTAATCATTGTTTCTGTGCCAAAGTGGAGAGCAACAACAATTAAGTATGTGTTACAGAAGAAAGACTTCTCTTTAATAACTCTTTAGTGAAATAAGTGACTGAAATTTAAAGAAGATTGATTACTGCTAAGCACCTAAAATTTTTTTCACTTAAAATAAACTATCATATGTTATTTAAACTTTTTAATTTTTTTCATTAATTAACATAGGGTAGACTATAAAATTATTAATTATTTGGTGGAAAAAAGTAAAAAAGATTTTCTACTTTGTGGAAATCACATGGATTGTTTTAGCAGCTGACCTAAGTGAAAGTGGCTTTTCACCCCTGATCAAATTTCAATGGGCAGGGTCTTAAGTGTGTGTTTTAAGAGTCAGGAATGAAGATACTAATCCCATCCCCTCTCTTCTGTATTTATAGCAAAGCATACAGAGAAGGCACCAAGGGCATCAGCATTGGGACTTGATGGATGAAATCAGTAGAGCACAGTTATGCAAATCATGTGTAACTGTCAGTGCAATCCACCTCCAGGAAGCAAAGGAGGGGGTGGAAGGCGGGGAAAGTTCACACTTGGGAGATCAGGGAGAAAGTGGGCCAGGTGCCCAGCCTATAATCAGGTGAAAACAGTTCCTTCTCATGGGAAGCCTGCAGGACAAATTATACTATACTTAATGCACCATCATTATTATGAATGAGCTGCACTAGATTCCATTTCTGAACCTACATGATTTTTTCCAGTATGTCTATTACTATATATTGGCCCATGGATTAGTATTTTTTAAGTGGATCTCTTTGGCAAATCTGGTAGAGAAGTCATGGTGATCAGGTTTTTAAATAATATCAATATGAATATAACCAATGACGATAATCTTTTGGCCAAGTACTAAATTTTCAGATATTTTCTACTCTCTACTCATCTCACAAAATAATCAGTACTATTAATACATGAAAGTTTATAGCCTATAGTAACTCCATGTTATACAAATCATTTTGATGTAATATAAACTAAAGGTACTTATTTATGCACTTTGCCTGTCAGTCTCCTCAACAAATGAAATGAAGTAACATTAAAGTGAATGTTGAAGGATTGGGAGGGGGATCTATGAGAAAGACAAAAGAAAGAGTAGAAGGCAAAAGCAGAGACAAGAGAGGGAGATAATTTAAACAAAACAAGATGGAAAGAGAGTGTATTAGAAAAGAGAGTGAGTGATCATGAATGCTACATGTACTTTAGAATACCTTTCAGTCTAATGGAATTCCTGACCACATGTGGCTGTGGTAGTGAACCTTTTAGTAGGAAGTGACAATGGATTTGAAGGGGTAACGTTCTCATGACAAATTAAGACTGTCCCGTATGAGAAATATAACTAGAACACTTGACATTAAGTTATTTCTTTAACCATGTGATCAAAGGTTAGCCCTATCTCAATCCAAGCCAGATTCTACTTTCACATTTTATTTTCAAGACATTTGAATATAAGGAGAAAGCTGTCTTTCCTTACCGGCTTCCTTGAGACTATGTAGTTTATACCTTAAAAACGCCTGTTGGTTGGTTTAACATTCTACTAAAGGTGAATATCCAAATATATGCCAAAGCAGGTGAGTCATAATGTTTTATTTTGTAGTTAAAGCCATAACTGAACAAGACAAACTAGAGTTAAAAATAAAAGGCAAACTTTTAAGTGAGTTTGCAGCAGTGTAGTACTATTCGACTGGTACAGTTTAAAAAATCAGTATTAGGAATGAACACAAGCATAGTTCTGAGCTATTTAATGGCTAAAATAAAGTCCTTGGAATTAACAGGGTCTTGTAAAATAAAAAGACAGTCCTTATAAAAAATAACTAAAAATGTGCAATGAGGAGGAAGTTGTTGCTGTTTTAACAGATAGATATTTATGTGGTACATTTGGTCCAGTTCCTTTTTATAAGACCAAATAGCTTTAAACTGACAATTAGACATAAAGAACAAACTTTTTAAGCTGAAAACTGTCAAACATTGAACAAGTTATAAAGTATTGTTGTAAAATTCAACATTCCTTGGTGGCATTTGGAAATAAACAAGATACTTGTTCACAAAAGTAGACTTACTGATCCTAAGTCAAAAGAGGACTTTCACACTGGAAATTTCCTCAAATAGCTATTACTCTGGGACTATCTTATACATGATACATGGCCACACACCTCATGATGACAATTCAGTCAAAGATGGACCACATACATGACGTAGTCCCATAAGATTATATGGAACTGAAAAACTCCTATCACCTGGTGATGTAGTAGCCATCGGAATTTTTCAGTACAACGTGTTTCTCACGCGTTTGTGGTGATGCTGGCAGAAATGAATGTGTGCCGCCGGTGCTATAAAAGGATAGCACCTAAAATTACAGAGATTGGCTACCCCTTCTAGGTTTGTGAAAGTGCACTCTGTGATGTCCGAATAATAACTGAATGGCCTAATGCCATACTTCTCAGAATATATCCCCTGCTGTTAAGTAGCACAAGACTGCATAAGGTAAACTATTTTTATTAAGTATTTATTTTCAGGTGCTATAGTCAAATAAAATGTTATATCATATACTAAATACTGGTTTAATTGAAAGCAAAGGATTTACTTAGAATTTTATAATAGATCTTATTAAAAAACAAATTCTCATTTTCTTATAATGAGATGAGCAAAAAAATCTATAAAATTCCTGCACTGATCTGCCTATTCAAGGATATTTTACTTATATATCTTGGCACAATATATTAGTGTTAAAATAGACAAGTATCTTAAAAATATGCAGGTGTTAAGGAATATTTGACTTTTGTAGAATACAAGAGATAAACAAATTTCCTCGAAATATTAGGAGTTTTCATTTTCAAATGTTTCCAAAAAATTCAATTTTTATGTAACACATAATTTTTATGATAATCTGAGTCCAGTATAATCCAATGACCAAAACTGAATTTTAGGTATGGAATAACAACATTTCAGACTGTGTGAGAAGCATACTTACTATCTCTCTTTATAATTTATACAAATGAATTTATAACACATGTATGTTTTCATATATTAAAAATACACACTGTTCTATCATGTTTTAAATATTTACCTTGGGCACAGCATTAGAGTATGTGAGAAATATACCTGAAATGATAATTAGAAAAAATATGCAATTCTAGTTCCTCCTAGATTTAAAAGATAACAAGTTAAATATTACTTTGATTAACAGGGGTCCAGGACTTCATTGAAACACAATTTCCCCAAATATATATGGTATAATAAAGACAAAAGGAATGATATACATAATATATGAAGCAAACTAATCAGATTTCTAGGAATGAAATATAATCACTTGTCAATCTAAGAAGCAAAACTAATTTAAAAATCATTTGATTTTTTTAGCAACCGCACTGATTCATCATTAAAACCTCAAAGATACTATGCTATGTTATAAATTTATATAAAGCAAATTAGATGACTTATGTGGTAAATCTCACGATTAAAGAATAGAGAGTTTGAAATAGAAACTAGTATCCTTTAC
The DNA here is from genome assembly GCA_004026765.1 of Micronycteris hirsuta. Lineage (NCBI taxonomy): Eukaryota > Metazoa > Chordata > Mammalia > Chiroptera > Phyllostomidae > Micronycteris > Micronycteris hirsuta. The sequence continues at coordinate 5,241 of PVJI01000379.1, forward strand.
TTTCTCACAACTTTATGTCTAAGGTTGGGATGTGTTTATAAAAGTGTACTTTATTTTCTCACTGGGCTCAAAATTTTCAGCTGATATATTGTTGATGACACATTCCAATTTTTTATTTCTCTCTCTTTCTCTTCCCATTCTCTCTTAAAACATCATGTAATTTTCACATGTAAAAAGATCTTTTTTTATCCCTTTTTCAGCCATTCATTTTGTTCTGATTGCTGCAAAAGGGCAAAGTAGAAAAAGGGCTGCACTTTCTAGTAATATGTAAATTTAGCCAAAATAATGCAATAAAATAAAGGAATTCTAATAATATGCTCAGCATCAGTATAATAGAATAAAGCTAAATAATCCATAATAAATGAAAATATTTTTAAAAATATTAAAGTCTGGTCATAGAGACTGATCAGCAAAGTCATGGTAGGAAAGATAACATTGTAGTTAGCATCATACAATATTAGTCCCATAGGGAGATTTGAAGATTAAATTAAGTGACCTGTCAAAGTCACATAGCTAATTTGCAGTGAGCCCATTCTAGAACCTTAAAGTCAACATCTTGACTTCCAGATACTATTCTTTTTCCTTTATCATGTAAGTTGATTTAGTCAAATTAAAGTTTTATAGAATAAACTGTTATCATTTATATGCAGCATAAAGTGTAAAGAATTTGAAATTTGAATCCAGGCTCTGCCTACACGACCTCTCTGTGCCTCAGTATCCTCACCTGTAAAATAGGAATAGTAATAGCAAGAATCTTTCTTGATTGACTGTCTCTCCATCCCTTTTGAAAAACATGCCGATGGGTGACCTGAAACACTGAATTCCTAACACACACAGGCCTCTCCTAGCTATGCCCACATAAAATCAGTAATTCTAGCAGGTGAACTGGATATTCACTAAGATTCAGTTATGATTCTAGCCACACCTATTAATGCTAGCTGTATCTGTTACTGTAATCATTTAAATTATTAAAACATACATTTTCCAATAAAATAAGTACAAAAGAAAGTTCTTCCTATAAAAGCTAATTCATCACTTTAGAAAGACTTGATAAAGGTGAGCTGATAAAAACAAATACTAAAGAATCGGAGGTGGGCGAAAATAATCAAAGAATGTATACTATATGTTGGAAATTTTTGTAAGTGCCTTTTTTCATTTTTTAAACATATATTTGAAGAGGGACCCCAAAAAACAGAATTTATTTATAAAAAAGTGTATATTTATTCTTACACATTTAAACTTCAGTCACCTTCAAAGTACTCTCTGTTTGATGCAACCGCCTATCAAGACTTTTTCCCCACTGCTCAAAACAGTTTTTGAACTCATCAATTTTGATGCTTTTTAGTGCTTTTGCTGTTTTTTGTTTCACATCTTCCACATCAGCAAATGTTTCCCTTTAAGGACTTTTTTTTATCCAGGGAAACAGAAAAAAAGTTGCTCAGGGCAAGATCTGGTGAATAGAGAAGATGGGCCTTGGGGGCCATGCTGGGTTTTGGTCAAAACTGCTGAACACTCAACGCGGTGTGCACAGGTGCACTCCTAAATCACCCGTCATGACATGGGCAAATGCACTCAAAGAGTCTTCAAAAGAAAATCACTGAAGCCGAACACCACCTCTCAAAATAACACCAGCTGGTACACTGATACGGATGGGTTCCTAGAACTCTCACCAAGTGGGAGAAGCCTGTATTTCAAGGGGTCTACCCTCCAGAAGGTAATTCCATGTTGGGGGTCCCTTTCATATGCATATAATCTCACAGAAACATAAGTGCACATCAACTCTGGGCTCGTTGTTATGAACCTACTAGATGGAAAATTTTAAATCTAAAATACAGGACATAGAGACTCAATAACAATACTATAGAACACAGTAACTAAAACAAAACAATGGATAGTCATTACCCAAAGAGCGGGGTGGGAGCAGAATACTTTCTAATAATAATATTAATATTCATAAAAATTAAATTCATTACAGTACACTTAATACCTTATACTAGTTATTTTAAGCACTAGTTCTTAAATTTTAGTCAGACTGTGGCACATTCTCTGTTTTGCCTCCATAGCCATTTGCACCCTGTTCCTGCAAAAAGCTACTTTCTATTGCAGTCCTCAACAGGCTCCTTTTAGGGTCAGTTAAAGCGAGGCATCCGCAGGAGACTGGAGGGTGGAAGGAGTGCAGTCAAGGTGTTTATCCCTCAGTCACAGGTTAATAGGTGTGCATTCCTCTCCTGAAAGTCAGTCTCCTACCTCTCTTAATTCCAGTGGCCTCTCCATCCTCTGGCCCCTTAGGCCTGGAGCTAATTACGTCCTGCTCTTGCTGGCCTCAGAGTGCTCCAGCCGTCCCTCATTGGTTTCCTTTATACCTAACCACTCTTGTGCAAATATTAGTCCTTTCACAGGACATCTCCAAATCTCCCCCATTTCAGTGTCTCAGTGCCTTCCTGTCAGGACCCTGACGATGGTTATGGGTAGCAGGAGTGGCCTGAGGCCAAAGTCCATCAGAATGACATTATGCCATCGGGTCGCTCATATTTGAAGAGAACAGGGTGGCCACCTTACCAGGGAGTTAATAAAAAACTGGTAATTCTAGGCATGTGTTGGCAGCACAGTGACTCAAATTATCCCTGGTGGCAGCGTGGAGTAACATGCACATGCAAGGCTAGGCTTTAGGTGCTGTGGCCTCTACTTGCTAAAGCAAAAGTGGAGGTGGTGAGGCAGAGCTACGGATGGCCTTAAGAAAAATACCAAAGAGAAAGAACAAACTGAAGGCTCTGAACAGTCAAGTCAGAGCAGAGGTAAATGACCAGAAGGTTTCTCAGTCAGCTTTAAAACAGTACTTATTTACTTAAGCCTCAGGGCAAGTAAGGCTGAAGAGGAACTCTTGAATCTGGTTTGAAGGCTTAGGGAATTGCTATGCTAAATAAAATAGGCAGTACCAATACCACTGATCTCGGTAATGGAGTCCTGACGGGGAAAGAGTAAAACAGGGGATGATACTACCTGATCACACACTGAGAAGCTTAGAATTTTGAACCCCCAAACCTTCCTGAGCCATCCTTACCAGAAGACACAATCATCCTCACCCCTCACTCTTCCATCTAAGGAAACCAACACCATTTCCATGCAATAAGAAGACTTTCAATTGTTTCAGTTAAGGCAGAAACCAAACAGAAAATGGCAATTCTTTTCAGGACTTACTCCTATTACTTCTCATAACAAGTTAGATCCTAAAAGAGTCAAAAACCAAGACCTGATCTAGGAAATGACATCCTATTCGCTGAGAGATTTACAAAATTTGTCAGTTTTTACCAGCAAGAGTCTAGCTAGCACGTAGGGGAATAGAACAGACTGATTCTAAGGTTTTTATACCAAAAAAAAAAAAAAAAAAGAACTAAAGTGCTAGATCGGGCCACATGTATCAATATATGTGCATTCATCTGGGATTTGAGATTTGGCACATTGCCTAGAGCAGGTGGGGGTGACTGATTAACTGCATCCTTGATTCAGTGATGCCTTACATAGTAAGAAGTTGAAACGCCAAAAATTTCCTGGCAGATCAAGGTGTAGTAAGTCCAAAAGCTCAAGTAAGTGAGAACATTGGAAAGTATATATTATGAATCATCCAGTTCAACGTATCCCTTACCGTACCCCCAGAAGGGTCTGTGGAATACACCCTTAACCATATTACATGGGTGAGGAAAGAACCAGAGTGCTTGGAAGACCTTTATGGTAACGTCTTCTCTAGGCTGGAGAGAACAATGATAGACGTGCAAACAAATCTGGGCTCCCTGATTTAAGTGGACAGGGGTGGGCAACAGTAGGTTTACAGTTATTCATATGGAGAAAGGCATGAAGAGTCCGGTTATTACAACAGCTTTATTAACTGCTTCCCATACTCACAACTGTAAACCTACTTTTGCCCTCCCCTGTGTTTCATTTAATCAAAAATATTTCAACATTTGCAGCCCTGGCTGGTGTAGCTCAGTGGATTGAGCGCAGGCTGCAAACCAAAGGGTTTCTGGTTTGATTCCCAGTCAGGGCACATGCCTGGGTTGCAGGCCAGGTCCCCAGAGGGACCACATGAGATGCAACCACACATTGATATTTCTCCCCATCTCTTTCTCCCTCCATTCCCTTCTATCTAAAAATAAATAAATAAAATCTTAAAAGAAAAAATTCCAACATGTGCACTACCATATTTAGGTGATTAATAGCCACATGTGGCTAGTGGCTACCGCACTGGAGAGCACAGCCCTAGAATTATTACCTCTCCCAAGACAGTAACTAAAAGTGAAAGCTGTTGAAGTGGTGATTCCTAAAACATACCCATTTAAACTGTTTTTTTGGGGGGGGGAGGGGGCTAATGTAAGACCTAGATGGTTCTGTGGACGAGTGCAGACTTAATGACCTCATAATGCCAACTGCAGATGCACTTCTAGCTCTAATATCTTCACTGGATCATATTAAAACAGCCCCTGACACCAGGTATGAAGGCATTAACAATTTCTTTTTAAAATAATGCCTTATCAACAAAGATAATCAGAAGCAGTTTGCCTTCACATTACAGGAACAGCATACTTTCACTATCTCACCTTCGGGTTAGGTCAGCTCTACTCTCTTTGTCATAACATAGCCCAAAGGAATCTTGTTCATCTTGACATCTCACAGAACATCGAGCTGGAACATGGTATACTGATTGGACTTGATGAGCAGGAAGTAGTAAATACCTGAGATACCTCAGGAAGATATATGCTGGAGGACCGGAGATAATCTCCCTGAGAAGTTCAGAGACTTGCAGCACTGGTGAAACGTTATGGCCCCAGTGGCCTGGGCATGTTGAAATTGATCCTCTATAGCAAATGGCAGAGTGCTGCCCCTTGCACGCGTCACGAAGAAGAAGACACAAACGTGGTGCGTTCTTTGGACTTTGGAAAGAGATTCCGCACACTGGGTGTGCTGCTCTGATGCACGTACCAGGTATTCCACAGGCTGTCAGTGCTGAGAGTGTACTGGGGCGAGGAAAGGCTCTGCAGCACATACCTCTGCTATGATGACAGCTGCCCTCTGCCACTGGTTCTAAGATCCAGCAATGCAGTGACTTTCGGAAATGTTTGTGGCTGTAAAACATCTCTGTCAACAGAGGCATCAGGTGCAGAACTGGTTTTTGTTTTGGGTTTTTTTTTTAAGAAAACACATGCAATCTTGTACCAATAACTCTTCTCCCCCGCTTTTGTCTATCCTCACCTGAGAACTTGCTTATTGATTTTAGAGAGAGACGAGAGGGAGAGAGAGGGGTGGGGAGAGAAACATCAATCAGTTGCCTCTCGCATGTTCCCTGACTGGGGACCAAATCCACAACCTAGTTACGTGCCCTCACTGGGAATTGAACCCCATGACCTTTCGGTTTACGGGACAACACTCCAACCAACTGAACCACACTGGCCAGGGCTAACTATTCTCCCTCTTAAAAGTTCATCCTAACTTTCGTGTTGGACTCTGTTTAACACTGAGAGTACTGGGCCATTGAACGCCAATGACTATGTTGCCCAAATGACACAAAATGAACTAGGTGTTCAGCATAACATTGGGTAAGATGGATAACATTGGATAAGATGTGCACAAGAGCATTTCATTGCAAATGCAACTGGGACCATGCAGGTTTGGGAAGCCCAAGCTAACTTCATGAGCAAGTAGCTCAGGTGTCCCTGATTCCTGCTACCACTGCTCCATAATCCCTTCTCAAACCACAAGTGTGGACCCATGCGGTGTTCTCAGTGACTAATACACAGAGAATGAGACAGTGTGGACCTAGCTGTAAACACAGGGCATGGTGTTTGGTATGAGCCGTAATCACTGTGTTTCAGGCCCACTGAGGGGGGCTGGCCCTGAAGCACAGCAGTGAAAGGATATCCCTAGCCGAATTACAGACTGTACGCCCTGCATGGAAGGAGAGCTATCTAAGGTAGTGACACATGATATGGCCATACGGTCAAGGACTTGGAAGAACAAGACTGGAAAATTGGTGTTAAAGGTCTAAGTGAGAGTTATGTGAACGAGCCTCTCAGAATCGGTACAGAGTGTGATGACATGTCCCATGTGAATGCCCTCTAGAAGGTACGCACTGTGGAGAAGGCTCTCAGTCACCTGGACGAGTATCTGATGTGTGACCCAAACCGATCAGACCATCTATTTTATGAATGTCAGTCAGAGTCTTAACTTAGCTACTGTTGTGCCTGCTCCAGGAAGTGGCCCGTGTACAAAGTGACGAGGGGGAAGCTATGTTACGGAGTCAACAGCACAGACTTTTCCCGCTCTACAACTGATTTACTACCACCAGTGCTGACTTCACAGCTTTCTAAAGTGGAGACCCTGACCACCCCAGGAAGATTAACCCGTGAATTGGTAGCAGGCAGGTTACATAAATTGGGCAGCTTGCAATATTTGAGGGAGAAATTTATCCTCATAGGATATAACAGATATTCTGGATATAGGTTTACATTCCTTTCCTTCAATACCCTTGCAAGCTCCTCTATACCTGGATTTAACAGAATATCTGAATTAACTATCATGGTATTTCTTAAAATATTCCTTTCAACCAGGAAACACATTTTATGGCAAAGAAAATACAGCAATGGGCTCAAACCTATATATTCCCCTCACGTTCCGTGATCCAGAACCACCTGGCTAAACGGAGGTGTAAAATGGCCTACCAGTGGAGCGGTCCACATGGGGTTTCCTGCTGGGAGAAGTTTGGATGTGTCCTATAGGATATGAAATATGCCTAATGCTGTCTCCTCCGCAGCCACAGTGCATGCGTCTGAGAACAAAGAGGTTAAGGTAGGAGCGTCTGAAACACAAATATATCCAATAACTCATTTAAAGGATTCTTCTCCCTGAAATCTCGGGATTGGTGGTTTTGGAGACCTCCATACCCATGGGAAGGATGTTCCCACCGTGGATTAGAATTCTGGTGCTGTAGTTTTGGAAGCAGAGACTACTTCCTGGATGTCTGGGGCATCTCAAGCTGCTGAACTAGAGGGAGAGAAGTGGGCTACTGGTTGATTTTTCCAGATACTAAGATGATTTGGGGCTGTTCCTGTATGCTAGGGGCAAGGACAACTGTGTTTGGAATTCAGGAGATTCACTGGGGCACTTCTTTAAAATAAACTTGCTCTATTGACTTGCTCATGAACTTGCTCTTGGTTATTGTAAAACAAAGGCAGGACCACAGTACTTGTAGAAATTAAGGTTTCTGTCACCCATCAGATAAAGAAACCTGTCCAGCTCAGGTACTAAAAAGGGAGTAAGGGGAAGCTAGGATGGGTAGTGGAAGAAGGATGCTGTGATGATCAATATGAGCTTCCTGACCAATGAGAGAAGCACAGAGTTTAGCAGCTTTGTTTCACATTTCATCTATTATGAAAAGCACTGGTGATGGCTAATATTTTATATTCCAGTTGGAAGGATGACTGAATTAATATCAGCTCTTGATGATGCAGTAGCTAATGACAACCTTCTCTCCCTCTCACTCCATTAAACTCTCTTTAATTAGCCTGTTTGAGTTTGCTGTTTATATTAGCAAAAATCTTGCCCTGATATACCAAACTGCAAAATCATCATGATTGTATTTATAGGGGCCATGATTTTTGGGGGGAACCTCAAAGTAGCAATATATTTATTTATAAAATATACAGTTTCACAGAAACAGCTTTAATTTATACATACAAACTTTACAATTACACAGAACCATATAAATAATGTTAAGTGTCTGGCTTGGCCAAAGCGAATGAGAGCGACCTACTTTTGGAAGGACATCTTTCCCTCCCCTCACTTTATCACCCACCAACCAGGTGCCTCCCATGGCCATGCCTAATTTGCATACAGAAGCTCACTGAAGCTGCCCAGCTCAATCTAACACAAAAACGAAGGTGTCTTCACTTGTGAGACACCACCCACAGGGAAAAATCTATGAACAGAACAAAAATGAATGCAAGGAAACGGAAATTGAGATGAATATTGAATGCTTTCCAGAGGTGTCACTAGGCATCGCATCTTCTAAGAAGACAGTGATCACCAGGTAAAGAAACATGTGAAGACTAGACTATAGTATTAAAAGCAGCACAATTTTTTAAAAACTATAATAGATATTTAAAGTTATTTTTGCCTTAACTTCATGTAATAGATATGTTCGTGAACAGCTATGTTTTATCTAATCCTTGGGCAATTTGACAACATGTTAATAAGCCAGAGTACACGGCTAGCTAAAAAAAAATAATTGTCATGTCTTAATCTTATGATAGATAATGATTTTTATAATAAAATACCACTTTCAGATATAGTTTTCATAGCCTAATTTCAAAATAAAATATAAAATGTCATAGTTGGAAAAAAGTGAATTACTTTGAGTCAGAAAGCAAAGTAAAATATAGAAAGTATTTTATTTTATTTTATTTTATTTATTTATTTATTTTAGAGAGAGGGGAAGGGAGGGAGACAGAGAGAGAGAGAGAAACAGCAATGTATGGCTGCCTCTCGCATGGCCCTCACTGGGGAGCCGGCCCGCAACCCAGGCATGTGCCCTGACGGGGAATCGAACCGGAACCCTCTGGTTCCCAGCCCGCGCTCAATCCACTGAGCTACACCAGCCAGGGCAAAAGTATTTTGTTTTAATGCCTGCATTAATTTCACTTTTCTGTAACTGCCCCAAATTTGAGTTAATATCTAAATAGTTTTACATATTTCACATTCATGTTAAAAGACTAGGTAAAACTTTAAGACTTAACAGGAAAAATGTAAAGAAAGATAATACAAGCATTACCTCAGTCCACAGGACTCTCTAACACATTTGTCAGTGTAGGTGAACACATCACTTTCATCATAACTTTATAACAAAAGTAAATGTTAATGTCACTAGAAATAGAAGGAGCATACAAAACCAGCTTGAGAGCTTTCTGTATTAATTTTCCACCTTTAATTTCTTGCTTATGGCAATTCATGCTAAAAGTCAAACAAGAAGCATTCAAATTTCTAATCATTCTTTCTCTTTTAGGTACTATATTCTGGCATTTAAAAAGAAAATCAAACCTATTTCAGATTTTTAATGATTTATGATGTAGAGAATAACTGCAGAAAACATCCAGTGACTACTGTTTGAGAGTCAAAAAAAAAACAAGAGTTAAAGGGAAATATAGTATATTCCAATAGCCAATTTTCTAATGAGCAAAATATTTCAAATTTAAAAACAGCAATATTTGACTGCCCGCTGAGGTCCCAGCCTGGGTGCTGTAATCAGTCAAAAAATAATAATAGAAAAATCACAGCTTTCATCTCAATGAAAGGTGACATCAGCATGTAAAGATGATATTTCACATTATCCTGAATTAATCATAACTATTGGGTTAATAATTATAAAATTAAAAAATCAGAGGGAACTTCTATAACAGCTGTTTTCTTACTTCAGTGGCTTGAAATAAGAGACTTCAGTTGGCAGCGCTCCTTTTGCCAAATCCGTAAGGGCCACGTGCGTCTTGCAACGTTTATCAGTTTTTCAATGTGCACAAATAAAAATGTTGTCTAGGTCATTCCTAGCCGTGCGCCAAAGCTAGAAGTTACTTTGTCTTATCTGCAGCACTCTCCTGAACTCTCAAATTTGAGCCTCCTTCCCCAAGCGCTGCTGACACTTACCTGAGTGGGTCCTGAGGTGTCCTGTGAGGGCATCCCTCCTTCTACACGCATAGCTACAGAAAGGACATTTGAACGGCTTCTCTCCAGAGTGTAACTTTATGTGTCTCAGAAGGTTGCCCTTCTGCGTAAAAGAAGCTCCGCACTGGTTACAGTGGAAGGGACGTTCACCTGAAGAAAGGAAAAGGCATGAGACATGCCGAGTAGGCTGCATGCAAGGGGCTAATTCGCCATACACTGTTAACTAGAGCCATCCTTCGTGCTGAGAATATTCATCTCCCTTCCAGGTCTTCTAAACTTTTACCTTCCTAGAATTTGCATTTCAAATCTAAAGTCTCAAGCTTTAGGTCAAGTGTCGTTTTCCGCCTTCATATAAATTTTACAGAATTCTTGTCATTGACTCAAAAGAGTAACAATAATAGGATTGACAAGTGATTGAACCGCTAGGTGCCATAGCTTTACTGATGCTATTGGTTGCTTTACATATAATATCTCAGTCCTTATAATAATATACCTAATCAGGTATCTATAGTTTCAATTTATAAATGAAGGAATTGAAGTTCAAGTATTGAAGTATCTGATTACAATCACAGAGTTAAGAAGTACCCAGCCAGTAATTGATTCTTGGCCAGATCGACTATATCTTGCTCTTCTTAACTGTACCATGCTCTCGTTAAAAATCACACAAATTTTGAGTTGAAAGGCACCTTTAGTGTAATTCTCTCATTTAGTTGATAATCTTCTTGTCGGGGGACAAGAGGTTCAGTGAATGAACCAGGTTACAAAGCCCATTACCACAAAACCTTCAAGTACAGCTCAGGTCTCCTGGTCACAGTAAGGGCCTTGGCAAAACTTCCTTATACAGTCAGGGGAAATCCAAAAAAACTATTCATTCAGGCATTTCTTTTTGTTGTAAAAATCATTTGTTTGATAGGCATTTTTCTTCTCCTATTGCTAATACTGCTAGAAAGCTGTTCAGCCGTAATTGTCCGTTCAGTTTGTTGTCAGCAACCGGCTGACATCAGGAACCATAATGTTGATGAAGCAGTAAAACGGGCATGTGGATCCAACTCAACTACTCAAACCTTGAAGAAAATACTATTATTTAAGTTTGTCTATTTCTAAAGATGTTTCTACAGTATAAAACATACTGTAAATTAATACATAGTATAAATATATCATACTAAAGCTCAAAGTTTAGAATGAAAACAAAATTTAAAAAACAATCCCATTTTGACTGAACTGGACCATTTCTGTATTTGAAGTTAATTATTACAATTTTAATAATTTAAACATTTTTGAACTGAATTATCATGTTTTATATATCTCACTGAAACATTCATAATAATAGTGAATAATACAACCTCTATATTTTGGTAGGACTTTTAATATAATGAATGCAAACTCATTGAAAAAAAGAAATCTGAAATTCATAAAGAAAATAAACTGGTCCCTTTCAAACAGCTGTCACTGCATATTTTATCACATAGATTTGATATAAACACTAAAGAAATTAAAAATGGATAAATCAGGTGTATCTTGAATTTTGTAGTACTTGCTCATTTTGAAATTTAATAAGATATACATCAAAAATTGTTATCTCTCTGTATGTAGCAAAAGTTAAGGTTTTTTCTTAAGAAATCTGGAGATCTCACGAGCTAAGTTCACAAAATGTCCTATCATGATGTATTAGATTGAAAAGATTATTTGTCATGTTCAAGTTGCCTTATATTTAACCTTAATTGACTTTTTTGATTCATTTGCTAAAACTGACAAATTAAAAATCAATACTAAATAAGTTTAAAAAATACTAAAACTGAAAAATTAAATCAATACTAAGTATGTTTTAAAAAATACTTGACCTAAAGCCTCTCATAAACAGTCTTAAAAATCATCAACAATTTAAAATAAATCTAATTTGGTAAACCTTTTTTATTTTACACATACATATGCACATACACATGAACACACATGTAACACACATGTAAATTTAAGTCTTTGACCTTTTCCCCAATGAAATAGCATTCTACAACTTTAAATTCTGGGTTTTCTACTACCCACCCCTGCCATGGAAACAGTAATAAAAAGGAAGAAGTAGGCACTTTCTTCATGAAATTAACTTTTTAGACAGCAGGAAATAGCAAATTTAAATTATAATCTTCTCTCCAAATATTTTATTTTTTACTTTTATTTTACTTTTGAAATCTGTCTATGCAGGGTTTCCCAGGCAAGTAAGAAATCAGTGTGCAAGAGCTTTAAAATTAATTAAATTAGGGTAGTGGATAAAAACATTTGAAATCCTGTTTGCCTTTGGAAAATACTCCTCTAGCATGTTAATCAAATTTTCTTGATTGACTCCTACAACTAAAATATTTTAAGATCCCCAATTTAGAGAACTGACTTTATTATTCAATATAATGCTAATCTAAAAACTAAAAATTAATAAGAATGACTCTTTCAAAATAATTTTTTAATTCATCTCATTGAGTTTATGGGACTAATGACAGGGTGATTTAGTTTTTACATTTGCAAAATACTCCAGGTACCTTCAAATACTTTCTAATAAGAATTGCTTTGGAATTTATATAACCATCCTTAAAAATAGGAGAAACAAAAAGGGGTCTAGGTGTGTCAGGAAATCTTGCCATATTGCTGAGTGCATAGGAATTAGTGTGGAGGCATTTCCTATGCGCCCTTGGCCTTGGGGAGTAAAGGAAGAAGCGTGCTGAGGGTGAACGGGCCTGCTCCCAGTTTGGATGGAGGGAAGAGGCAGTGTTAACAATGTACTTTGATTTCAATCAGATGAACCTTTGAGAAATACAGATCTGCTTCACATGAATTGTCTAGATTTTTTTTTAATTCGTGGCTAATAATTCTATAGCTTTACTCGTTTCAGGCTGAAATATGCTTAACTACTCTTAATTTCTTGAGTATGTAAACAATAATTTTTCCCACAATCCTCTATTTTTTTTGCATGTGCTCCACACTAAAGCTAGTTGGAATTGCACTGAAAACCTCAGTGACACCACTACCGGAGTCAAAGATGAAAACAGAGTTTAACTTATACGACTTCTTTCCAGTATATGTCATTATATTCTAGGAATAATCCAAATATAGAAGTCATATCCAAATCTGTTTAATAACAAGTCAAAAATAAGTAGACTGACTAATTTTTTCTAAAAAGCCATTCCTGTGAAATGTGAGCAATCCATTTATTAAATGATTTGGAGTTTCTCTGTCCTAGGCATTACAGAAATGTGTAAAATGATTTGAAAATAAGTAAAAAGTTCAGTTAACTACCTATATTGTCTATGTAACTTGAAATAATACATCTCAATTATTTCTTTTTTAATAATCTGTTTTTCTTTAATAAACAGACTGAGTCAATGGGTCCTTTTTAAGTCAGTTTAGACCTCATCTGAAAAACCTAATAATGCTCTTCTTTAGATGTAAATAAAAGCAAATTTCAGGAAAATCCCACAAATTTATGAAACACATTAGTGACATTATAGAGTAATTAAATATAAAAAATCAAAGAAGGTTATTGCATCTGTGATAACTAATCCTCCTGTAGATGGGTACAAAAGTCCAGATTGACCACTCTGAATCTATTCTCATTTTTTTTGTTTTTATAAATTTATCTATTAATATCACCAAGGACCCTTTTTAATTATTCACTGCATGAAATTTTCTATTATGCTTGTAATGGAATGAATAAATTATATTTCAACATTTTAGGTACTTTCATAAGCACTGGAATGCAGGGGTACATGCATCAGTTTGCTGTGGTGAATCACAACAGAGGGTGTCCCTGTGTCGAAGGAACAAGAGCCTGAGAACGTGAGGACTCCCAAGCACCTGGAGAGGGGAACTTGGTGCAAGAGAATGGCGCCACAAAGCTGAAATGCACAAAATACAGAGCTGAAAACTCGAAGTTACAAAGAGGGGAGGACTCTCCCCAAAGAGGAGCAAAATTAAGAATATTCTATATTCATAATGTTTCCATCGATTTGTGTTTAGGTATGCATGAATTGATTTATTGCCCCTGCTTCCTTTCTTCTCCCTATATTCCCAGCAAAGAGTGCCTGGAGTATCCGATGACAATATTACCTGATTACCTACTAAAGTAACAATACCAAAGAAATAACACCAACCCATTAATAAGATACTGGAATTGGCACTTCAGTAGAGTGAAAATGAAGAAGTGAATTTGATCTGATACTCCATGTCATTTTATGAATTGGGTGGTTGTGTATCTTTTTTCACTATGAATTTTATATTAGGTAGTTTTTGAGCTAAAAACACAGAAACATATAGTTCCCAAAGGCTTGATAAAGATTTAAGACAGTGCCTTTTATGCTAGCTCTAACTAATTGGTGAGAGGTGGAAGTTCTAAAGTGAACCCAGTAGTTCACGGTATTAAGGAGAAAACATTTGGTGACTACATAGTTTCTATCTAGTTTAAATTAAAGAAATAAAAGTAGATATTCTATTCTAGTACTAAAATGGAGTAGAAAATGTCATGACCAACTCAGGTGCATAAATGGATCACCAGAAATATACATAAAAATAGCTAATTTAAAAATATATTACAATTTCAAGGTCAACAATGTGGCAGATATTCCAAGCCCCTCTATGAATGACTATTACTTTAACAAAACCTTCCATATTTGAGGAATGTGTAACAACTTTTATAATACTGATAAATATTCATTAACAGTAAAAAGTTCATACAGTTGCAAGAGTACTTTGGTTTATTCAGTCCATTCTCTTTGCCTTTACTAGCTGAGTGAATCTCCTAGGACTTATGGAAATCTTCGTAACTATTTAGAAATATTTTCCATGTTAATTAGAAGATTTCAGAATTAAAATAATTCAACTCTACTACAGTATTAAATATCAAATGACAGCAGAGTAGGTTATTACTGTTACAAACCAATAATCCTCATGAAAATTGCTGCAGAAAGCAAAACATTGATAAACCTAAATTTTCAAAAGGGCATCCTCAGATTCTTCGAAATTTTCTTAACTTAGGCCAGAGAAGGTTTATTAAAGTTTTACAAAAACTGTTTTTAGTATACTTTTCAGCCTCAAAATGAACACTATAGACAACTCAGCTGGAAAGTCATTAGACTGATTTTGTTCAGTTTGCCTGTTTTAGGTGGGAGGAGTTAGACATCGGAGTGGGAATCACCTTCCTCATTGCGGTCAGTCGGAGATAATGAATACATTAAACTTTGTGAAACTCTTCTTTTAGAACTGCAGTTAGGATGATTTCATGGGCATAGACTCCTTATTTTACAGTCTTTTCCTTTTCTATCTTATCAAATATAGTGTCCAATCTTGATCTTTTAATTCTTCCATGAGACATTTTTAAAAATTAAAGAAAAAATTTTGTGCTAGAGTATAAATATTACTATAAAATTTTAAATATAAATATTTTAAAAGAAAATTCAAAACAAAACAACAAGTAAAAATGTTACTGCTTGTATGGTTGGGGTAATCTTTAATCCTTATAAAGATGATTTTGATTAAAATAACAGATTTTAACATGTAACTTCTCACTATAATTTTTAAGATAGTAGCCTTATAGTAATACTTCATCATAAAATGTAGGCTACCAAGCATAGCATATTTGAACAAACCCAGGCTGGGTATCATGAAATTGGCTCTAGCCTCACAATACCATTCACAAGGACCAATGGATAAATCACTTGACCCTTTTGGGCTTCAGCTTCTTCCAGTGTAAATGAGAGGTTTAGACTAGAAACTTCAATGTACCTTGTATCTCTCATGTTTTAAGCACCTACTTATTAAAATCAATTATTTAAAAATCAATATTTTAAATCAATGTCTTCATTATAATTTATTTCTCTTCCAGAAGAGTCTCATATTTTAAAGCTCTGAGTATGTTAGTTATTAGTATTTTGCTAAATGATACTACTTTGCATTATAGTTAAAACTAGCATTATTTTAAAATCAATTTTCATACAAACTTGAAAAAACTTTTAAGAGTTCTCTATCTGCCACAATCAAATTATTGATTTTTAAAAAAAAAATTAAATTTTTTTGCCAAAGGATGTATACAGATTTAAATAAGGCCTTCTTATTTGGCTGGTTTTGCATATGTGTCAAGTCTTTTAGACTTTTTATATACTTTTAGTACATATTAAATTAATTGGAGGTCTTTTTCCTCTCCCCATTTCATGATTACAGGTTCTACCTGTACACCTACCACCCTCTGATGAACCTACCCTACCTATCTCCTTGTAGGATTTATGATAAAAAATACAGGAAGTTGGTAAAATCCTCAAACTAGGGAAAATAAGTATTTGCCTATTACAAAGACACATGGTAGGCAAAGATTGATTGGAAATTGTATTCCAGGAAATTAACTAGAAAAGGTAAAACTAACCCACCCCTATATAAATGCATAAGTACCATTTTAGAGTATAAACTTTTAGCCTGAAAACTGTATTACCTGCTCATGGGTATGGTAAAATATGCATAGTAATACAAAAAGATTAAGTTGCACAATGCAATTCTCCTCTACCTTTTGAACCCTTATTATATTATTGCTATATTAAGAGCTGTGGAAACTGAATCCCAAACTTCTTTACTGATATGCTAGTCAGATTTGAAGGCTGGAAGTCAAGACCCAGGCTACTCTCTGCTTTTCAGCAATCCAATACTAGCAGAACTCTGAAAAGGTAGTTTCACCATTGCCACCCCTGAATAAAAAGGAAAGAGAATAGATGTCAGGTAATATCAACATCAGATGTCACAGGCAGTCATCAGGTTATTCTTTCAGCTGCTTACCAGTGTGACTCCTTTTATGTACCATAAGCACATTGGGCCCAATGCAAACCATGCCACAGACGTCACATTTCAGTTTACCATTCGGAAGCCGGATTCCTCCCTCGCCTTGAAGCTCCTGGACTTTCCTGTTGTCGGCCACCTCGCTGCTCTCAATTAGGGGTTCTTCTAGGCTGCTGCCCTCATCATGTCCCCTGATATCATCTTCACGGCTCAGGGGTTTCCTGTCACACTCTTCATCACTCTGCATTTCTAGCTTTACTGAATTTGCTGTAATTTAAAAAGAAGCAAGGAGGCATTTTAATACATGTTATGTTGTCACCTACACCTCTCTTCCACCTACTGCCATTCTATTAACATGGCTGGAAATGCTTATAAAGTAAAACACAGTCCATCACCAATGCAATGTTCACACACACTGTACTCTGAGATTTTAGAAACGCTTTGGCATGAAGGTGAAGATGGATTAGGAAAGCTCTGTGTGAACACAGCCAACTTTATTTCTGCACAAATTTCTTTCTTTTTTTCCTTATTTTAAAATTAAATTTTGGGGGATGACATAGATAAATAAGATTGTATAGGTTTCAAGTGTACGATTCTATAATGCATCCTGTGAATTGCATTATGTACTCACTACCCAAGTCAAATATTCTTCTGTCATCATATATTTGACCCCCTTTGCCCTCACTATCCACGCCCCTACCCCTCTTCCCTCTCATAGCCACCATATTGTTGTCTGTGTCTATGAGTTTTCATTTCTTTGTTTTTATTATTTGTTCATTTGTCTTGTTTTGTTTTAAATCCCACAAATGGGTGAAATCAGTTATATACTTCTAAAGCAAGTCTCCAAACATTAGATTGGCCAAAATATTGGTTATGTTTTTTCCATATGATGCTTCTACTAGAGCTTAGCTGACTTTAACTTCATTTGAAATAATTTTGTTAGACTTACTGTGACAGCTGTCATCAGCATGCATTTAAAAAACATCAAAGTTGGTGAATTTTTGTGCATTTAAATATTGAAGATGGAAGAAGATATGCAACACTGTTGGCATATTATGTTTTATTATTTCAAGAAAGGTAAAAATGCAATTGAAGCACAAAAATAGGTTTGTGTGTATGAAGAAAGTGTTGTGACTGATCAAATGTGTCAAAGTGGTTTACAAAGTTTCTTGGTACTATTGACATTTGGGCCAAATAATTCTTTGCTGTGGGGCTGTCTTATGCATTGGAAGATGTTTAGCAGCGCCCCTGGCCTCTACACACTAGAAGCCAATAGCGGGAGATAACCGACATACTTAAAATACCCAAATCAATAAATTTATTGGTGAAAATGAAAAATGTGCCCAGCTGGTGTAGCTCAGTGGATTGAGCGCGGGCTTGGAACCAGAGGGTCCCGGTTCGATTCCCAGTCGGGGCACATGCCTGGGTTGCAGGCCAGGTCCCCAGTGAGGGCCATGTGAGAGGCAACCATACATTGCTCTTTCTCCCTCCCTTCTCCTCTCTCTGAAAATAAATAAATAAATAATAAAAATAAAAATAAATCTTAAAAAAAAAAAGAAAAATGTGTCTTTTATTTTATGGAAAAACCATGATGGACTTTTTGGCCAACCCAATAATTCTGGTGTTGGCTTTTGAGTTTGTCGTTAAGGCTACTGAGACTGAAATAGGATTATGGAAGTGAGAAGATTAGATATTGCTTAATCTTAATTTAACAATCATTTTACACACACATACACACACACTTCATAATCTGTGTTTTACATCAGAGTACATGTGTAAACCTGTCTCTGAAAGGAGCAAGAGAAACAATTCAGGATCTTAATCCAGCAGATGTCTTAGACACATGAAGGCACACCACCAAGGCAAATATCCTAAAATCAGACTAAACACATACATTCAGTTAAGAGCTGTATAAATGTAGAGTACAGTACACAGACCTCACATGCTCTTAAGCTACTCTGCTTTTTTATCCTATATGAAGGAAGTTCTCCATGGAACATATTAGCCTGCAAATCAAAGTATTTCAACTCTAAAATGTGCAGACCGAAAAGCAATGAATGACAAGAATGGCGTGGCATGCATGCATGCACTTGTGACTGTGAAGAAATTTAATGCCTTCTGTTTGCTGTTTTTGGATCATCCCACAGAAAAGTTGGAATTTGGTTAGCACCGCCCTCATTCTGGATTGCTGACAAAGTCTTTTCACAAAGCAGAAGCAAGTTTTAAATGAATACCAGCTATTTATTCAGTAATCCTGATCATTTCTTAAGAAATCATATCAAAGTTACAGAGCAAAACAAATGATTTGGTATTGCTTGACTAGAGTAAACATTTTCATCAAAAGGAAGCTCTTTTCACTGCAATTATTTTCTTAGAGAAACCACACATTCTGTGATTTGTTATTGGTACTAATGATGGGTAGTGGTACCAAAATGGCGCTTCCTCTGTCCCTCCTTGGAACGCCCCCGCCAACTGGAGGCAGGGTGCACAAGGAGGAGATCCCTGAATGTAGTCAGGAGAACGTGGCTCTAGTGCTGGCTTTGACATTTACTAGCAGTATACTCTTAAACTATTCTTTAACCTCTGAATCTTAGATCTTCCGTTTGCAAAGTGGAGATGAATTCAGACTACAGAATAAAGTTTGAACAGAATAGTTTAGCTATTAAGACTGAGGGTCCCATGACCTGGATTTGAATACTAGCAGTGGCACTTAGCACAAGCAGCATCACCAAGTTACCTAAGTTCTCTTTGTCCTCTATTAAAATGGGGATGATAATGGTCCTCACTTCCTAGAGTTGCTGTAAGCATTCAATGAGTAAAGATAAAACGTGGGCTTGACAGTTATTTTCTCTGCACTGACAGTGCTCTATTCCATAAGGTTTTGTGCAGATTAATTAAATTATAGGATGTAAACTATCTGAGATTTAAAAGGGATAAATAGGCTTTCTGGCCCCATCTCTAATAGAATGCCTACTATGCTGAGTTTTGCCCTATTTACATATCGGTACTGCTTTACTGATTTTTGAGAAGAGTAGAAACAATATTTTATTCATCTTGATATCCCCAACAAAATCAAGAAGCTTATGGCATATAGGAGGTATTTCAGACAGTATTCAATTAGGTGTTGTACTTAATTGTTTACAAATTTTACTTCTTTAAATGTGTTTTATATGTTTAAACAAATGTTTATATGTTTATGTTTAAATCCGGGATCGAGCTCAAGAGCCTTATGCTAAGTAAAAAAAAAAAGTGCCAATCTGAAAAGGCTAAAGAAAAACTCCATGCTGCCTGACTCCACTTATACAATGTTCTCGAGGTGACAAAATTGCAGGGGTGGGGCGCAGATTAGTTAGTGGCGCTGCCAGTGCTGAGAGATGGAGGGGAGGAAAGGGGCGGGTCCGACTGTAAAGAGGGAACAGAAAAGAAATCTTTGTGACAGTGGAATAGTTCTGCATCTGGATTGTGGTGGTAGCTACCTGAGTCCACCAGTGAAATAAAATGGCATAAAACAATACACACACATTCTACCAATCCCAATTTTCTAAATAGTTTTGATAATTGCACTATAGTCATAAAAGGTGTAACCATCGGGGGAAAGAGGGAGAAGGGTGCTTGGACCTCTCTGTACTATTTTTGAAACTTACTGTGAATTGATAATTGTTTCAAAATAAAAAGGTCAAAGAAAAACTACAGGCTAAAATACACCTCAATGAAGTCAACTTAATGAGAGGAAATCAAATAAATTAATCACTCACTGAAAAAAGGAATCTATGAACATAGTAAAGAAAAATTAATCAACATAAAGAAGAAAAATGAAGTCCTTTTTTATCCATCCGTAGTTCACCATCCCTTAGTTATAGTCTCAAATAAAAGCATTATCATCATTTTCTAACTCAGCATTGTATGTGTACATTCACCTCACTCTAAGTTTGCTTTTTTCATTTAACAAGACGTCTGTAATGTGTTCCTTATTAGCACTCAGAAACCTACATTGTTCTTTTTTAATACCTGCAAATATTCCAGATTGCAAGTGTATTATAATTTATTCATATAGGTTCCGTCAATAGAAAAGTAAGATTATTTCTATTGCTACGATAGACATTATTATATAAAACCATAAGGAACTATCAATCTGATAAATAATAACTGGTATTTTACACTAGTATTTAATCTGTATTTTTTATTATGAGTGAAGTTATGCATCATTTTCTATGTTGAAATTTTGGGGTTTTTTGAGAACTATCAAAGCTCTTTGCCCATTTTTCTAGGTTGCCAGTCTTATCTCATTGTATTTAAATGCTTTATATACTAAGGAACTTAGCTTTGTGATTGAAATGTTTTGAAAATATTTTGGTTTATCTTTTTACTCATAGGTATTTATTAGCATGCATGCTAAGTGTAAATTTTGAATTTTTAACAGGTTTTAGTGATGGCTTCTGGATTTTGTACCTTGTATCAATAGGTTTTTCCATACTCTAAGAAATTCTTCCATGATATTTTTACTGGGAAGGAAGATTTTTCTACTCAGTGTAAAGATTATTTGGTTACCATATGTAATACCATATTTGTCATTTAAAGAAAAAAATTGAGCCCTGGCTGGTGTGGTTCAGTGGACTGAGCGCTGGCCTGAGAACCAAAGGGATGAAAGTTCGATTTCCAACCAGGGCACATGCCTGGGTATTGGGCCAGGTCCCCAGTAGGGGGGTGCGTGAGAGGCAACTACTCACTGATGTTTCTCTCCCTCTCTTTCTCCCTCCCTTCCCTTCTCTAAAAAGAAATTAAAAAATAAAGAAGAAATTGAGAAGAAAACAAATGAAGGTATGACTTTACAGAACATTACTTCATGTGCCAACCTATGAGTGAATTGTCCCATACCTCTGTTTTAAGTGATGTACTAAAGATTACAAACTTCACAGAATTGCTATCATTTATATTCCCAAACTGGTCAACATTTGATATGATATATTTAATGAGTATAAAGTCTACCAGCATTCCATTTCAGGAACTGAAGAAATACATCTTAAAGAATGTTTTTGAATCTGAAACAATGGGTTTCTTAAATTTAAAAACGGCACAGAATTATTAACACTATGACTTGATGTTACATTATATTATCATAGTTTCCCTAATGAGAATACTATAATATGGACATCAAAATATAATATCAACATATATAAAAATGTCATTTAAAAAATTATTGGATATTACAATTACAGTTAGAAGATTCTATCAACAAAAGAATGAACTTGAAATGAATATTCAAAATAGTACATATTTGTGGAACTGAAATAGGAGAAATGGTAAACTTTAGTAATCTCTCACTCTAAAGAACATTTATAAGGATAATGTAATAGGGGCATCATGTACACAGGCAAACATATAGAACACTACAAAAAAAGGAAGGGAGTGTAGAAAAACAAATGAGGAAAACTTTTTTTGTGAAGCTGTTAAAAAAATTATCTTAATTTAGTCTATATCTTAATGAACATTTTCTTTGCCACTATTACATTTTGAAAATTTAAAAAATAATTAAAAACCCAAATATATACCACTTAAAAACAAAATGTACAATGTTTTTTTTCATATACTCATATGCCTCATACTCGTAAAGGTCATCCACCTCAACCAGTAAGAAAGAAGGGTCAAAACTGAATTTGCTTAATAAATATTGGTTGACTCAATGACTTTTAAAGTACCTGGTACTTGCCTAATATTTTGCTATTACTATGAAGGTTTAAAACAAAAAGCTGAAAAATACTATCTTAAATAAGAAATTCACATTAATAAGATAGCACATGCATAGATAAAGGTCATTAACACAGTTCATGAATAAGAAGAGTCCAGGAAATATTTTACTAATGTAGATGACTTGGCTACATACTACATTTGCTGACCTGAACACTACCTAAATGTGAAGAGGCTTGTCCTTAGGAATTGGGCATTTACCCCTTTTACTCCATAACGTCACCAAGTTCCCACATACATGAGATGGCAAAGATTTGCAATGTGTGGCAAAGATGCCTTCAAATAATGAAATTCTTTATTTTTAAGAATTGGGAGAAAAAGGTAATTTTTTATATGCATAATGAAATATAGTCAATAGATAATTGATTCTGAGTACAAAATTGAAAGAATAAATTCTAGCCTCATCCTTAGCATTTGGTTTTCACAGATAATCTTATCATTTTTAAATGTTAAGTTTTGAAAATATCATAGTAGTAACCTGATCCTAAAATATCATTATTAAAATATTTTAATATGTAAATTAAACATTCTACAATTTAAAACTTGATGTTTAGTATAACTTGATTCTATTAATCCTTAGACAAATTATTTCATTTCCTAGCCAGAAAAATAATGCAAAGGTATTACAATTTATTTGCACTATTTGAAAGCATGCGATATTGATTGAGCTTATGGAATGTAAAAAATGCTTTCTAGATTAATTACTAACAAATTAGAGATTTATTTCTGTTTAGTTTCCAAAATATATTTTTCAATTTTTTTATTTTCAAAGGAAGCATATATTAAGGGAGTTAATGATATATTTGTTTCATAGTGCCGAATAAAAGCTAGCTAAAATATCATTTTTTACTTAAAGATTGGGGGAGAAGTCATTCAGGTATGATGTTTAAGTGGATGTTTATATGCTTGGTTTCTGTTGTGTAGGAATTCAAGGGGACACTAGGGCCATTACTACTTATAAGCATCAATGTCTCCCTGTCCACACCATGATACTAGAATGGTGTTATCTACACTAATTGAATCAGTATGTCTAATAATCTGTTGAAGTTCCTTCTGAGCACGTATATCTTTCTCTCACTTAAACATTTGAAACAGAAACACTAAATATGATTAAATCCATGTTAACAGCCCAGCAGTTGTTTAAATAATGTGTTAGAAAAACAAACTGCCCTCAAAACACTTCTGTAAAGCACAATTATTTACTAAGGACTTCCAGACAGTCTACATAATTAAAGTATCACAACAAAAATTATCTTAAGGTATGTTCAATTTTTCAAACTTCCTCAGCAAAATTTCATACAATATAAAACTTTATTTAACTACGAATAAATAAATGGGTAAGTCTTGAAAAAGGTCAGCCCCCCATCATCCTTGAAGTGCTGGTTTATAAACGGCTGGACAAGCCCAGACACCGGTCGCCGCTGAACGCAGCAGAGCCACAGGGGCAGCGTTCTACGTCAGTACGCCTCATCGCCTCCCCTCACTTTCTCGTCTCCACTCTCTTCTCTGTCCAATATGGTTAGATTATGTATTTTTAAAACCCATTAGGAAAACTAGATTAAGACTGCGATGATCTCTGAAATACTATTATTATTCTGAGAACAGTCTAGTAGAAAGTTACCCTGCACCTGAAGGCGGGAAACCAGGGTCTTTACCTGTCTTTCTACCACTTAACTCATTGTGGGACCTGGGGAAATTTATTTCAACTTAGTCAACTGCATCATCTGAAATATGCAAAGTAACACTTGGTATCCCTAAAAATGTTAGGTTGGACAAAATAGTCTCTTTAGACTAAGGATTTAGGGCCCTAATAATGATAATAGTAATAGTAATAGTGCTAATAATAATATTAAAAAAGAAACATATTTTAATCTTTTAATTTAAAAAAGACAACTTCTATCTGATGTGATACTCAAACAACAGTGAATTGTGGGTAGGGCAAGACAGATAAACAAATAGAGCCATGGGTGTGAAGAGACTTTCCCAAGGACACAAAGTAAGTAAATGTGAGGCTGGCACCAACTCAAGATCTGCCTCTTTGCCCAGCCATCTTTCTATGACATGATACTGGCTCTCCAATTAAACAAGTAACCAATATTAGTGTTAAAGTAAGGACAGATATCACTTAGGGGTGCATAGATCTCTCAGATGCTATAAAACCACATCCATTATTTGAAGAGGAAACCAGGAATTCAAGTCTATGATGGTTAGATAGAATAAAGATTCTCTAAGTTTCCATAAACTGATCTACTTATTGAACCCTTTCTATTAAGTCTGGGATGCATATACCCACTCAAAACAACTACCTCTTAATTTGAAAATGTGCTTTGGTCTAGGGATAGGTCCATATAGTACAACTAGCTCCTGAAAAATCTGTCAATATTTGATAGAAAACCTGTCCCCCATGTTTTCCATGTTCCTTTGTCATACTAAGACTTACCCAAGACAGCTATTTGAGAAGTAAGTCAGTATTATCAACTCTAATTTCTAAACTAACAGTTTATGGAGGAAGGCATTTTAGGACTTCCATTGTGGTCATTTGAAGATCTTGTGTCAATTATTTAAAAAAAAATAAATCACACCTATGATCAGCTCATGGAGCATTTCATTTGCACTTAAAGAGATCTCCACAACAAAATAAATACCAAAAAAAATTGTCCTTTCTGTCTCCTTGAATAAAAGTAAAACAAAGGAGGGCAAGGCATTTGACTCTCTGAGGGTCTCCCACAATATATGAACCCTTATATAGCACGCTCATCAGCAAACAGCACAGGTTTACTGACCCTCACAGTGGCTCCATTATAGACCAGGGATGAAGCTTCTATTTTTTTTTTTTTGGCAGACTACTATTTCATGATAAATGTGCAATGTGGAGAAAATAAGCCTAGTTTAAATAGAAATGCCACAGGCAAATAATAGTCTATCTCTTTTTTCATTCTTTAAATGAATCATTTTATTTGCCAAATCCTAAAGATTCAATATCTGCCATGTCTTGCATGTCCAATTCCTTTCCTGCACCTTCATAAGCAACATAGACCTTCTTTAAGATTCCCCATAACCTCTTACCTAGAACAATGTCAACAGCTTTCTCACTGGTCCTTTTGGTCTTTTGCCACGCTCCACTCTCCCAACTCATCCTGAATAGTTGTTAGATTAGTCTTTCTAAAGAAAAGCTTCTATTACTTTTTAAAAATATTGTAAATGACTGTCCGCTATCTACAAATTAAACACAAAGGTCTTGGTGTAGAATTTCAGGACACGCACAACACAGCCAGCTCCCTCATATCCCCCGGCCACTCGTCCTATCAGTCCCTCAGTTATTCATGCCTTTCCCAGTCACTTTCCAGTCATTCTTCCTGGAACTCATCCCTTCCAGCTCCACTTACTTTCCAACCACCGCTCCCCCCCCGCCCGCCTCCTGTTATCATTTACTGGAACACTTCCTCCATTCTATCACCATTAGCATCCCATTCAAGGCTCGCTTACCTGCTACCTTTTTTTCATGAAGGGTTTCCTGAGCACAGACACATTACAGAGAGGCTAGCAGAGTATTTGCCTTAACTCTAGACTCCCAACAGTATAAGGTCCTTACTCCCTAGAGTGTAGGATCCTTGGAAGGGAGCATCTTTATTCACAGTTTTAAAACCATCTCATCTTGACATACTCGAGGTGCTCAATATGTGCTTGTTGAACTGCTGTTGCTGATTTTCTTTTTTTTTAAATCCTCACCTGAGCACAGAGTCATTGATTTTGGAGAAAGAGGAAGGGAGAGAAGGAAAGACAGAGAAACATCAAGGAGAGAAACACTGATGTGAAAGAGAAACATCAACAGGTTGCCTCCCCTATGTGCGCCCTGACCAGGGATCAAACCCTCAACTCAGGAGTGCGCCCTGACTGGGGATCAAACCCACAGCCTTTTTGGTGTGTGGGACGATGCCCCAAGCAACTGAGCCACTTGGCCAGGGCTGATTTTCTATTTTACTTCTCTTTTTTAAGTTACAGAGACCATGCATAAATTAACCACAGGTAACAAATGAATATAGCAATGAAGAGTTAGGTTTCAAACACAAAATGTCATCAATGTAACACTAAGCACAGGACTACTGTATGACAGGAAAGGCTAGGCACACTGTATGTGTTGCCTGACATAATCATGACAGCCACTCTGTAAGGTAAATATCATCCTCATTTTACAGATGAGAACACTAAAGCTCAGAATGAGTGACACCACTTACACGTCCAAGTCACACACCTATTGGGAACCAGTCTGAGATGGAACCCAGAACTAACCAATGAACAAACCCCTGCTCCTCTCCCTTTGTCAACAAAAGCAAAGCAGTTACTAGCTACTGATAAAGAAAAAAAAAAAGTCAGTATGCTAAAGAAAAATAACTTAGAGCCAATGTGTGTCATCTGACATGTTTTTTCCGCATGTCTAATACAGGTGCAGTAGTTTGCCAGCTTTGAGCAAAGAGAAATTTGTCTGAGAGTCTGCTTTGGAAGACGACCAGCTTACACTGCCAGGTTTTTCTGAGCATGGATTTTATTTCATATAAGAGCAATCTACTTGAACTGGTGTTCAGCAACCATCCCCTTAATATTAACTGTGGGGGTTTGTGAAGCAAATAACATTGTGAAATTATCTATTTAATAAGGGGAGTATAAAAATTTTAACCAAACTTATGTAAAAGTAAAATCATTATTATACAGTCCAGCTGAGTGGGCATATTCCCGAAGGGACCCACACATTGTATCGTCAGAGGTCACTAAGGACGCTTAAACCAGGTCAGAAGGCAGTGCTGCCGGCCTGCTAAAGAGACAGAGATAAGAAATGGAGCAGGGTTTCTATTACGGGGTGACAGCAACCTAGGGAAGAACCAAAGCTGTGAGAAGCATTTCAGCAGCTTTGCTGAGTCTCCGAGCTAAAGTGACAGGGGAACTCAACAGCTTTCCATACCGTGGGTTCAAGTATGTCAAGGCTGGTTGCCAAAACCTGGAACATTCTCACTGACAACCAAGGCTACAGACTTTCTTTCCCTGGTGTTCTCCATGAACACTTCACTAATTGTGCAAAATAAACCAGTCAACATCTAGCCCCAGGATGCAGGATTGGTCAGTTAAAAATGTAAAACCAGTAAAATGTATGAAGTAGTAACAAAGAAGAAAAAAATTGTAGTGATGATTAAGGAAAATAAATCTGGACAATCACTCAGCAAATTTTAAAGATCAGTTGCAGATTTTTTATTTTCCACAATGTAGCAGCCGCTTTTTTTTTAAATGCTCATACCTACTTTCCTACACAGAATGAATCAGCCACTTTAGATAGTCATATAGAATACATGTTAAAAGGTAAAAAATAATTACAAAGCACCTAGGTAAATAATAGAAATGGTGGATTAGAATACCTGTGTTTAAATTGGTTACAAGTGTGGATATTAAGAAGTCACTTAATATCTCCCTGTTTCTTATTATGTAAAGTGAGGATAATATTCTTTACACAAAAACCCTAAGACTGAAAAAGCATGCAGTCACACAGAGCAGGCAGTATAGCTCACGGTTCAGAGCAAGAGACCTGGATCCAGTGCCCTGATGTTCAAGACCAGATTCTTTCATTTATAAGTCACATGACCTTATAAAACCTCTCTTAGTCTCATTTTCCTCATCTATAAATATCAAGATAATGATCATACTTCCATCCTAGGGCTGTTCTGAGTATTAAGTACAATTGAATATATAATTCTCTTAGAAGTATTTTACTTCTTATAGATCTACTCTATGAAGCATATTGTGAAGAGCAGAATACCAATGTAGGGGCACGTTTACTACAGAGAAGTACCAGGATGATACAGAAGGCGTCACAAAGGAAATGGCATTTGAGATAGCACTTACAGGTTGGATGTGCTTTATGTAATAAAGAGGACAGATGGCACTCAAGATTGGGGCAAGCATGAAGAGAGGAGGAGGCATGGGTCCGTGTTGGTTTAGAGTGACACCATTTCTTCTGGAAGGCATTCATTCAATGGGGAAGATAGATAGAAAATATTCTAAAATCAAAGAGAGTTTAAAGCAGAATATTTTAGAGAATTAAAATAGAATACTAAGAGAATTAATGCATGTAGAGCACTAGTGTCAGAGACAACTTGACAGCTTATTAATAGACTTCCGTTTCAAGAGACAGTATGGAGGAGGAAACTCCTTAGAATTTTTCATTCATTCATTCGAAACCACTCACTGAGCAGCTGCTCTGTACCGGGCACCACAAAGCAACAGCGAATAAGACAAATATGGCGCCTGCTTTCATGGCACTTCTGAAATTTATGTGTGTATGTATATATATGTAAGTATGTAAGTATATCTATATTTTGCTTTTATAAATGAGGAACTATGCACAGTAAAATACTGTGATGAGAAATACAATGTTATGTAAGCCTCCGCCCCAGAATATATTGATACTATAAAATCTCAGTGCAAAATGTAGAGCATAAATAATCAAGAAATAGTCTCAAAAGATCGCTATTTCAAAAAGTTAGCTTCTTCTGAATTATAAGTAGTTACTTTAAGCATGTCATCTATCTGTGAACTCAAGTTTTGATTATTCAATGAGGAGTCTGTCTCCATTTCTAGAATATTTTTAAGCCAGCTTTCTAAAGCCCATAACTAAAGTAGACAAAATATTCTTAAGTGATGGCATAATTCTATGTATCATAGAAAGCAGATTAAATAAACATGTCCAATATAGTTTTAGGGCACACAAATAGCTTTAAAAAAGAGCTTGTAAAGATAAATTATTACATTTATCAGATGCGGGAGAATTCCTTAGTCATTTAAACATACTTCTCTTAAAATACTTGATGCTTTCTGGTCCTAACATGAGTGGACTAAATGTATACAAACTAAGTTTTATTTCTCCTTCTATTAACTTAACATTTAGTGCTGATATTGCATCTTTGTCACCTATAAAGGGGCAAGTTACCTTCTAAGAGACTTAGCTCCCTTATCTGTGAAATGGAGATAATTCCAATTATTTACACAGGCAAAATGATTAAAAGCCTACCTGCCTGAGGCCAAGGTTCTTGAGGTCCCTTTAGTCTGTAGTATATCTGATTCTAGATGTAACTCGCTATGCTTGAGACTTTATGTAAAATATACTTTGTGTTATAGGTAATAATTATTAGCTACTTAGTGTCTCAATATAAATTTCTGTATATAAAAAAATCATTGGCATGACTGATGCCAAGGAGTTTCCCCCACCCTCCACGTTTTATTCTAGGAGTTTTACTGTTTCCGAGTAGAAAAGCATGTTTCCAGGGGCTGGAGGATGGGAAAAATAGAGAGAGGATGGTAAAAGGGTCAAACTTTCAGCTATAAACTGCATGAAGACTGAGAATCTAATGTAAAATATGGTGACTACAGTTGATAACAGTGTATTGGATAATTAAATTTTGCTAAGAGTGTAGCACTTAAATGTTCCCACCAAAAAAGAAGAAGAAGAAGAGGAAGAATAGGAAGTAGAAGAGGAAGAAAAAGAGGAAGAAGAAGGAGGAGGGGAAAGAGAAGGAGAAGAAATAATAATAAAATATGTGAGGTGACAGATGTGCTACTTAACTAAGCATTCCGAAATCTATGTCTCAATGTATTTCTGATGGTCATAAATAAAAGCATGTTTAAATGTGAATGTACACTTATACACTGTACATACACGGCAACCTGAGTGGTATGTGCTTATGATGTTCTTTATTAAGCAGAAGATAGTACCATATGATTAATATGCCATCCCCATGTGCTTTGTTCAGCTGAATATTGGCTGGTATCCAGGAGGGGGAAACAGGCAAAGCAAACACAACATCCTCAAGAGTTAAACAAATGAACAAAACGAGCGCTACAACAACCTTCACAAAATCATAAAGTCCTTAACTCAAACAATGTGATGAAGACTCTTGAATTTTTCCTTTTTTCTGCTTTGTCCCTGTGAGGATGTGAACACTGCCATTACGGATGGTTTGCGGGTGCCTGCAAGTTTCCTCCCCATCTTGGACAAAGAGGCAAATTGCAGGTTTCCAGGGAGGGAGGACGCTGTGATGCTGCTATGGTAGGGATGGCCTGGCCTCAGCTCTTCACGTGGACTATTCCAAGCCCAGGGATACCAGCTACCTTGCTGCTGTGACAACTGGCTACCAGGTTGTATACTTTAAGGTGCTGAAAATATACAAGTTATAAGTTTCAGAGGCTTAGAATCTTCCTTTACTTGAAGACAATGAACACGTGAACTGATAAAAGTTGTGCTTCTTTTCCACTTTCAAAATTAACTTAATTACTTTAGGGACATAAGAATGCCCCAATCTACATTTTTGTCACATTCATCTTTTGAAGCTTACTGTGGTCGTCCACATTCCTAAGAGGCTGCCTTTTTTTCAAGGCAGCACGTGCTTCCTCAAGTCACCTCATTCTGCGGAAGCTGTCAGCAATTACTGCAATGAACTTCAAATCTTTCTTCTCTAACTACTGTAGTATTCTAGAAATAATGACACGACTTCTCCCTTTTTAAAATGTCAAGCTGACCACTTGGAAATTCAGGTGAGGTTTCTCCAGGAAGGCCCAAATGATAAGACATTTTTATGAGCCTTCCATTTAATCTCCCGTTCCATTACCGCACTGCCTAACACCTTCACCGTGCAGTGATGCTGTCCGCGACAAGTTGAAACGAAAACCAACCACAAAAGCTTCCACCTGAAAAAAGTTAACAATGTGTGCCTGGCAAGAGTTAGACACACACACACACACACACACACACACACACACACACACACACACACACTTCTTTTTATTTGAAACCATCATTTGGATTAATTTTATTTTCTTCCTCATAGTGCTATTTGCAAGTAGTTTAAGCCTGTTGCATGATTAATTTACCTAACAGCCAGAAAGACTTCCTGTAATTAGGCAATAATATTTTTAAAAGTATATGCCCACTACTGCTATTATTTTCATGCATTTCAGGATTGAAATTACTTTCAAATGTCTGGTTCGAATTTTACATTCTGAAAGAAAAATAAAATACCTCTCCAAAATGTGAACTACCTTAAACTCATAAAGTTGTAACTACCTTAAACTCATTAAGTTGTAAAGTCCTAGGCTGACACCAAAATTACAGATTTATAAGGCTAATAAGAATACAATAAAATCTTCATACAGTTTTTCAGAAAATATAGAGCATATGACTTATAATTTTAACTATGCCCAATTCTGGCAAAGAGAGAGATATTATTTTAAAAAGAGATATGTATAGATCGAATAAGGTTTAAATTGCATATCTTCAACCAAACAAAGCAAAACAAATCAAGGTATAGGATTCTGATGAGTAGATTTTAAAGACAGGAAACTTAGCTTCTTTCTTCAGATATTAAAATTCTTGTTACTGCTTATGTCCCACAGTGTGTGCTCAGGATGGCACTGGGCTGCCCTCCAAGACCAGGGACTTCACTGGCTTTTAGGATGCCCCCTTCACATCCTCCTTTCCCATAAAAATAGGTAGATAAATAAGCAAGTCTATTTGCTCATTCGGTACGTACTTGCAGTGTACGATCTATACACTAGACTCTGCTGAGTGTTGGTGATACAAAAGTTAACAAGACAAGCCTGGCTGACAGTCTGGTTCGAGACGGAGAGGATCCCAGTAACGTTGGTAGTTCTTGGGAATACAGTGGCAGGGGGCACAGGTCTCAGACAAAACAAACAGAGTTTGAGGGAAGAAAAAGGCAGGAGAGCCAATGATTGTGTCCAAGTCTCTCAAAATAGTAACGCTGGAAAACAAAGATTGTTAAGGATCTTAAAGATTAAATCCAGCACCCAAAAAGCCATAGCATTTCATTCATTATGTGGGCCAATTTAAAATGGCTAGCAAAGGAGGGAGTAGATAGAAAGATAGGGAGAAGTACTAACATTTAGTGAAGGCTCATTTTGTTGGGTGTCCTTCAATATAAGCCATTTAATTTCAAACCAAGTCTTTTCTTCACTGTAATACTGAATAATACTGTGTTTCTGAACTAGCCAAATACCCTCATAATGTGTATCATTGAATACAAGGGCCACCAAACAGGGGCAGGGACCCAGCTCCCACAAACAGGGGAATTTCGTGTTCATTTTCTATTGATGGCACCATCTTAAGACATTCATATTTTACTAGGTACCAACCAAATATTTATTAGTAACTGACCTCACAATAATACAGAATACAGACATGCTACATTAAGCAAAAGATAAACTCATTTACTGAGTAATGTGCAAACAAATGAAATGCAACATAATAAAGACAAGAGTGCAAAGAATTTGCAGAGAAAAGGAACTGAATAAAATGAATGGGTCCAAAAACTGAACTTGTCTGCCTACTTTTAAAAGGTGTAGAAAGTGTGAGTGCTTATTAACACTGCAAATATATATGGGGTACCCCTTCTGTATCACACACTCTGCTAAGCACCTAAGCGACAGTGACATTCGAATCATACGGTCTTTGCTTTCATACCCTGCTCATATAGGTGAAGATGTATACGGGGAGACAGCAATCCTACAAGGATCTTTTTCTGGAGGGAGGAGGAATCTGGAACGGGAAAGGCTCAGAGAAATTCACTAAAATTCCTGGAAATAAGAACTGGTAGCTCTACCATAAATCTCTTTTTCAGTCCTAACTTTGTTTCATTACTATTTTAGTGATGTGCATTTTTTAGTATGTAAAAAAAGTAAACAAAGCAGTGCTTATTGTTTAAAATATACATGTAAGTATCAGTTGGCATTTTTTTACTAATTCTTCATTGTCTCCATCACAGATACAAATTATCTAATTGCCCTTTTTCACCATGAAGGTAGTCCCACAAAGTGAGTGAACTCCAAGCTAAAATAACACACACATACACACACACACACACAATTTTAAAGAAAACCTAAAATGAAAGGTCTTCAATCCATTCTCTTCACTACCATTGCATACAAGATCACTCTGACAAGTAATGGAACGCTTGGTCAAAAAGTAATTCTTGTTTAAAATTTCTACTTGCTGATAATAGTTGCAAGCTTTCACTGTGCTGCCATATTATTAGTCTTAATGAAATTCACTTGTCAGTTCCATTTTGAAACAATGAATTCCTGCTAGGTATGACAAAGGTAAAATTAAAATCTCTTTTTCTAATCGAATCAACTAATGATGAAAAATAAAAATAAAAGAAGAGGTAACTCAGAAACTTCTGTCACTAATTGGTCAAAAAAGATTAGTTTTAGATTCCTTTCCTTTGCTTTTTTTCATGTTACCACAGGTGATCTCTTCAAATATTATAAGGCAGAAGGTTTAAAGAGTTGGATATACATAATTTCCTTTAAAACCTTAAAACCTACTTAAATAATAATATGTCATAAGTCCATACTCTTCATGATTTGAGGGAGGAGGAAAATGTAAAGTATTTTTTCCATTCCTTGAGAAACATCGTAAAGGTTAATAAAAGAAACTAATACAGTTATGTAATACTAGGAAATGATATACAATAAACCAACCACAGATATAGAAATAAGACGTCTATATTTTACTGCTGGTTAGTAATGGACTTCAATGAGTAAAAATGAAGGTAAACATTATGTATCTTAGTTTTCCAATGAGTAAATGGAAATAAACTAGCTCCATATTTACCATAGAAGAACTTCACAAAAGTCATGCAGAAAACACTTCTAGGGAAGTATTATACAAATGTTTCCTTATAATCATAAAAATGCTTTTCAGTTATGACACAAAATTATTCAATGCTTGATGGGCAATTGATAGAGAGCATGTCACACCCTTGAAGAATGTACCTTTTATACCACAATAAAAGCAGCAGAAAATCAACTTACACTTTTATCTTTCCAAAATGCAAAGCTCATATTAAATATATAAAATTCAAATCAGGGAAGTGAAAACCACATGAGCTTCTAAAGAACCAGAGGTCTGTAAAAATTTATAAATAACATAAATGAAGGAAATTCAGAATGATAAGTACTATATCCAAAACAAACACAAACTAGAGGCTGAGAAAAAGTGAGCTTTTGTTTTGCTTATTAATCTGGGGTTCTGAAACTTGCACCTATTCAACCCAATTTCTGTAACCATATTCCTCCAGCCCCTTGAATGTATGTACTTAACATCCTCTCAAACTTAATAAAGTAAGAATTTTTATTACTGTGTTGCAAATGTCCAGAGCATTGATCAGACCAATTAAGATATAATAAAATAGCAAAAAGTAAGAAAAAAAGAACTTCAATGAGACAGATCCGTCTCTAACTGAAACCAGGAACATAGTAGTATTTGTTTCTCATGCTTTCTTCACTAGTAACCCAATATAAAACTAAATAGAAAGAAATACATTTATCCTGACATGTTTGTAAGTATAAACAAATATTTATGTAAAAGATTAAAATTTAGACTAAACATTAGTTAGAATTGACAAAAGCATAACAAAACATGTGTTGTTTTTTTTTAAAGACTGACGTAGCATTCATCACAGCATAGAAGCTAACATTAAATTTCACTTGGAATCTAGATTATGTGCTATATTTCAATACCTATTCAGTTTTGCTAGGCAAGTAGAACAAATTTTGTGAAACTATTCCAATTAGGAAAAAATCCCATTATATAGTTTGTTAAAATTTCACTCATCAAAAATTTTAGCTTATTACTAGAGTGATACAGAAAATTATTATGGGAAATTTATTTAAAGGCTCACTAAATTTAAGCCTAATTTACTCAGTCCAGAGTGACAGGCAAGAGTACTGATCATCCACCAGCAGTTTGTTTTCTTAAAACTAACTTTCAGTGACTTCAGGTCAGACTAGGTGTATACTTTCCCAGGGAACAATCCTAAATGGCACACAAATTAACTGTTTCCCAGCCAAGTATCATATGAATACGCTGTGATTAACACAACAGAGATAGTCAACTCATACAGATTTTAAAACACACAGACACAATAATGACTGTGTCTTTAAATCACTATTTAAACGATCACTGTTTATCAAATTAATATAGGTTTCTTCCCTAAGACTTTTCTATACATGAAATCATTTAAACTAATACTAGACTTTTGTAAACAGTCAGGAAAAAAATGAATTAAGCCTCATAAAGCCCCATTAAAAACCTGGAATTAGCCCGGCTGGTGTAGCTCAGTGGATTGAGCGTGGGCTGGGAACCAGAGGGTCCCGGTTCGATTCCCAGTAGGGGCACATGTCTGGGTTGCGGGCCAGGTCCCCAATGAGGGCCATGTGAGGGGCAACCATACATTGCTCTTTCTCCCTCCCTTCTCCTCTCTCTGAGAATGAATAAATAAAATCTTAAAAAAAAAAAACAAACCTGGAATTATTTCCAAGGATAGTGCTGTCATGTTGATTACTACATAGTTTGTCACATACAGAAAAAACCTACTTCCAATTAGTAGATATTCCAGTTCTTCCTAAACAGTGAAGCAGGACAGGCTTCCTACTGTATATTGTTATTTCTAAAAATAATAACAGTGATCCTAAATATAAGATATAACTAAGGAATGAATGAAACAGAGTACTATTTTGAGGCAAATAAAGTGTATCAGGCATATAACGCTAAAATGAAAATTAAATATGATAACTGGCAATGTAATTGTGCTGTCATAGCACCCACCTCTGTGTCTAGCATTTGTACTCTGTCCTTTATTTAAATTAAATGAAATAATGTGTACACAGTGCTTTTTAATTCTAAAGTCAAATGAATGTGTTAACTACAATTAGTATGTTTTAGAATTACATATTTAAAATATAAATGGTAATAAATTGGATATTCATTTATTTGTATTCAACACTATGGAGTAGTAATTCATTTTCAATATTTCAGGAAATTTTCTAATATAATTTTAAATTAGAGGAAGCTTGAGAGATGTTCCAACTTCTATATTCAAATTCTGCAATTCACAATAAAAAAATCAAAGGATACGAACTTAGAAAATCAGAAAGCATATAACTAATTCAGAACAATCATTTCAAGGAAAACCTTGAAAATGATTTTATTTATTTCCCTTAAATAAAATATTACTACACATTGGCAGGAATTTACCAAAAAGTCTATAGAACATCTTTATGTAGGCTGCTTAAGAATGATAAAAATTTCCATCTTATATAAGTAAAATTCCCCAATACTGGTGTAGAAAAGTCTTATTTTAATGATTTCTTAATGACTTACAATTTCAGAATTCTAACATCAAATGAATATCATAATAGAGGAGATATATGTATACCAAATTGTCATTTGTTTACATTATTGGTTCTTATAATGCACTCCTGAAAAGCACAAGGTTTCTACCACATGCTAAGTCAAATTATTCCACAGCAAAGGGAAATAAACTGGTCTTTTCCCATCACAGAAAGGCAATTTCTACAACTTTTCAATTTTAAATTTTTATAAGAATTTATATTAAACCACTCCTATATTAACTTCCTTTATCTAAAGTGAATGTGGCAAACACAAAATGTATGAAAATAGCAAATAATATGAGTGACAAAAATGGAAAACTATCTAACATCTTTAGTTTGTCAGTTTGCTGTTTCTTTTTTTAAGTGAGCTGTGGGCTTCTAGTTGTGATTTCCTTCTTTGTATTTATAGAAAGAAAAAAAGATCATGTTCACAGCTACTTTGAATGATAGAATTATTCTTTATTTCTCTCTGAAATCTAGTTTGTTTTTACCTATAACATAAGTGTGTTGAATGAGGAAATTTTATATTCCTTTTTAACTTTAAAGCTTTATGATCCCACAAGGAATCCCTTTAATAACTCTACACATTCTCGTACCCTCAAATCTTTAACTGTAACCAGATTACTCTGTGTCCCTTGGAAAAAAACAATTCATGAGTGCATGAATTTATGTTTAGTTATATGAATTTTAGAAGTATAAAAATGGCTGAAATTAAGGAAATTTGAATATATGGATAGAAATATTTTACTCTCTTAAAATGTTAAAAGAAAAATAATATTTTTAAAAAATATGAAGGCTCTCCCCCTTTATGTTACATTAGTTCTTTGATCCATAGCAACAACTACTATGTCCTTTTCAGAAACAAATTATGTCTTACACAGAATACAAGACAATGCCTGAGTTTGTATTATAATGTAACTTCTACTTAGGTAGTTCCATATAGTTCTCAAAGATTGCCAAATCCGTCATCTCTTTAGGTCTTCACACTGCAATATGAGGTATATGCAACTCCTATACATATAAGGAAACTGAATCCCAACACACTCAACTGATTTAAGGAAAATCATAACAAATAAGTTGAAAAGCCAAGCTTTGATTTTATTGGTTTGTTGGTTTTGGTTTTAATACAAATGCTATATTTGTTCTTCCCTTTGAAATGTGAGGCCAGAAAAGGAATTTTACAAGTCAGTGAAATAAAGTGAGTGGCTACCTAATTTTAACCATTAAATTCTCAATGACCTGCCTCACAAGCATGGGACAGATGAACGATGTGCCAAACAGAGTGGGATCTGTTGTCATTTCCTGAGACACCTACTTCATTCTCTCTTACTCCTACGTCAGCCTTGGAGCCGAACAATCTTCCCTAAGAGTTTTCCGTTTCCAGATGTCTGAAGGACAACAGCTGCATCATGGGTACTGACTTCTGAAAAATCAGGATAACAGGAAAGGGACTAGCTCATCATCACGAGGTTAACTCTATTGAAAAACTGCAAATACTGCATTTGTTGTTGGTGGGTTTTTTGCTTTAATTTTCTTTAGTTTTAGGGTTGAAGTGAAAGCATCTATCACCAACAGGCTCCATCCATAAACCACCGTCATAAATTTCTTGCACATTACCCACAGAGGAAACTCATATGGCCTCACCAGTGTTGGGCAGGATATGTTTGCCAGTCCAAGTAAAACTGTATTAAAGTGTAAATAAAATAGACAAAGTATGTCATTTCCTTTATTTTTATTTTTGCAGCCACTTCCATTTTACCCAAAGTGCTAATACCCTTAAAGCACCCAATCAGTGCCCGTATGTTTTTCCACGCTCTAACCTGTGCTTTCCATGGCATTTCATAAAGGAACACTGCCTGTGCTTCCCTATCACCTGCAAAAATCAAAATTCACCTATCGTTTTCCCTGATCTTTGGAACCCCTCCAAAAGCTCTTAGGAAACCAATTACCTAATTTGAAAAACTGATGAGATATTTCTAACATAAAACTTGATTAACACTTCAAAATCATGTGTACCCCAATTCTACATCCTGTACTTACAAATAAAAAGTTCAGAGGAACAAAAAGAAATAAAAATACTCTTTTAAAAAAAGATTGTCTTCATGTATTTATTTTAGAGAGAAGGGAAAGAAGAGAGAAAGAGTGGGATAGAAACATCAATGTGAGAGGAAAACCTCAAGTGATTGCCTCTCACATGAGCCTCCACCAGGGTCTGAACCAGCAACCCAGGCAGGTGCCCTGACTGGGAATTGAACAGGCGACCCTTTGCTTTACAGGACAATGCCCAACCAACTGAGCCACACTGGTCAGGGCATAAAAATACTCTGAAGAGAAAAGTAATAAACACCAAGCTTGAGCCACTATATATGATCAATGTGTGTGTGTGCACATGTGTGTATATAGACATGTGTACATGCACACATATATGTTATGTTCAGTTTTGATGTGGAATAGAAAGTCTTTTGCTCACACAGTAACTTACAAATATTGTGTTAGTGAGCTTCCAAAGAAGTTGGAGATCTGCTTTAAAATAATCTGTGAGGGAGAGTGGCTTGGGGTATAGGTAAAAAAGACTAACAAGAATTAATAACTATTAAATCTGAGCGATGGATACATGAGAATTCATTAAACATCTACTTCTCTATATATTTAAATTGTTTTGTATTGAAAGAGAAAAAGGGAAGAAAAAATCAATCAATTGATTAAGTACTCAGTGCAGGTACAACAGTTATAAAAATGCAACAAGTGCAATTTGGAAAGAACCTTTAAAATTGTTGAAATAGAAAATAAGTGATCAAAAAGCAAAAAAAATCTTATGGGGTAAAATTCAAGTGATTAAAACTATTAAAACTGTATGTAAAGTCTAGGAGAAGTAACTGTTTATAAAATGCCTTCAAAAAATTTCTTAAATCTAGTAAATTTTCATAGATCCAATGAACACTTTTTTAAAAAAAGCATTAGTTTTCAAAACAGTGACAAATTTAAGATGAAATGTATGCACTAACAATGGAAAGAAATAGTCTGAAACTATAGGACAGCAAACATATCAGTGACTCAAACTCTAACCCCAATAGCCCTAAGGACTTCAACACACATGGGGGAAAAGGCCACTCGCTAAGTTCTCTCCAGAATGCATTTAAAGAGGAGATGGAATGTTTGGCACAGTCTGGAATCTTTCTTAAATTAGTTCCAATCATTAAAAATCCTTTTTATAAAGCTTGTTTATAGTTTTAGACTGGGATATTTTTAGTATAAATATATTAAAACTGATTAAAAGCAATTAAGAGTTTTGTGGATTTGTCCAATATTTATTAAGTCAGACAGAGTCATAAGCCCATTGTCTACAAAAATGAATAAAGTGGAACCATTGCCCATGAAACTCGAGTGGAAACATACTCAGGAGACTCCCAACACAGGCAGCTAGCTGCCCCGTGGTTATCCAAGCAATCAACAAATTGGAGCATGACCCACAGGTTTGTAGTATTATCCGGAATAAAAGGAAAAATGTACAGGTATATGAGTATGCCATTGTTAGATTCAATTCAACTAGTATCCACACTACCCTCAAAGCAGATGCAAGACAGGTAACCCACAAAGATCCGAAATGAAGTAGCAGAACTCATTCATTGTTTTCAAGTATTCATAAAACTACAAAGTCCAGTAGGGACAGAAAGTCAACAAATAATGGGACTTAGGTGTGCTGTGTGCATTAATAGAGGGATGGACTTATATAGAGGAAGAGGTATAAAAAGATGTTTGGGTGGGTTAAGAAAGGCTTCTCAAGGAAGATGACTAAACTGCTCCTCATGAGAAACTGGGAGGGAGGACATCCAGGCAGAGGGAATAATATCTGCAAGTGCAGTCAAGTATGAAAAGCGAAGTGTAAACAGTGGTGGTCAGAAACTAGTCACAGGAAAGTGGGATTTAAGGGCAATGAACTCAAAACCCTAGGAGCAAACCGCAAACTCAGGCCCTGACCACACAGCTCCTAAATTCTCTCTGCTTAGGATCCAGAATCTGAGTCCATGAAGGATATTCAGCTGTTGAGGTCAAAGGTCAGGCTACAAGGTCAGGCAGATTGGTAAATACATTTTAAAAAGAACTAGAGTAAAACTAAACTATAGACATAATAAAGGTTTATGAAGAACTAGTGCAATACATGATCAGGTTAAAGGTAAATAAAGCTGACTACAAGTTACCCAATAATTATGACAAAGCTAGGATTTTTTGGCAACGTGGCAAATGGGAAACCTAATTGTCTCTAGTTGTGGTCTACTCATTGTTGTGCACTATGTGTTGAAATAATTTACCATGAACTCCAGCAGCAATAACTATAGACCGAAGGCTTGCTAAATAAAAATTAATGTGCTAAGTTTGGAGAATAAAAGAAATGATGAAGAATGATCTTTACACTCAAGAATTTTACAGCCAAATTAAAGAAATAAAACAGCTGCCTAAATATATGAATACATATATGATGTAGGACAAGTGTGAGAGAAGTGCTTTCTTTTATTGACCAATGTACTTTTTCAATAGCTTATCCTGGCATGTTGTATTCATGCCACAAGTCTTAAAGATTTAGGACAAGAATAATGCTGAGAAAGGAGTAAAAGCCCTAGAATCACTGCTCATGACGGCAATGAAGCAAGTTCTCTGGCCAGTCAATTCCCAAACTCTAAGTCTTTAGGGCTGGATCTTATACATACAATCAACATCCCAATGCCATTCAAATCACTAAAGCTCTCAGGAGACGAGGCGTGAAGACATATTCTGATCAGCTGAATATACCTATTATGAAGCAAGAGTTAGAAATGGCCTTCAGAGTTGGATGAGCATGTGAATAAAAAAATATCGTCTGTGAACTCTGCACAAATACTAAAAAGGACTCACAAAATTTAGCGAAAATTGCTTTGAATGGGATTTTCGGCAAATTAAGTTAATATATCTATAAAAGCTGGGGATATTTCCACTACCTTTGATTATTCAAGTTTTCCATCTTCATTCTAAAATATGATTGCAAAATACAATTTGAAAGGATAGATTTGTTTTGTTTTTGCAAGGTTTTTAGTAATTCATTTAAGTCCCAGAAAAAGCATTTTATATTTTTCTTCATGAGTCTATTTACATGATAGTAATTTTATACCTTTGAGACAAGACAAGAAATTTTCTACTTCAGTTAAAATGAACCATATAGGTAAAAAACTATTAAACACTATAGCATGGAAGGCAAAAAATAGTAAAATTAAGTAATAAAAACATTCTGCTTTTACAACATTTGAAGTTTAAATAACTTGCATAAAGTCTAGTGGAAACACTAAAATAAATTTTGCAGCTTGTCAGGACTTGGTTTAAATATACAAACTGACATTTATTATTTGCCTAATAAGCCACAATATAGTGAGAAAAAGCTTTGGAACCCAACCATCTTGATTTCAAGTCCAAATGCCACTTATCAGTTATGTATCATAGAACAAATTAGTTGGCCTCAGTTTCCCTCTTCAAGAATGTTTTCTTGGTTTAAAAAAATTGAGATACTAACAGCTGCTTCTCAGAGGAGCTATAAGCATGAAACAGTATAAACTACATGACATTTTCTCACATAGGGTCTAGCACACAGTGGTACTCAAAAAATGTTAATTCCATTCCTCTCTCTCCAAAGGCTTCTCCTAAACTACAGTTTGCTCACACAATATTAGTTCCTATAGTTAGTGTCAGAAAAGTGCTTAGTAATTCATTTTATTACAGCTTGGGAAGAGGAAACGAACATATATGAGATCTTATAGAAGTAACAAAGTATGCAGAAAATATTTTCTGAAACAATCATGAAATGATAAAATATATGACTAAAAAATCATGTAGGTCACTCTAAAACAGGAATATACTAGAGCAGAGAAAAATCATGACTGTTCCCTAACCTCAAAGTTCTAGGAGGGCAGGTTACATGTCTGTCTCGGTTACCCAGTGTCTTCCTAACGGCTTGTACTGTACCAGGCTTGTAGTAGTAGATGGCCCATTAATACTGTTGTTTGTACAAAGAAATTACTAAGTGAATGTGAAAATGACATTATAATTCACTTTCCCATCAAAAATTAAGGGGCTTCAGTCTCAGGATATCCTCTTTGTTACTCATTTGCAACCTTCGCCGTTTATCTATTTTAAAGTAAAACAAGTTCCCTCAAACAACTCTTTATTTTCTAAGGTGCTACAAACTCCCAAGATCACGTTGAGATGAGCATTATGAGAAGGCATTTCATTCGTGAAAAATATCATTATGACTTCTCTAATTTAAAAAGAGCAATAACGTTAAACTTTGTGCAGTTATATTTTGCAATCTTTGCAGCTCTTCCCAGTTTCCCTACCACGCACTGGTAAGACACTCTGTTCAAGGAGTATTGCTTCTTATTGAATATCCATGTTTGTCCTCATTTTCTTGCTTTCATCATTCCAGGTCCAAACCCATCGTTACGTCCTGAAAGAATACCCCTTTCTGACCAGTTTTGGCAAAATCAGCTGCTATCAGAGTAGTGAATCTACACCCTGCCTCTTCTATTAAACTGTGCACTGTGACCTGACAATTATCTCTTTCATTTCTGCATCCCAAACATGCACACAGTCGCAGGCATATAGTAATTTTCAGAAAATGTCCACTGAATCACATGGAATATTTCCCAACATTATCTTTCAAGTTTGTTATAAAAATACTTAGAAGCAGGTGATGTCAAAAGCAATTTTTAGTAAGCACTTAAAACAATAAAAATAAGCGAGCTCCTCCTTTATTAAAAGGCGCTAAAGAGCAACTAAATAGTTTCCAGACTATGTGTTATCAAAAAGCAAGGCTGTTGCACGCACGCTCATGTTACCAGCCAAATTTGCCAGTAAGGTTGGCGACACCTTTGACGCCTCAGAGGATGAATGGCATGCACAGGAGCACGTTAACACATTTCAATGGAATATCATTTAAATGGGGCTTTGTGGGGTTTTTTCAAGACTGGTCTAGGATTTTTTTTCATCATATTTTGATTCCAGAAACTCTTTTTAAAGCTTATTTACCAAAGCCTGTAAAACTGGAGTTTATTCATCAACCCATGGGAGTCAGCGTGCTGGTTTCACTGTGGTGTAACAAAAGAATGAGAGAGTGGGTATCTGCTCTGCAAAGGTGTTGCAGCATTAATGACAGGGAAACTGACCTGAGAAAAACATCTGAAACCCTCAACACAGTCTGCAGAATGAAGGAGGTGACATGATGTTGGGTCAGCCTGCCAGTCAATACAATGTGCCCTATTTAAGAACTATCCTGACATAGAACTTTA
The DNA here is from genome assembly GCA_004026765.1 of Micronycteris hirsuta. NCBI lineage: Eukaryota > Metazoa > Chordata > Mammalia > Chiroptera > Phyllostomidae > Micronycteris > Micronycteris hirsuta. Next base: position 49,028 of record PVJI01000379.1, read on the forward strand.
TGTTTTGCTAAATATACAGATGAGCAGGTCCCTATTCTTGATATCCTCAAGGAGGGTGCAGTCTTGTTAGTGATCGGTATCAAGATCTCCACAAGAGATGGACTTTACTCACTGGAAAATGTTGAGACTTTCCGGGATCTCTCTGGCCAAGTTCTTAAACTTGAGAAGGTGGTGATTAAAAGTTAGCGAGAGGCTCTGTAGTGGTGAGATGTGAAGTAAAGAATAATTGCTAACCCAACCTGTAGGGAACACCAGATATTAACTTCACTGAATTATAGAACTCAAGGCTGCTTTGTGCAGGAATCATCACCAAGCTAAGAACAGGAATTACCTGGACTTAAAAAAACTTTTGAATTTTTACTTAAACACTATTCTAATGAATCTTATGTGCTTCAGTATTCAGAAATACTTCTCAGTGCTTAAGTATAACTCTGAAACGTAAGCATGTTGAATCCAGGGAAAGAATCTCTGGAATGCTGTAACTGTTTGAATAGTTCCTATCCTGCAAATACCTGCATCCAGGAAAAAAAAGGGTTGGAAGAAAGCTGCAAATGTTACTAACTTACCACTTCTGTGCTCCTCAAATATATATAGTTTTAACAATGCAAAAGAATGTGTGACATGAGCTATGATTTACAAAAAAACAGACGAAAATAGCTCTAAATTTCCATAGACAAAAATGTCACCTGCGACTGTAGGGAAGCAGAAATGATCTTGATGTGGTATTAAGTTAGACCAGGTGACTGACAGGAGTCCAGTTATTTCTCACACATAAACACTAGCCACAGCAGGGGCAGCTCACCTTACATCCATACCCCTACAGATGTTTGGAGATCTCAGCACTCCCTCAGCAGAAACCAGAGCTGAACTACTCTTTCGGAGAGACACCCCCGCCCCTTATACAATAAGGCACCAGTCCAGCAGCCCCTGGCTGTGCTCAAGCAAGGAATTTTAGGAATGGGGAAAGGAATGGCATATTCCCTAGAGAGGTTAGGCTGGAATGGGGCTGGAGGGGGGAGGAAAAGAGGGCACCCTCCACATCCCTGTCAGTCAACTATTATTAACTATTATGCTGATGGAATGGAATCTAACCTTATGCTGGCCACATCTGGCTTTCTTCCAGGTTCAACACGATAGTTAAATAAGACTAGTTTTATTAAGTGATCAGGCCTTTGCTCCTTAAAGATTAGTCTACTAATGAAATAGGAAGAGTCTCGACATAACATTCTCTGGCATACATTTACTCTGCTCCGAAAACAATTTTTTCATAATACCTGTACACTTAAAGTAGTAATCCTGAGTTTTAAAACAAAGGGCAGGGGAAGTAAAGTCAACAGAAAACCTGAGCAAATAAAAGGTCCTGGAACCCACGGCATGGTGAGATGAAGCCCCATAGAGCAGAGAGAAAATGCGATCAAAATACTGCCTGTTGCTGCACTTCTGACTCATTATTTCTGTGTGAATTTTGATTTGCATAAGATTATGGCAGATCTTATGAGGTATCAAATACTAATTCACATCACTAATCATATTTACAATTCAAAAAATCCCCATATGTGCTTATAAAATTCAAGATACTGATTTTAATATTTTGTAGTTCTCTGAAGTGAAAAATTACAACTCATTTAAATAAGGAAAAACCACTATATATTGAATATGTATGTGTGTGTAAAATGTTGATCCATTATTATTTGTTCATTTATACCTTATTTCATTCCAAAATATTTAAAATTGGCTTTAAGGATAGCATTCATCTTGCAAAAATAATAACAATAACTGAACACATTTAATAGGTTATAACTACATGCCAGGTGCTGCTGTAGGAGTTTCCCAAACATTATCTAATGTAATCAGCAAACAATCCAGTGAAATAAGTAACATTATTGTCATTTATAGATAAAGACACCAAGTCTTAAGTAACTTAGCCAAATCTTATAATTATTAAGTAGCAAACTCTTGCAGAGCACAGGTTTGGGGAGGAGAAAAACAAAGATGGAGGGGAAAGGGTATATCACACATAAAAGATCAGCCGTGCGTGTCAGGAGGGAAGCTCATACATGGTGTTCAAATATTTGGCAGCTTGGACCTTGATTACACTGTAAGGAGTTTTAAAACTGCACCACTTTGCAAGGGCATTCTGGCTCTCCAATCCTTTTAAGAGTCAAGGTATCTATTTGCATGTCATCGAAAAGAATCTCAAACTTCACCTGTCCAAAACAGAGCTCTTAACTTCAATCCCCCAGGCCACTCTTCCCCACAAGCTTCCCCACTGGAGTAAATGACATGACTATTCACTGTGTTGCTCATCTCCTTTTCCCTCATGTGCCACTTCCAACCCATCAGCAAATCCAACAGGTTCTACCCACACAATCCATCCGAGCACTTCCTGCCGTCTCCACTGCTGCTGCTCTGCTTGGATCCACAAAAGCCTCGCATAGATCACCTCTACACAGGCCTCCTTAACCTCACTCTGCCCACACTACCACTCCCTTAGGCTACTCTTGAGAGTACTCAGAGTGGATTCTTTGAATTATAATTCACCCTCTACTATTCTTCTCATTCACACCACTATAACCAGACTGCTCTTGCTGTTCCTCAAATACAACAGGTACGCAAAGTTGTACAACTCTCAAGAATGATCCTAATCCATCTTCATTTAGTAAATCTAATACTTTATATAACAGGCCGTTTTGGGCTAACCGATCTGAGGCTCAAAAAGTAACTTCCACTCCCTAGCCCAAATATCATGTGCATGAGAACATTTATTCTGGGAAGGGGAGAAGTAGGAAATTGAACTAAAGTAACAGATAAGTATAGAGGTGAAAGGACACCCTAGTATCTGTTCCCCATGGGATGCTTGGCCTGAGATTAAATGCTTTAGCAGAGGAATGAGGGCCAAAATATGATGGAACTGTGTTTTATAAGAAATGAAATTCTGGAAAAGAGATTATGGCCAGAAACTGATCAAGAGGCACTTCCTGTTATTCTGGCACTATCAGAGTTTGATTCAGACGGAGATGACATGGCATGGCACAGAGCTGAGGGGAGGGCTCCTACAAAAAAATCTCAGAAGCCACGTGTGGCATCCTTGATATGAGTACTGGCTTCCTCCTTATAGGTAAGGACAACAAAGCATCTTTGTCAATGAACTTCGTGAGCTGTAGATGTGGGAATTTGGAAGCCAGAGAAGGAATGGCAGGTAGTTTGTGGTAGTGACAGCTGAGAGAATAATGTCCAGACGTGCATGAAGTAAGAGTAGACTTCCAGAGGCAGCTCGGAAGTGAGAACACAGAGAAGAGGGCTCAGAGGCTGGTGGAGCTGCTGGTGGGGAGCTGCTCACCCATAAGAACCCACGTGTCTTCGTGTGGAAGTCACGGGCTGGTGAGGACTGAAGCACATGGATTCGTTTATAGTCATTTAGGTTATGCCTACAGGTGAAGTCCAATTTTTTCTTTTATTCTAAGCTTTCTAATAGAGGCTAAACAAACATGACCTTTTGTGTCACCAGCTACAGGCTCATTTACTTTGGCAGTCACACTTTTATGTGATGCCCTGGCCATACATAATGAGAATTTTATAATGAAAAATGGTTTTATAATTTTGTAACGAAAATGGTTTTGTACCATACTTCATTTACACCAAGAAATGAACTAATTTAAAAATTAAAGATATTTTTCTTAATTACAGATATAATTAATTAAAGCCTGACTGGTATCCTTACAAAGATGGGAAATTTGAGCAAAGTTATGTGTCAGGGAGAAAGACATGTGAATATGAAGGCAAAGATCCGGGTGATGAGTCTACAAGTCAATGAATGGCAAAGATGAGCAGCAAACCACAGCAGAGAGCGAAGATGCACGGAAGATCCTCTTGCACAGCCCGCAGGAGGAACCAACCCTGCTGAGCCCTGATCTTAGATTTCTAGGCTCCAGACCTGTGAAGAAATAAACGTTTATGTTTCAATCTCAGAAGACATGGACCTCAAAGGATAGGTAGAGGTGATCAAGAAACGACTGCTAAAACCTTTTGAAATACTTCAGAGAATAGGAAAGGTGCCAGGGCACTACAGGTGGGCTAATTTTATTATTTTTAAAGACAAAGAATGTGAATTCTGCAAATCTCAGATAAGTAGGCTTAAAATGAACCCACTGAAATTAGTAGGCAAATGTTTGTGCAACAACTTACAAAAGGTCCCAAATATAGGTTCACTGAGAATATTTTTATTATTGATTCAACTGTTAGATTGGGAGATAAAGAAAATGTGGACTTTGTTCATCCTGAACTTAATTACACATTTGAAGAAATGTCTCATGATATTCCTGAGGTCAAAATGGTGAAATACGCAGGAAATAATATGAGTTAGGTACATTCATAACAGGTTGAACAACCACGCCCAAAGTGTTGATTCATGAAAGATGTTAACTTAAAGAGAGGTCTCAAGTTGTATGCCACAGGGCTACCTTAACCATATTGGGGGGAAAAAAAACATGCAAGGCACGTTTATCAAACCTGTGGATGACACACAGCTGATAAGGAAACCTGATTCTCTACATGGCTGAGTCTGGATTCCAGAAATCATCTGAGGAATCACTGGAGAAGTCAGAAACGTTTAACCAGGAAAAAAAGAACAGGGGAAGCAGATATGAAAGCTCAAGGCAAGATCTGTGGAAGGTGTAGGATCAATGAAGTTCTTGCAGGAAAATCTGAGATCTTAATAAAAGAAACAATATTTCCCTTATTTCTATCACTACCACTCCGGTTTTAATCAATATATTTTATTTAACTACTACTGATTTCCTCAAGTCCACTAGCTTCCCCATTCTTCCCCTTGCATTTTCCAATCTATTTTCTAAAAGAAAAAAAAAAGCAAGTTGAGCCATCTTTTATAAACTATAACCCTAATGACATGCTCCATCATTCAGAGGTACAATTATGGTCATATTTAAATGTTTACTTTAAATATAACTGTTTGGAGCTCTATGTGGCCTAGCAGAGGATTCTATATGCCATACTTAAAGAAGGAGCGGCAAGCACTAATTCGCTCCCTACTCCCAAGGCTGGTCTTCTACCACCCACCACTGCTATCCCATCCAGCTCCCTGCTGAGCCATACAAGCTTGGCGATCCGCTTTCACTTGGTGACTACTTCAGTTCTGGGTGCTGTGATTCTACTGTTTGCACTGACCCTTACCAGCTGCTCTTCCTCCGAGTACCAACTACCCTGATGACATCTGCACAACTTTGCAGCATCAGCCCTGTGAGCTCAAAAGCTCTTCTGAGTGGTGTTCTGCAGGCCCTGAGTTCAAGTAAATCTTTTCTGAGCTCAAGTAAATGTCTCCTTAAGGTAATTTTATTTATTTCAGCACTCTCATTTTTTTGTTCCTGAGACTGGGTTTTTTTTTTTGGTTTGTTTGTTTGTTTGTTTTTGTTTTTGGTCAGGGCCACACAGCTCCATCCCCCAAAAGACCAGGTATTATATTAGCTCTCTCTCTCCCAGAAGGCCCTGAGCATCTTATGCAAAGTGGCCTCCTCCTCCTCGCCAGGAACCAGCTTTACAAAGAACAGAACACACCTGCATTCTCAGGGAGTGGCAGCCACTTATTAATGAAGGCAGAAAACTTTCTACTGCAAGACAATGGCTGTGTACTTGCTCAACATTTCTATAACTAAGGAAGTCATTTCAGAAATACAGACAATCAGCCTTTCTAAATTTAAAACTCTGCCCCCCCCTCAAAAAAAAGATCTGGTCAAGTCAATGTTCAAAATTTCCCAATAGCTGCTCAATGCATTAGGACGAAAATGCAAACTTCTTTCTCTGATCTGTAAGAAAGTATACATCATATGGCTCTTTCCTACCTCTCCAGCCACATGTCCCAATGTTCATCTTTTTTCCCAAATACTAGGTCCACCTGCCTCCTTTTACTTCTATATTGAACAAAGACAATTTTCTTCTACCTTAGGGCCTTTGTACACATACATACAATAGTCTCTCATATACCATGGCTCTATGAGTTTCCCTTTCTTCCTTACTCTTCAGCTTAAATGTTACCTTTTCTGCATATTCAATATAAACTAAAGCCCTTACCATTCTTTCTCACTGCCCCCTGCTCCTTTCCTTCGTAGCACCTGCCATAAACCATTATCATAAACTCCCGTGTGTGCTTATATTTTGAATGTCTTCCCCACACCGGACTACCAGCTCTATAAGAAGGACTATAAGCTACTTACAGAGCACATAGTCAGCATCTGTTTTGATCATTATTGGAAAGTATGTTCAGTGCCTGTCACAGAGTAAACATCCAGAAATATTTCATTAAATAATTGGGTAATAATTAGAAGTGCCCAACAACAGAACCACCAGCATTACAGGATTGGAAAACATCTTCGTTGCAAATCTAAGGTTTTGTAGAAAGGGTTCCTGAATTAGAAACATCAACTACATAAACTCTAACTTTCTCTCTAGAACTAATATTTTTTAAGAGATAGGCTGCTGTTTGGACTCTAAGAAGAGAAGATCATTATAGCCTGAAGTTAGTAAACGTTTCATGAGGAATTACCTGAGACAGAACTGACATTGAACTTAAATGTTTGACTTGGAATGGCATGAGATAGAGCAGGAAAGGAGGAAATCCTGTGTGAGGTCAGTCTGACTGCACCTGAGAGAGGCATGGAGTAACAGTTAAGCAGCAGAGGTAAGGTCAGTAGATGGGGGTCTGAACGGAGTCCCATCTCTTGGTCAGAGGAGTAATGACGTTAGGAAGTCATCTCGATATGATGGATATATTAGAAGAAAAAGTAGCTAGAGGTGAAGGGTCAGCAAGGGACGACTTGACTAAACTACCATAATAATCATGCAGCCTGAAGTACAGACAGGAGACAGTCAACGTGGTTAACAATAACACACATAGGTGCACCACAGAGAGGCTACAGCTCCCACAAGCAACAGTGGGCGAGAGCTGGCGAGGGAAGCCCATGCATGGCTTCACGAGCTCACGTGGGTCCTCGGCATTTGCTGGGGAAGAAGAGTTATTCAAGGGACTTGGGGAAAAGTCTATTTCTCAAACCTATACACAACAAAAACACATTTTAAATATTTAGCAACCAGTACAGTTGTACCTGTGAGTGCTGAAAATCAACCCCAGGTGAAGGAAGCCTAGATAAGGAGCAGTAGAATGAGAGAGGACTACCAAGAGAAATATTGAGGGAAAAAAATAAGAAACCAGAGAACTGACCACATATGAGAAACAAAAAATATTAAGCAATCAATGGTGTCGAGATTTCAAGCCTGAAGAGCCATAGGAGTAGAGTTATATTAATAACAAAGATAAGACATTTTGGAAAGAAAATAAGTTTGAGTGAAGTGTTATGTGAGAATTCTATTTGTTGAGCTTAAAATGCATATGTATTTATAGTTATTTCTAAACATTCTAAAGGCAGCTACAAACATAAATCTTAAATTCAGAACTGAACCCAAAGTTGCAGTTGATTTTGGAAAAAATCAGAATATGATTACTATAATAAGTTCTTTAAGTAAGTGAACATTATAATGAATGATTGGTAGAGTTAGCTTTTAGGATCAAGTAACTTAAAATTGACCAAAAAAGCCCTGGCTGGTGTAGCTCAGTGGATTGAGTACAGGCTGCGAACCAGAGGGTTGCCAGTTCGATTCCCAGTCAGAGCACATGCCTGGGTTGCAGGCCAGGTCCCCAGTAGGGACCATGTGAGAGGCAACCACAGGTTGATGTTTCTCTCCCTCTCTTTCTCCCTCCCGTCCCTTCTCTCAAAAGATAAATAAATAAAATCTTTTTAAAAAACTGACCAAAACATACCATTAAATTAAAAATTAGGGTGTTATATAATATTGCAATATACAAATCATTCAATAAACATAAGATTCACTTAAAATAGTGATCTTCAATCCAGAATGCATAGCAGATTCATCTAGGTATTTCTTTTTAAAATACAGTGATTGGTATGGACTGAATTGTATCCCCCAAAATTATTTTGTTGAAGCCCTAACTCCCAACATGACGGTATTTGGAGAAGGGGCCCGTGGAAGATCCTTAGGATTAGATGAGATCATGAAGTAGAGTCCTCATAAGGAGGACAAGTGCCCTTTTCAGAAGGTGCATCAGAGAGCTCGCACATACGGCCAGCAGGTGCCTGTGCCCAGGTTCCTTCGCCCTCCCTCCCTCCATCGTGAGGACAAAGTGAGAAGGTGCCTGTGTGCAGCCTGAAGACTCCTCACCAGACCCAGCCATGCTGGCACCTGATCTCAGACTTCCCACCTCCAGAATTTTGAGAAAATAAATGTCTGTTGGTATAAATGGCTAAGGTATTTTGTTATGGAGATTGAACAGACCAATATACTGAGGCTTGACCAATTAAATGAGAACCGGTGGCCCAAAACATATTCTAAGATTGCAAAAATAACTATGCCCAGCCCCGTCACCCAACTAATTTAAATGAAATATTCTACTAGGAAGATTTGTGACCTGGGAAAAAAGTGTCCCTCACACAGTAAACACCCTATAAATGCTTGGTGCATGAACAAACATGAACGAGTGAGAAATGCATGCATGCCTGATTGAATAAAATCTTGACAGAGAACATATAAAGTCAAATATAACAAGATGAGAAAATAAAAAAACAGATATTCTTCAATGAAGATTTATCTAGATAGTACAAATACCTTAAACATTAAAAAGTCAAAATGTTAAACCATGCATATATTATTTATTTTAATTATACAATGAACCTTTAACTGTTATAAAAACATTATATCTTTAAAATATTTTTTACAAAAATTAATGCAACATTGAAATTGCTTTCTATCTAGCTTTACCAAAATGTTTTATGATAAAAATATCTGTTTATTAAAGGGTAAAGAACAAACTGACATTTCAAGTTATGCTAAGAAGTATATTTTGCTATTTCACTAAATCTAAAGAATAATAGGTTATTACATATATTTCAGTAGAATGCAAAATTCAGGAAAAATCCCTAATTTAGTATGTTTAGCTCATCTAAGGATATCGTTTCCATTTACTATATAGAGAATTATAGATATTTAACTTAAAATGTAAATATTATGATGGGTTAAAAGAATTCTATTTACAGTTTTCTTAATAGTATTAGTTGATATTCGTAAGAAACCCATCTCTGGGTTACAACGACTACTAAATATCAGGCAATCCACAGAGAAGATAACCTGAAAAATAGCCCCAGAAGAGCCTAGAAGAAGTACTGTAGAAGAATGTATCGCTGAAATCTCAAAAAAACAAAACAAAACCAAACCAAACCCATAACCCATTCTCTGAAGGCAAGTTGCTTGATTAAGAGAGCATCATATTCTAATCTTGACACAAATTTCACAAATGATAGCTAAAAGATTGACTCTAGAAAGGTCTAAGAATAGTAAATCAAGCTTGCCCTGTCCCCAATAAAATATCTGAAAATTATATGTAAACCTTAATAGTTTTTCTCTGATTACCAAGAGTAAGTTCTTGTTAAATAAAATTGGTATACAACTATGGAATTATTTCAGATATTTAAGTTAACTATGGTAATTCTAAAAATATGCAGTAGTTCTAAATAATCAGATTTATGAACTGATACACAATATTTTAAAACACCCTTATAATGAATAATCATATCTAAGGAATTAAAATAAAAATTCATCTCTGCTGTAACTACTAAATAGATTTAAAAATAACTTGACACAGTTAAGCAAATAGTTGCCCTGTATAATCTGTATAGTACCGATTCTCTTTCTCCAGACTGTTTTATTTTTTAACTATGTTTACTTTTGCTGGAAGACAATATTTTAAATCCCAAGATTCATTCCTGATTTCATGTTTGAAGTGCCCAGAAATCTCTACATTGAGCCTTTATGTGCAGTAGATAACCTACTTAGATGACTTTTAGGATCAGTCACATGCATGCGATTCTATGACTTAATGAAATATAATTAAATTTAATCAACCACCTCGTGAGCCCTGGCTTCTTCATGTATAAGGGGGAACAGTGATTCCTTTATCACAGGTTATTGTATTATAGAACCGGGCGCAGAGCACACAGACATGCTCAATGAATGCTGTCCCCTCTCCCTTCACTCACTGCTTTCCCACCCTTCCATCCGTCAGTACAGAGTTGCCGGCAAATCAATTATTTATTTGTAATTAAGCATGTGATAAAATATGATATAATTATATATTTATGGTATCCATCACCAAACATCTTTACACCTTGTTTAGGGTTCAATGTAATCTGCCCAAGTACAGGTTCATATCAAAGGACCATTTTCCAATTCAATATTGAAAAATAAAACACTATAAATTATATAGTACTTTTTGCAAGAGTACACTTAATATGTATTAACTAACTTCAGAAAATCTCAACAGTTATGTCAGTCATATGTCATCCTATGAATGTGGTTCTAGACTTTCACTGTGCAGCAAAGGTATCCAGGGGAATTGAAGGATCGTATGGATGCCTGAGCTCCACCCCGAAGACTGTGATTAAATTGGTCTGGGGTGATTCAATTGGTCAGTGACAAAGCGGAGACTAGAATCCAAGTCTCCATATTTAGAAATTATAAGAAAATCTCACTCTAGCATCAAAAGAGGTTTGAGTGTGTGATATTACATAACCTGGAAATACTTAAACACAATATTGAGGCAGGCAGTACTTTTAATCTGCATTGAACCTCACTCCAAATGCTGATAATCAACAGAAGGTCGCCCTTACCATTGCCACAAGTGGTCTTTCCATCAAAACACCCAATTACAGAACTAGTCTCTCCTTCGCTTCCCACTCTGAAGAAAACAAAAAAGACCTCAAAGTCTAACATCAAAATGAGTAATTACTTTTGCTACATAAAGAGAAATAAGTCTTTATAAAAGATCTATTAGATACACAAAATAACAGAAGCAGGGAATGATGGGAACAGAACCACTGCCTCAGGTGATGTGCACAGAGTCGCCAAAGCAGAGCTCTCTCTCTCTCTCTCTCTCTCTCTCTCTCTCTCTTTATCTCTCTCCCTCCTCCTCTCTCTCTTTCCCTCTCTCTCTCTCTGTCCTGGTTAAAACCTGTTTGTCTGGGGATTGGCTCAGCTGCTCCAGTTCCAGCTTCCCAGCCTTCCAAGGTGTTGACATGACCTCAGTTGTCTCTTTGCTGGAGCTGGATCCAATTAACAAAATCCAACACATGCAGGCACTTGTTCCTCCATTATCCAGTGCCTTCAAGGGCAGCAGAGAATCACAGTCACCTCTTCTAGTCTTCCCCTGGATAGATTTTATCCTTCATCTTTAAACACTGTCTAAAGGCTATCAGGCAGATGGACACATCAAAGACAAGTGGTAGAAATGACCAAATGAAGACAGACAAAATACAAATCCAACTAAGTATTACCTAGTTGAATTACAGAATTTTAGAGAAGAAAAAAAATTAACTAGTAAACCAACTGCCTTTATCCAATAACTAACGAAGATCTGAAGGCTTATTTGGTTGTGGACTCCGCACGAGGGAAGTCACCCTTCCTCCTTCTCCTATCCCTTCCTTCCTCCCTTTCTTCCATTTTCTCATTCTCTTTCTTCCTTTCTTCCATTTTCTCACTTGCAAAGGTAAACAGAAAATAGATGCAAATATTACATACATGTTTCCTGAGAGTCGAGTAACTGTGATGACATAAAGAGCAAGGATGTCATTCAAAAATCAAATCTCATCATCTTTTTGGAAAGAAGGATTACACCTTCCAAACAGTATCAACTATAACGTGAATACATTATCCCTAAAAGCTTGCATTTTTCAATAATCAGTAGTAACAGACTCTGTGGTCCAAATCAACATGTGTGATGAAGTCTCATCTTAAACATATGTACCGACTTACTACGGAAGGAAAATCTGAAAAGACCTGATTTTTCCTCTTCTACCCCTAACTAGCTCCTGATTTTAGAACACATATATATAAACAATGTAATCTACTAAAATACAGTGTAATCTTCCCCTCCTATTACTAAAAAAGGAAGTCCTAAAAAGTCTAGAATGGAAATTAGAAAACATCATCTCCTATCCCAACATAAAAAAATTTACAGGTATAACAACCCCTCCCCATCCTCATTTTTAAAATGAGGCTAATAGCGCCCTGGCTAGTGTGGCTCAGTTGATTGGGCATCGGTCCTGCAAACCAAAGGTTACGGGTTGATTCCCAATCAGGGCACACGCCTGGCTTGAAGTACAGTCCCCCATCCAAGTACATGCTAGAAGTAACCAATCAATGTTTCTCTCTCACATAAATGTTTCTCTCCCTTCCCCTCTCTTCCTCCCTCCCTTCCCCTCTCTCTAGATTCAGTAAAAGAAAAAAAAAGTAATAAATAAATAAAATGAAGCTAACATGGAACCCACTCCCATGCACTTTTACAGCAGTGAGATAAAGCGAACCCATTGTACCTGGCACATTGTAAGCACTTAATAAATGATGCTTATTAGGCACATGAGTAAAAGTCTGCTGCTTTAGAGACAATAAAGAGTTGGCTTTCATTTTCACTTTAGTTTCCTGTATAAAAATTATATGGTTATCTATAGAAACAGGTTAGTAATATAAGTTGGTTTAGGAAACGTTTATATCATAATGTATAGCATTTAAGGTAATTAATGGACACAGATGACTCTCCTAAGTCTTCTAAAGCAGTGCCTGTCAAACAACCTGTGAAAAAAATATATGTATTTAATTTCCAATTTGTTATAAATACTTTTGTATAATACAATAAAAGTGAAATTTGAAAAATATAAAGTACAAGATCCCAATTTTATTACTGTCCAACTTTTATAAAAGTTTTAAATACTTAACTCAATTTCTATACTTACGTGAAGGCAGGCAGGTAACAAAGCACTGCCCAGGCTTTATACATTTTTAAGACTGTTACAAAAAATGCTTGACTTGAGGAAACAACAAAGAGCGGCTGTTTTGTAATGAATTAAACTAAAATTAAAAACTAAAAATCCTTCTCTTACTAATGATGTTCCACTTACATTGATTTCACCACAATTTAGATGTTAATTAAAAAATACACAGAAAGACAGCCAGTATAGCATGTTGACCCTTCATAAAAACCACATATTTCATACACTATCTTAAAAGGTTATTGAATGAAGCAATTTCATTTTAACTTAATACTGATTTAGTACAGAACAGTATAGACCATTCTACTTCTATACTGTAGAACAGTCACTAAATAAACTATGAAAACCAGACAATAAGTGTAACCTCACAGGTTTACATTTAAATTATTAACGAAATTCCTCACACTAATAAACACTTTATTTTGGAACACTTGGCAACTTTAACAGAACTGTTTGCTACCTTGGGTAGTATTTAAAAAAAAAAGTTCTAGGTACCTATATAGAGTTATTAAAGAGAAATACCAATAGTATAAAGCCAACAAAGTAAATAATGTATTAAAAAGTTTGATTTCATTGTAGAATAAAAATGCTTATTATATATTTTCTTTTCATTTATGGTTTCAACACAACCTCTTATCAGTTTTGGCATTAATGCAAACTATTTAACATGACAGATGCTACCTACACAGTTGAAATTTGTTAGGGAGATATATATAATCTCTTTACAGGTGAAACAAATCTCCTATATCCCTACCCCTAAGACGAGTAGAATACAATAAAACCAAGTGAGGTGGAGCAAAAACATTCTTCTGCCTACAATGATAAACTTTGGTTTATCGGCAAATCACTTCATACCTTTCAAACCTGCCTTAAAAGAAATCTCAGAAACCATGAAATGTTTTCGTTGCTTATTTATAATACCATATAGTGACTGAATTGGAGAGAAAGATAAGAGACAGTCTCTAACCCAGCATTACTCATTATTTCTCCAATCCAAAAGAGCTTTTCTTCTTTCAGATGTCAAACTAAAAGTGTCCTTACCCAAGGTGGCCCAGGAAAGACACTAGGAAAAGGGCTCCTAATGTAATAGGATTTCTTCACATTGAGGTTTTTCTGGTAACTGACACTACCTACAATGGAGATGATTCTGAGACTACAAAACAAATTAGCGTCAAATGGAGAAAAGCCTTTCCTGGGCCCAAATTAAATTTGCACTTCACTTCAAAAAGCAACAATTAGAAGTGTTTAATGGCCACAAATGAAAATAATTTTAAGTCCCCCATGTATGAGGCACACAACCAGCCATCACATGAATAATCCGGTGCCTCTCCCAGCACCTTTCATCAGTCTCTGTATTCCATCACACATGCAATACAGTACAGCTTGTCCCATGTTTGGTCCAAGATGCTAATGACAGTAGCTGTTGCAATGGAATCAGAAGCACAAATGATAGTACATTCACACCTAAAGTGCAGAGGAACATTCTTACCACTTTATTCTCACTTCAGCTTTGTGTAAAGGACAGGAAATAATGTCATTCCTCCTTTAACAAACAAACCCGCCATTTCAGATAACTGATCCATGACCAGTTACTAGCATGAAAACTGGCGCTTAGAACAGTGTCACCACACAAGCCAACAGGAAGTGATTTCCAGGCTGTGGATCTCAATCTGCCACACACTTTTTTGGTATACAACAGGGAAAGAAGCATATACAATGCATATATATATTTTTTAAGGTTTTGACAACTTCACTTTTTCAATTATGATATATTTTGTTGGAGTTTCTGACTGGCATCTTTCAAACAGGACAGGTGTTTAACCATGGAAATAAGTGACTACTCTCTTTACCCAGGAAAGACAAGGTGTGGTACTGTTAGCAGTTGTCAAGGTATCTGTTTGCTCAACTTTTATCCAGCTGGAGCAAAGGTATTAAGCTCTTGAAGCATAAAAAGAAAGTGGGAAAGGACAAAAATTCAAGACTGAATTTTACACAGTGCGTTAAAATGTGAAGTGTTATACAGTAGTTGAACATCAAATATAGTAAAGCAAAATAAACCATAGCAATTTGCAATTCACCAACACAAGTTTGGAAGTTGTTTTTGTACCTTTTCTTTGTTTCCAAAATGGAAACCATATGGAATTTTAAAAAGAAACAAGATGTCAATCTCTTAAGGTTTCAATAACTCATTATCAGAAGCTAACAGGAATGCATAAAAACCCACAGCAAACTACTAAATGATTTTAATAAGACTATATATAATATTTAAGGGGAGGAGTCTCAGTTATATTAAATATATAGAAAATATATACTGTTGCTTAAGTACTAATAAAATATTTCACTCTTTCTGCCACATTCCCACCTATACAAGAAGGGAGGGGAAAAAGGCAGTGCTTCCTTAGCATTGCTCTGCTGCTATGCGGAGCATGCATGAGGCTTCAGGAAGGAATCAAGTGTGACAAATGGGAGGGCTGACGCTTTTTAACTCCAGGATACAGCATGGCAGGCAGTAATGGAAAGACAGAGAGGGAAACAGCATGGAGGGAAGGACTACTTGGAGGCTTCTGTCCATACAGTGGTCACAAGAATGATAATATAAATAATAAGAAGTAACCGAACACTTACAATGTTTAAAAACTAAGCACCTATACATTCGAAGTATATAGGGGGCTTAAATATACATCTATTTGTAACAATCTTAACAAATATAGGCATTGCCACTCCTCTTTATATACGTATGACAACTGAGGCTCAGGGGTGTTAATTTACTCACACAAGGTCACTCAGTCAGCATCTAGTTATTCTTTTGGGTAGGTAACAGTAGATTGTAATAAATGATGATAGCTAGAGTTATATACATGTTTATCACAGCTAACCAAACAGTTGGATTTTAATCTACATCTGTCTCCAAAGCCTGGAATAATAATTTTTTAAAGTATTAAAGGCTAATCATAAAGTATTTTATTAATGACTACAAAAGATAATCTTATGATTTATCAAATCAACAGACTAAAAAGTAAACACTATAAGTTTAATGGGCACTTACTATATGTACTACAATGAGTAAAAAAATGAATGAATGAATGAATGAATACAAGGTAATAAAGGATATATCAGCTTTTTTTTTTTAAGGAAAGAATGAGGAATCTCTTTAACCTTTATTATTGATGCCTCCACTCTGTGAAAGGAAATGTGTTCCAACATTAAAATTACATCTTGATCTTCAATAAAGGTTTGGTTTGTAAACTTTGGACAATTAGGGAAAATGAATATGTAAAACAATATTTTAAGGTATATATATTTGCTAAATAATTAATTGTTATAATTATAACAATTATTACAGAAATACATTAAGATTGAAAAATACTATAAAATTGTTTATTAATCACAAATAGATTTATAAAGAAAAGTTAAACTTTCTTTGAATTTTCTAAAAGGAATACAGTATTTTGGAAATGTACTAAATAAAAGGAATGCTAATTATGTCATATAAATGGCACTTTCAGAAGACGTATGTATTTTCTGCATAAAATCTATTGTTTCCTTTAATGCTCACACACCTTGGATTCTATTTATAAAATAGAATGGAAAGAAAAAAGAGTTAACTATCCCATAGGTACTGCAAACTGTCAGAAAGATATTATTAGTACAGTGAACACAGAACCTGTTCATCTCTTAGGCTACCACACAAGTGTTTTAAAAAGTTTTGTTTTGCTGTGGTTTTAAAGCTTAGTGTAATCTCTCTTACCACGGCTTCCAACGGACAAAAAACCCAAAGAGTTAAAATTCAAATACAACAGTAAACCACAGAGCAGAGACGAGCCCATGCGCCCTCAGCCCATTCCTTAACAAACTTGTTGCCAGTCCTGTCTGCACCATCCGAACTCCTATGTTTCTCTGGCCTCAAGCCAAAAGTATCATTTTACTCTGAGTGAAGAAAAAGAGTTTCATTCTTCCAATCTTGTACTACTTTCACCCCGACCTTGTAATCTTGTTTTTCCACATTTCTAACTGCTCAAACAAAAGCCTTCCCCCTAAAATATTCATAAAGGATAGGGAAAAGAAGAGAATGGGAAGGAGATGTTCTCTTTATAGATAGTACTCTTAGTACTGGACACTATTTTAAACACTGATAAGGGCAAGCATGAAAGCAGGGACTCTGCTTGCATCCAGTGAATTCGGGTAATGTATCCATTGTTCCACATTGCCATGGTCTGGTGACAGGAACCCCAACTAGAACAAGCTTGCCCTGCATTTTCCTTTGCATTTAGATGCCAACTTTGATAAGGTCACGCCTCAAAAGATCCACAGAGCATGCAACACACAGATAGCAATAAAGCCTTCAGCCATTCCCATACTCAGATAAGACAGTGAAAAGGAGAGGAAGTCAGAACAACACTTACATACACAAATAGAGATGCACAGCCAACCCATTTGTAACTACAGCTATCTGGATCCTTCCTTACACCAGGGACCTAAGTGGATCCAACAACAAAAGTAGTGGCGAGAGCCCATCCCTCCCCCATCCCCGCTTCAAAACCAGAATTCTCTGAGAGGAGCTCAATGCTTTCGTCACTAGTCTCCTTTAAGGAGTGTCCAAGTGAATTCCTTCATTGCTCTTTCTCTTTCAATTCTAATGACTCCCTGAAATGTCCAATTCTTGACCCCTTATTCCCCTAAACCTCCCAAAAGGTTTGACTCCTCTCCTATGGCAGAGCTCTCTCCCATGAGCCACCCATAGAAACCAATTCCCCCACTGCCTTCCCTCCCAATCATTCCCCGAAGATCCAACCCTCTTCTCTCCTCCTGTTTTCCTTTCCAGCTGTTCCCAAAAGAACCTGACATCACTATTAGAGAACATACACGAGGTTTGGGAAGGAGGGGAGCGAAAACCACTGTAGCAAAGGAACACATGCATGCATACACACACACGTGATGAAGGAATGATATTTAATTCCTGATGAAGGAATGGTATTTAATTCCTAAATTGTTTTTTTCTCTTATCTGAAAGGTTTTGTATACACATTACATCATATCACTGCAGACAGACTCAAATTTTCCCAAATGCATTGATGAAATACTTGTATCGAAAGCAAAACAACACAACTTACAGAAAGCTTACCAACTTAATAAAATTGTAACCAAAGTCAAAAGACTGAAGTGTAAAGATCCTTTTCCCCCCAGACACTAGAAATTCTGAGGTGGAGTGAGGGGAAACTTTGGCCAAACTCTTGACAGAATGGCACCAAGCTCAAAACCTCTGTTATGAGAAAGCTGTGCTCTCAATTTAACCAAACCCTACTTCAGAAAACTCTATTTCACTGCAATGTTTGCACTAAGATTTAAGAGTTTTGAAACTTCTTTTACACTATTTAATTTTTCCCTTCTTCAGATAATAAAACATCTCTGGGGCAAAAGATAAATTTGTGATCTTTTTGATAACATTTTCTTCAATCCATATATTTTTATAATCAGTGATAAGAAGTATTCAATTTTTTTAAGATATAAAGTTCCTAAACTTTATTTAGATTGTTAAACTTCACAATTGGCTACTGCTCTGGGGAAAAAAGACATTATTATAATAACTGAAAATAATGAATCAAATAATTAGTATTTAAATATTTTTGACATCAATGCTATTTTTTTTAATTTTTTGTGTGGTTTCTAAACAAATAAACTGCAAAAGAAGGGACCAAATTCTTCCTGTTTAACTTAGGCCATCCTTGTTTTCCTAATGAAAAGATGGTCTAACTACCTTTAAGAAAATAAATTTGTTCTTTGTATGTTTTCCATTCTGGTACCAAATATGTAACAGCCGTTTGCCACTTAGAAAAATCTAAAAATATCTTAAGTCTCACTTTCATGTATCTTGTTCATATTTAACACGATGATGAACATATTAAATAGTGCACGTATTTAAGATGTAATTAATACTGGGACAATGGTACTAAAAACATCTCTCCATGTTTTAAATACTTCTGAGATAAAAGATTTTTTTACATTTTATCATTGCACCTATCAAGTCCCAATACGGTAAGGAACAGACATATCCTAGCTTTTTCTCAACATTTTAGAAAGTTAAAAAAATAATAACTAGAACATAATAGAGCATACTGCATGCTGAATTGAAAGTGAAAAGACTTGAATTTTATGTATTTACTACCTGTGTAGCCTTGAACGATTACCTAACTTTTCTGTGTCTGCTTCGCACCTCTAAAATGAAAGGGGTTGAAACTCCCTCCAAAGCTCTGGTTAAATGAAACGGAAAGAATCAGGGGCATGACCCTAAATTAGACAAAAGGTAACATAAAGACAACAGGGACACTGAATTTTCAGGATGATGGAGTCACTACAAATCAAGGAAAAATGATTCAAATTACTAAATAGAAACCTACAAGACATCGTTTTCAGTGTTTAGTTCACTGACTATTCCCCGAAGTTTTCGAAATGGGTGTTACGTCTGAGGTCAACTAGAATAACACCAGCTGCTCAGAAATGGAATGAGGAAGACTCTAGGATGTACACTTATTTCCCTGGAAACGACAGGATTTTTAAATAGTGAACAGAAGGATAGAACTTTACACATTTCTTTTACATTTCCATTTACAGAGCACAAGATTAAGTCCTGATATTAGCTACTTTACCATCCCTGATGGTCCGTGATCTGTATTTATTCTTGATAAGCACAAGTACATGCCTGACAGACACAGGGATCGCCTTCTAAAAACCGTTAGTCTTTTGACTTGGGGTGGTGAATACGCAGTACAATATACAGATGATACATTATGGAATTGTTCACCTAAAACCTATATAATTTTATTAACTACTGTCATCCCAATTAATTTTTAAACAATTTTAAGAGCCTTGAGCGTGGCCCACAATTTCAGAGAGCAGAGCTACACGCTGAGCTAATGAACTGACGTGACCTGAGATCTGATCCCACTGCAGTAGCCACCAGGCTGAAGTGGCAGTGTTACTTTACCAAAATAAACCCCTCCTCAATACGCAGAAGCGCCAGCAGTCCCTGCAGGTGCCAGCTTCTACTCTTCGAGAATAGGATTCCACTAACAAAGTCAGTACAGCTTTGAACTGTTTTTCTCGAATAGGCACATATATTTAGATTTTAGTATCCATTTTCAAAGTATAAACACACTGCTTTTCCCCATACAAATATACAAAAGTAAAAATGTTCATTGCATTCAATAGAAAGTTTGGAAATCTAAAAAAGAATATAGAAAAAACAAATATTATAATTCCAACACTCAAAGAAGAACATCAATAAAATTTGATATATATTCCTCCTATTTTTTCTATGAAATTCAAATACATGAGTGGATTTTTATTTACCAATTTGAAATCCTAGTAAATAAACTTTTGTAGCCTTTTAAATTACTTTATTTTGAAAAATTCCTATGCCATTATAATCTTTATGCATCTAATTTTAATAACTATATCTTATTCCATCCAGTGGATAAGCCATTGTTAAACTATCGACTACAATCTAAGCTATTTCAAAGAATTTAAATATAACAGTTAATTTTCCATATCAAATATTCAGTTTGAGATATTTTTAAAGTGATTTGAATAGTTCATCCTATCAGATTCTTAGTAAATAAAAAAATGCAAGTAGACACAAACTCATACCATCAAAAATTTTGTAACCATGCCCTGGCTGGTGTAGCTCAGTGGACTGAGCGCGGGCTGGGAACCAAGCGGTCCCGGTTCGATTCCCAGTCGGGGCACATGCCTAGGTTGCAGGCCAGGTCCCCGTGAGGGCCATGTGAGAGGCAACCACACATTGCTGTTTCTCTCCTTCTCTGTCTCCTTCCTTCCCCTCTCTCTAATAATAAATAAAAATAAAAAAAATCTTTAAAAAAAGAAAAATTTTGTAACCAACTCCCCCTTTATCTATTCAAATAAATCAAATATTATAAGTAGGGCAAACTGCATTTTTCCTTGTTAACATTCACCTTAGAATTTTAAGGCTGTATATCATAATTACAATCACAGGCATGCATGCTTGCATTCAGTATTAATTAGGTTGTTTTATAAAGACATTCACTCTAATCTTGGCCACAACTCTATGAGGTAAGTACTGCTGTCTTTCTTACAAATTTACTTTCTGAAAGGTAATTAAATAATTCACAGAATAAACAAATCCTACCAAAACTTCAGATGTAGCTCTTGAATCCTATATTGAACAGATGCTTGATGCTCTCATTTGTGTTTATGTACTATATATTCATATGTATTAAATGAATTTTAACAGTACTGAGAACAAACTCCTAGCACTGCCATTATTACCGTCATGTTATAGCAAGGCAATTTGACGATCTTATATTTCAAGGAGATAAGCATAAGCAAAGTATAATACAGACATTTTAATAAATGTAATTTTCAGAGTTGCATGTTGCATAACAATGCCCAGTAATTGTTAAGATGAATTCCAGTCCTAATTTTTGTTCAATTGTTTATTGAGTGGTATGGTTCATTTGTTATTTTTAGTGTTTATCTTTTCTTTTTGTTGTTATTGCTGAATAGATATACCCATGTATCTGAATGGTTAAAAAAATTTTAAGTATATAGTGGAAAGTCTTGCTTTAAAAAAGTATATAAAATACCTTGACTCTATCCTAACCCCCTATTTGCTCAGCTACGAATCCTCTACCTATGTATCCCAAAATAAATAACCAGCTTATTGCTTTCTTGTATGTTTTCTGATATTTTTAATATAACTACCAGTAATTTCTCTTTTTTTGCACAAATGTAACTTATTTTATTCTGCCCTTGCATTTTTTAACTTAGCAATATATTTTGGAAATCCATCCATATTCATAAGATTCCTCATTTTTTTTGGTGTCCCTACATATATTCCATTATTGATGCACCTAGTTTATTTCATCAGTCCTCCACTGATGGACATTAACTATAAAATGTTTTGCGTCTTTTGCTATTAAAAACAAAGCAGCCATGAATAAATTTGTACACTTAACATTTTATGAATACACTGTAAAATAAATTTGTAGAAACAGGAATACTAAATCAAAGCTCATATGCATTTGTTCCAATTTACATTTATATCAACTCACCCTCTCATCAACAATGTATGAAAATCCTAGTTTCCTTGTAGCCTTGCCAACAGAGTGTGCTATTATACATTTGGATTTTTGCTAATGTACTACATTTTGTTAAAAATGCTGTCAGTGTAGTCATAGATTTCTTTTATTTTGAAAGAAGTTGAGAAACTCTTCATATGTGTAAGAGCCAGTGGTATTTTTCTGTGAGCTATGTGTTAATATTACCAGATTTGTGTTAGGTTTAGTCAATTAATAGGAGTTGCTATGTATTAGAGAGATTAGATCTTATTAATAAGTTGCGATTTTTATCTCCAACCTATTTATCTTTTGCTTTTGTTCATATTTGTCTGACATATGGAAGTTTTAAAGTTTTATAAACTTAACTACATTAATCTTTTTAAATTGAATTTTGAATTTTATTAAAATGGCGTTCTCCATTCTCAGACCAGAAGAAATCCATATTTTCTTCTTTTACTGCTTTTAAAAACTTTTACTTATGGATTTTTAGAGGGGGGAGGGGGGAAAGGGGGAGAGAGAGAGACAGAGAATGATATTTGCTGTTCTATTTATTTATGCATTAATTGGTTGCTACTTGTATATGCCCTGACCAGAGACTGAACCCACAACCCTGGCATATTGGGACGAGGCTCTAACCAATTGAGCTATCTAGCCAGGGTGTAACTCTACTACTTTCATGGTTTCATCTTTCACATTTAAATCTTTGTACTAAATCCTGATGTTCAGTATGAGACATGGATGATGAGTCTACCTATCAAAGAATACAGTATCTCTTCCCATTTTAAGTGTTCTTCTGCATATTCTTTAATATGACTATTATACAATTACATAAAACATACATTAATTTTGAACTTTCCTATTACTGAATTAATATGTTGTTCGCAAACACTTTTCAACTGATTCTTTGAGGGTTGTGGATATAAAATCTTATCTTCTGTGAATAACAATTATTTCACTGCTTCCTTCTTTTGAATATCCTACTTTCTTCCTTTCATCTAATAGCATTGGCAATTTCCTCCAGCACAATTGTAAATAACAGTGAAGGGAGTGAGCCAAATTTCTTTTTATTTCTGATGCTAGTGAGTATACTTCATGCATTTTCCCATCAATCATAATAGCTTTGTAAGATGATAGAAATATATATTTATCCCACTGAGGAAGTATCCTTTAAATCCTATTAAGTGTGAAACAATGGTTGTTAATTTTTAACATATGTCTTTTCAGTGTCCACAGAAATAATACTATGATTTTTATATTTAGTTTAATAGGATAAATATTTGCAAATTACCTACCATTGAACCATCTTTGCATTGCTAAAATAAACATCACTTGTTGATAATGTATCATTATTTCAATGGAATCCAGATTAACTAATTTTTTAGGAATTGCCTCTTCTTTTGGACCATGATTATTATTTGACAGTCTTAAAGTAATAAAAAATTACCAACCAGAAAATTTGGGGGAAGACGACTTGAATTTAGGTTGGGAATTGGATATAAACTAATTGATTATATCAGAGTGTTATCATTCTATTGAGTAAGAACTTGGAACTAACATTTTCAGTCCTATTCCACAGGAAAATTATATGTTCAGCAAAAGCCTTTTAGCCTAATGCTATCTGAGTTTTTTTTTTTTTAATTTAATAATATATTTATTCAACTTAACATTTACTGAACACCTATTTTCGAGGCACTGAATGGCTCTATAGTGTAGATCAAGGGCTTGCAAATATTTTTTTCACCTAGGTACACAATCAGAATACATTTTCTATTGCAGTTCAATATACATCTACATCTATATCTGTCTAAATATAGAGGCACATGTTTATAAAAAATGGTTTCATAAAACAATGCTTATACTTATTGCACATAATATATACACACAATGATTTATTTTTATTAAAATGCTGGTTGAAACACACTATATTGATTTCCGGCTCATAATAAATTTTAATCTGTAGTTTGGGAAATATTGTCATCCTAGCTAAGAACAAGGATTCTGGAGCCACACAACCTAGGTTTCAATCACAGCTGTACCTCTTAATGGCTTTTAATTGTGCATCTGTGTCTGATCTATAAGATGAGGGCAACAGTATCCACCTCATAGGTTTTATGAAGATTAAATGAGTCAATACTTGTAAATGCATGTTTCAATAATAGATTTCACTGCTTTGATACAGTATTTCCTTGACCCTAAAGTTGCCAAAAGAAAAACGGCATCCCTAAAATACAGAAACTGAGGAAAAATCATTAAAAATATAAACCTTCTATCATGTATTAGAAATAATTATGAACATTCCAATATGATCTAAATGTCTGATTTGGACCATGTCTTCCCTTCCAAGGCCTTGGAGATAATCAATAAATATGCATCAAAGCCTCTGTCTTATTTTTCCTTTATATACAGATGCAAGTAAGTACTTTTAAGGACTTTATGAAACTAATAAGCATGCTAAAAAATTGTGATCTACCAGTATATTAAAAGAAGTCACCATATGTATGACTCTCAGTTATATACTTTTTAACTATTCCACAGTAACATGTAAATATCTCTGGTAGTTGTAGTCTTATGCTCCAGATTTTCAAATCTGTAAATTGGATAAGAAATATTTTTATGTCCCATTTCTTAAAGATAATTATGAAAAGTCTCCGGCTTATTGCCTACCCTCTACTCCTCACTGCTTCCAAGTGACTAGTGAACGAGGTGACAGTTCACCACCACAGCTCCAGGTCTGTTGTTAAGAACACAGTGACCAAGTCCTGAATCCTTGGGTCCGATATCTTCTGCCCAGAACTCCTACTGGAGAAGCTGGGGGCATGAAGAGAGCTGGTGTGGACAAACATCCTCCTAAGGAATAGAGAGAGCTTTCTTTCTTCAGATTTATGTGCAAATTCTTCATTTTATGTCCTTTTTCGAGTACAGTTTACATTCAATATTATCTTGTATTAGCTTCAGGTGTGCAGCATAGCGGTTGGACAATCATATACTTTATATATGGTCCCCCTGGTATTTCCGGTACCTCCCTGACACCATACGTAATTTTTACAATATTATTGATTATTTTCCCTATGCTGTACTTTACATCCTGGGAGTATTTTGTAACTGCCGATTTGTAGTTCTTAATCCCCTCTGGCAACCATCAGTCTGTTCACTGTATCTTGAGTCTGTTTCTATTTCTTTTGTTTATTTTATATGCAAATTCTTAAAGCATTTAAAATGAAGTGGAGATAGGCATGTGATAAAGATATGTACGAAAGGGTATTGGTATCCAGTGATCATTCCCACAACAATAAGAAATTAGTCTATTTTATCCACTGAGACTCATCTACACCCACGCTGGCTCCTGGCACAGCTGTAGCAAGGGACAGTCCAAGAAACAGATGATGGCACTGCTCTAAAAGTGTCTGAAACAGTGGGCAGAGAGCACCACATCTTTACGATATTTAGGTATATCATCTTAAACCCACCCTAGAGGAAAGAGCAACATCATCCCCTCCTTAACTCCCAGTATCCCAGGGCCTCTCCAAAGCAAACTTTGGAGCTAATAAAGAATAGGCATTTATTAGACATTAATTCCACTGTTCCATCAACTTTTGGAATCTATCCACTATGTGTATCAAATGACATTAACACCTGGGCTCCCTCTAGTAAACATGCTACAACAATTTCATGTACAATCTCAAGAAACCCCTGAATGATGCAAGTGTCTATTTCTAAATTAAAAAAAAAAAAAAGTCATGGTTGAACGTTTATTTACTGTTGATATAAAATGTTTTGCTTTTTCTCCTCTCTCTCGCTGTCCAATTTCACCTATTGACATGCGGCATATTTTTTTTTTCCTAATTATGGTGGAGAGATGGAGAAAGGTATGTGTTTTGTTTAGTTTTAGCATGTTCCCAAATCTGATTAGGACTATACTCTTAAATTTGGCATCTTATTCAGCAAGGAGGAGCAGGGTACACAAGTTTGATAGAAATAAAGCTAAATGGATAATTTTATGCTTATCACATAGATGGCAGGTGATAGCAGGCTAACAGAACACCTATCTCCCAGAAACTACACCACCACCCTCTTCCTAATATACCTAGAGCAATCAGTCCTCCTCAATGCATTAACTTGGCCTTGTTCTCTGCCCTTAAATAACTTCCTGAATTCCTTTGACACTGATAACCAACTCTAAAGTTTAGGTTCAAGTAACAGCTGACTGGAATTTTTAAATATATTTTCAGTGCTTGTATTTGCTAATCGTGACAATAAGGTTTCCTGCAAAAATACGCTATCGATAGCTTCTTCAGAGAAATCTAAAATCTGATCTTCCTCTAAAACAGCAAGGGATGAGTGCATGTGTCCATGTGCGAAGCAGGGACAAAGTGGATTTTACTCTGACAGAGTTCTCTGACAATTTGACTTTGATAGATCCTAAACATAATTGCTATGGAAAAATCTAAAAGAGTATTTTGATAAAATAAAATATGAGAAAGACTAAGTTTTTTTTTTCCTTTCATGTTCTACCCACTGATTCATTGCTGGGTAGAACTGAGAAATATAATTATTAATGGTCAGATTATTTGACTCTGTGATGTACATCACTGTACAAACTAAATACACTCGGTATATAAAGTAAATAAAAGAGTTTGTGAAAATCAGGTAAGAAATTCCTCATTAAAAAAAAGGAGTCCTTCATAAAGTCCTTCCAAAGTGTGAAGATCTGATCCTCCAAGGCATCTAATTTAATGACTCTGATCAAAGCATAAGCCTCCTAAGAAATAGAAACATAAACCTATTCAAGGAAAGCTTTCTAGAATTAAAGCCAATACCTATTAACTCTTAAAAACTGTAAAAGAGCTGTTTCAATCATGATCTAAGAAGGTAAAAATCACAGCCAAATTAGACAATACTGCACTCAGCAGCTGTGAAAAAGCTGTATAATAAATATATACAATCACACACATTATGATAAATCATATTTCATGTTGTTATTTATATAGGTCTTAATCTAATTTTGTCCCCTCAATATTCAATAAGTGTACTGAACTTTTACTTTTTGCAAGACACTAGCCTAGAAAAATAAAATTATACATTTTTATGCCTCAATTATGAGCTAGCCCTAACTGGAGGGAGGAGGAAGGGTGACTGGAGAGGAAAATAAGACTTCCAGGTCCCTCCTGAATAAACACGCTATCCCTCTTGGGTACTGGTAAACAAAATGCTATAGGCTTGAAACAATGGTAAGCCTCAGACGGAATATTATCTTTTATGTCTCAGCCACCCTGGGAAAATATCTGTGTTCGTAGTGAGGTCTCTCAATATGATAGCAGACTAATCGGTACAGGTTCTTGAGATAATGGAAGCTCACCTGGCTAACCAGGCAGCCTGCCCATCAACTTCAGATCCACATATCTCCCGAATTACAATCAGAGACTGTGTTCACACCCTGAAACCAATCCATCACGCTCATCTCCTGCCTTAAAAATAAATTAAAGGGATAGGTGAAGGCACTGCATGACTCAAACCATGTGGATCTCAACAAATACGTCCCAATTACTATCAGGAAATAGTCATAATTGGCATTAGACCAAGTTTTTCCCATCAAAACTAAGAATTTCTTTACATGCCAACTGTCAGTAAACCAAGAAAGTCAGAGCATAATAGATACTTAGATCTTATTTTCCTTTAAAACATTTTAGAGCAGAAAGAGCTACCTCAGAATCACATTGTTTGGGTCTACGATAAAAACTCTTACTTGGTAGAGCACGTACACAGAAACGGGGTAAAACTCTAGAATTAGAGCAAAGCGCTGCCCGGAACTCTCTTAATAAGAAGTAATCATAGATGATACTTCGTTGACTTTCTGGTTAAAAGCACTATTTGTAGGAAAAACAAAGTCATATTATCAACATCTTAAGAGAAAAACTCTCCCTTGGTTACAGGAGCACAAAAAGATGTGCCAGTAGGTTCTTTACCACAGAAAGCAACGTTCCGTGGCTGTTAAAAAAATAATGTGTACATATGTATGCATTGAGTGACATAAAACAGTGTACAGAATGTAAACTGCTGTGACAAAATAATCACACAAAAACAATTTTTATAATAAGATCCTAGTCGTTCTTGTGTTTACATGGGGACAGAAAATGACCTGGATAGAAATCCTTTGAGTTGTTAAATAAATTACAGTATATGCAAAGCACTTAGAATAATGCCTGATACACAGTAAATGCTACAGAAAAATTTCTGCCATTATTACTTTGCACCGTAATTGGCTCTAATTGTGAGATTGAATACTTCTTTCATTTATACATTTTTTTTATTTTCCCTTTAATTAACTTGCCTTTATTCCATTAAAAACACTTAAAATACATATAATTAAAATATATTTTATTAAAATCATTATTTTCACATCCAATCATCACAGTTCAGGAAAATTAACCCATATTACTATAAATGCTTCAAATAACTGGTACACCAAATAATTTTTACTCAGTGGCATTTAAGGTAAAATTGATTATGCAAAAAGCTGAGAATGAAAGGCATATAGGAATGGAAAGAGACATTAGAAGTTTAAACATCTGAGTTTTCTGGGCTGTTCTATGAGAAAAAAATAATTTCACAAAGGCTCCTGACCCCAACAAAGAAAGCAGTGTGTAAATGCGCCATCACTATTTGCACTGTCTCCCTAACCCAGAAAGCAGCAGGAGCCACTGCCATTCACAAAGCAGTTACTTAATAATAGCATTTCACCTTTACAAAGTCACTTATTAGGTGCCCCAAGCTCTGCTAAGAGCTTCATGCTTCATCTCATTTAATTTTCCCAAACCTATGAGAGAGGTGTTCTTCCCAATCTTTAAGGCAGAGGGAGATGAAGCAGAGAGAGGGTAAGTAAGTTGTCCAAGGTCACATAGCTGGTTGGTGGGGCCAGGATTTGAACCTAGGCAGATCTTCAGCCCCAGCGTCCAGGCACCAGTTACTGAGCATCCACGATGTGCAAAACGCTTGGTGCATCAAGGAACTGGTGGCTGCCGCACAGTCAAGACTCCTGATGTGCGGAGGCCAGGGTCTCTCATCAATTACTCTCAGTCAATCCTCTTCCCACTTTCAGTGCGAGCCCCTACCTCAAGAACCAAGAATGCTAATTGCCAAAGCTCTGTTCCCACTCCTGGCTATACAGAGAAAAATGTATTCTTCAAATTCTCACTCGTGATTGAAAATGCACTTCCTCAAAAAAATTAAAAATAAGTAAATAAATAACAATAAAATGTATTCCCTCATTAAAGGTTAGTGTGCATAAAACTATTAATCTATTGATCAGATAAGTGTTATATTTACTGAGCTTTTTCATTGGTTATTCTGGAAATTTAACCATCATTTTACCAGGGTTTCAAATAAAAAGTGCATCCATTTATCATATCATTTCATCTTTAATATTATCATACACAAAAATTGAGTTTTACCCCCCTTTAGCGTCTAGTTCTACAACATACATAGATTCATGTGACCACCACCACAATCAGGATACAGAACAAAAATACACTCTTAAGGAAAAAAACAAGAGAGGAGGCTTATAAATGAACTTAGAGGCAAGCCCTGGTATAAATAGTTCTGCTCTGTGTCTTCCAACCGATCAGGTTTTCCCTCCTTCTTAGGACAAATGCATGGAATACCAAAATAGAAAGGCTTGGTATATTTTTACAAAACATATTTTTATAGCTGTGGCATTTTACTCTTTAGAGATATTTAGAAGCTGAGGTTTTATAGGGGCTTTATCAAAGTAGTTGCAATTCTGCCCCCGGCAGAGTTTCCACAAACGTGGACATTTTGACACGAGAGCACCTTTCCCACACTCCACAGGCCCGGGCACAGCTTGCACAGACGCGGGCTGGCTGGAGCGCTCTGGGTGAGGGTTTCAAGTGCGTATTTGTACGGTATTCAAAAACATTGGGAAATGTGTCCTGTATTTATAAAACTAAACCAGAAGTTCCTCATATTAAAATGAAACAAAAGTAAACAATACCAACTCCAACAAACCAAAAAAGGTGGTTTCAAATCTTATCAGCTCAAGCTTTGTATGCATTATAGATGCCACCTGAGCCGCTCCCCACCCCCATCTCCAAAAAAAACCAAAAAACAAAAAACATTTGGCCTGGGGTCAAAGAATGTCCAACAAGTCATTTCCAGGTCCTAAAATTCTCTAACACTTTTCTAACCACAAAGCTAGTGCTGATATTCTGCACTCATGAAACAAAATGTCTCAGCTCGGATTTGGTACCACCTGTGGGCTGGGAGAAGTTACTTCGATATTACTAATTTGATAAAAAATGAATAGTGTTCAAGGTCCCAAATTTCTCCTCCATACCCTCCAGTGTGATCTGGTGCCTGAAAGTCTCATTATTAGAAATTTATTACAATGACTTGAGACTTTTCTATTTCTGGAAAAACCTCTACCGAAGCATATGTGTGATATATGCTACTGTAAGACAACAGTCATCTATTTTAAACTATGTCACTCTTTACAATCTCAGCTTTAAGTGAGTTTACCTGAATTGTTCTATGATGGGACAGAATGTAAAAGGGGTCCTAGGGCCATACACAGGTATTGCTTTGTCTGAGTGGGACAGCGAAGCAGCAAAAAAAAGCACCACAAGGAAGCGGGTTTCTGAAGGGGAGTGTTAAGAAAGAAGAAAGAACAGCAAAAGGGGCCCAAAGACAATTTGTGCGCTTCGCTAAAGCTGGCCTTATCTGCATAACCTTTGCCGGGGCGCCGGTGGCATGCCCCTTCCTGCGTTCTAAGTACTCTTCCCACCACAACCTCGTTTTTTTTGTTTTTTTTTTTAATGAAATAGGTCAACTTGACAAAGGCAAATGACTGAGCTGAAACAAATCTCCCTAGGTTTGGCTGGAGGAAGTTTCCTGAGAAGTCTAAATCCATGAGCCAGCATGAACAGGACTGAAGACAGTGTGGGAGAGGAGAAATACGAGAAGGACAAAGGAGAAAGGGTGTACCGCTGTTATTATTCTGTTCCAGATGACACATACAAGGAAGTCCATAGGAATTTTGCTTATTAATAGTCTAGCCTCCTATGAGGCCCAGCTACAGACATTCTATCTCGGCTGGCTCCAAATGACAAGAATAACCACGAAGCGAGACCGGAAAAGGCCTGAGTACTGGGTGTAGGACTATCTCTACAGATCTGGATTCAGAGGTCGCCATCCTATATGGAGCTCTACTGCATCCTGGTCCCATAAGGGCAAGTGAAATCAGATCAAAACTGATCTCTACCGCTTGATTTCTCACCGCCCCCACCCCCGCCCCCGTAAAGGAGACCTCCACATCCCTTTCTTCCAAGGCCCATTTACTCTCCCTTGTTCATTTGGTCATAAAACACGGGGGAGGGGTATCCTCTGCAGCAGGTACGGTGGCAAGATGACAGGTACAGCGATGAACAAGACAAGTCTCCGTCCTGGAGGATTTTAAAGTATAACGAGGGAGACAGAGAGAAAACAGTAAAGACAGAACGTGGTAAGTACTGTAACAGAGTTATGTACATAACCAGTGCTACCAGAACACAGGGGAGTAGCCACAGTTTTAAAGAAGCAGTAACACTTGGTCTTTGAGAAGGACTGGGAGCCTGCCTGGTCAAGCAAAAGGGACAGGAATTCAAGGAAAAGGGTTATGCAAAGACAAAGCAGCACCAAAGAACAGATGTTCAAGACATGACAAGCGACTGTGGTTGAAACACGATACATGTGAAAGGCAATTGCAGGAGATGAAAATAAAAAGCTAGATTGTGTTGTTTAATAAAGGGTGTAGCATAAAATGTTACGGAGCACGTCAGTTCCTTACAGCCAGTACAACTCTTTGCAGCTCCCCACAGGGAAGGGGAGCTGCACAGGGTTTCAGGGAGAGGAATGACGGAGCTGTATTACAGAAACGGGTGACCAGATTACAGAAAATAAATGATTAATTCCATGAGTATAACTAGAAGGTAGATGACCTCCAATTCTTCCTAAGAAATCAGGGTACCCTCTGCCTTCATCATATGGATATAACTGGAAAACTCTGTTAGATCTGCCTAAATGTATCAACCTCACATTTAAAATATCCAACTGGTATTTGATTTTTAATTTATTTGACTTCTTTATGGTAAATTTCATTCTCTTTACAAGAAGAATACTCTTCCTTATCCTATATACAGTATTTTTCATAAAGTATTCAATAAATATACAGTAATTGATTTAGATAATTATCCTATAGTGTCTATTCTATAAATCAGTTTTATGCTTTCTGATTCTATTTCCACCTATTCTATTTTTTCTATTGATCCTATTGTGTTCTCTGATTCTATTTGTAGTCTATTTCCACAGACTATTGGAGAAATATAAGGTCAACCAGGTAAACGTTTGCACAAGCACATTTAAAACGTGCGTCTCTTCTTTCCTTTTGGCTCCAGCTCATGGGGATACGGCTTCCTATCTTATAGGCAAATCAGTACTTGGGTGCCACACTGACACCATTAGCTATATTTCTTACATTCAGTAGTAATTCAATGTGGAAGTTGGAGTCCCTGTGAAATTGTTTAGCAGATCATATAGAGAACAGTCCTAGAATTCCACCAAACTTTTTTCCTAACACTGAGGGTTGCTATAAGCCAGGGGTGTCAGACTCATTTTCACCGGGGGCCACATCAGCCTCGAGGTTGCCTTCAAAGCGCCGAATGTAATTTTAGGACTGTGTAAATGTAACTACTCCTTAACTAGGGGCAAGGAGCTCTACATTTGGTCCTTTGAAGGCAACCTCAAGGCTGATGTGGCCCCAGGTGGAAATGAGTTTGACACCCCTGCTGTAAGTGAAAGGAGCCTAATGAAATTTTTGTGACTACTCTTGGAATAACTGCTTTTGGTAGACAGGTCACTAAATGTTTTAATAGCTTGTTTGAGGTACAATAAAGAAAAACATAACTATAGCAAAAGCCTTTTATAACCACAGGCCTGCTTAAATATGACCATTATTACATTTTTCTACAGATAGCTAAGATGAATATGTTATCATTCTTAAGAGTTCCTTCTCAGTTTGGTTAGAACAGAGCACTAATCAGCTGCTGAAATCTAAACTGATTATTTCTGAAGTGTCAACAGATGCACGAGCTCCCTGGCTGAAACAGGAACATGTGTCTATTTTTTGTAAACAGACTGAGGAACACAACTGAGGAAGCTGTGGAGAGAGAAAATATTTGGTCCCATTAAATGCAGTGTGAAAATGTTGAACGTGGTTTTATAAAACATCCCAAACAAATAACCTGGGAGGCCAACAAAAAGAAAAGTGACCAAATGTGGGTAGTGAAAAAGGAATAAGAAAGAAAAGGAGTAAAGACCAACTGACTACTGCGATTAAAAAAAGATAACATATCTTTACATAGTAGTTGTTTTATTTTAGGGTGGGTTTTTTTTTTGTTTTGTTTTGTTTTGTTTTGTTTTTTTTAAAGAGATACATCCACCTTTCCTCCATCCGCTGCAAACGTGTCAAACACAGTTTGGTCATTTGCATACGCCATCATTGAGAAGAAAGGGGCGTTTTACTGTTTGATAGCATGAGGTGTAATTCCCTAGCTCCTTGGAGCAACCACCACCACCTTCTCTCCCAATGCAGTCCTTTCCAATTCCCTGCACATATACCACATGCACACGTCAGAGGCACTGTAGGTTCGGTTCCAGACCACAGAAGTAAAGTGAGTCTCCTATTAGTGACAGTCATAATCTTTTTGCTGGTGGAGTGCTTCCCTTCAATTTGTAAAAAATGCACATCTGTGAAGCACACGAAAACAAAACCCAATAAAGCGAGCTATGCCTGTATTTCAATCAAGATCATAGGTCCTTTCCTTGAAGATTTTGATTCTGTGCAGCTGGGGTGAGGTGTGGGACTCTATTTTTATAATCATCCCAGAATAATTCTTATGAACAAGCAAGATTGGGAAACAAGGATCTATGACATAACTGTTTTTTTAAATAATTGGATTGTAAAGATTATTCTTTTCTAAGAATTTCGTAATGTCCCTTGCCATGATGACATGTGCACCTGATGAAGCACCCTCATCAAGTCTGCAGTGACATAAAGGAATGGGCTAACACAGATATCCAATCGTTTACTAGCCAGTGAATCCCCTGATCAGATAATTCTCCAACACGGAGCAAAGACATGTCTGATGAAACCTAGCCGGCTAAATCTAGAGAAATCCCCACCCTCCACACGGCTAGGCTTTGCCACAGGTGATCTGGAACACGCCTGGTATATCTCTGCAGCTAGCGAGTGTCAGCTCCTCCCCACATGTTCACACAAAGAAAAAGCCTGCTAATTTCCCTGTTAAATGGGAGTGAGTCACCATCCTAATGATTTAGATTGCTTAGGTACACAGATTGAAATGTATGCTTCCCGGCACAATTCCATATCCAATTACAATACTAACTCCAATAAAGGCACAGTTAAACTACCACTCAGGCCAGGGAAAAAGACAAAGTCATAAGCCAAGTCAAATTTTCTCAGAGGAACAAATGCGGATGTCTAGAACCCTTGCCTGGGGACTACTTATTATCTTTTTCACCTACTAATCTTTCATGAGAAATGTCAGCTGGAAAATTTTGGTAAGTTTCCACATCCTAAACTAAATGAATCCCTGAAAGATGATTCCATTTCCTTCACGTAAATTTCAACACCTCTCTGTATTCCTCCTCACTTATAAATCCCACTTTTATCTCAAGTTTTAGAGTAACATAGTAACTACTCAAAATTCTATGCACAAGGCCAAAATTTTGCATTGCATTTGAAATGGAAACTTAATCAATGGATTTCTGTCTTTAAAACATGCATAGTTTCCAGGCCAATAAGCATTTTAACTATAATTAAATCTGAACTGTTAAATAAAAGACAAAGTTAGTTGAGGGTAAAATAACTAAAAGTAACACTAATACGATGTAAATTACTAAAAAAAAGTCAGAATTCTTTTGTTATGTTTTGTGTTTGTTTGTTATGTAACCATACTTAGATGGTTTACTTGTTGCTGTTCAGGTGAAGATGCAAAGAGATGGAGTATGTATGTTAAGCAGTGTAACACCTGTGGCATTATTCTGGAAAAGAAATCATGATAATATTTTATGCCCCATGGGGGTAGGGTTGTCAGAAATATGCATAAATGACACATGGACAAAGCCAAAGCGGGGTAGGATGGAGGGTGGGAGTTGGAGACGGCTGGGGTAGGGAGGAGTGATGGGGGAAAAGATGGAGACAACTGTACTTGAACAATTTTTTTTTTTAAAGATGGGAAAAAATTTTTAAAAGAGAACAAAAAAATTCTAAAGAGAAAGAAAAAAAGAAATCATGATAATCTTTTAAAGACAAGGGCCAACACAAAACTCTAAAAACCTACATGAAATCCTAAACTATAAGCACTGCTATAGAACAAAGAATGCAAGGCTCGCCTTAGATATTTAGTTTGTGTCTTAGTAAAAGCAGCGACATTCCAGAGAGGCAGATGAGTTCTCAGTACAGAGAACTTTCTAAGAATGAGAGCTGATCAACAACACACCAATGAGCTACCTTCCTCTAGCACCGAAGTGGTCAAGTAAAATCCCAGAGACCACCTGTCACACATGTTGTCAAGGACACGCTGGCTTTGTTTAGGAAGTTGTTCTAAGTGACCCCTAGGGTCACTTCCAAGGCAGTGTTTTGATTCATTCGTGTTATCCTCAGTGGTGAAATGAATGACATGAATACACACACACACACACACACACACACTTATAGCCTCAGAGAGACATTGGAAGCTTGAAATTTTTTAAGTATGATTTTATAGGAAAAAGCAAAGGATGAATCAGCTACCGCCTCAAACTGACATTTTAGAGAAGCCAGAAAGGAAAAGAGATGTAATTTTGTTTCACCCCAGAATTCTTTTTGAGTGAAAGAACCAGTCCAGGTCCTTGGTGATCTCAAGCATACTCTTTAACAGGGGCCAACGATCCAGTTCTTGGGACAGACGGGAAGCTGTGAAGCTACAGAACATATCTAGATGCATAATTTTTCATGAAAAACATGTTAGTCATGCAAAGAACCTTCCCTGCTCTCAAGCCATTTTCAATTTCCCGTGTAAGTAAAACACAGGGCAAGTCCGTACCTAGTACTTTCCTGAAAAAGTATACAAGAAAACAAACGAAGAGTACTAGACGTCAGCTTCTCTGGGGAGCAGGCTTAGCCTGGGAGTTCCCAGGTAATTCAACTTGCTCACTGATTGATAGGCTCAGAGATCTCGAAATAGAAAAGACAGAGAGCTCGGTCGCAGGCAGCTCCTTATACCTGAGACAAGTCACCCCCTTATACCTCACATCTGGCACTTAAATGTAATCAAGTAATTCTTTAAAGTAAAGCCTTGTTTTTATTTCTGTATCCTTTGCTTGTTACCTCTACTCTTTCAATACATTCTTTTCTCCTTAAAAGGATCTGCTACATGGGTAGCCAGGTTTCATAATATAATAATTAAGATTTCATTAACCTTTGAACTTTATTGAAGTGCTCTGTTAAATACCTTGGGAGGGGTTGTTAGGGGATTTATCAAAATGAATCAGAAAAATAACAACAGAGACAGGCATAAAAGCTACATCTTGTGCTGTCCAGTATGTAACATCTGGAAGTTTTTATTTAAGATCAAATGATGAGTATCCTCCCATTTAATTTTACTCAAAAGACAGGCACCAAACAGAACTTTTTTCTTCCTTTTCCTAGCTATTAGTACAGTTTTTAATGATAATTTCTCCTGAATGCTGAAGCAAAACTGTTCTTTAGGAACAGAAATTAAGCACAGCCATTTCTGCCAATGCACATTTGAAATAATGTTGAAGTAACCATAATTAAGAAAATGTCAAATATTCCTAGACCCTAGGTCACCCTCTCAGATTAATAAAAATTGATAAAATTCAGTGTTGTCAAAGGCTAGAGAACAGGACTCCCAAACTACTGGTGGGGGAAATCAGTAAGCTTTTTGAAGGTCAATCTGGTCATAATTTATCCACCAAAATGGTCACCGCACAGATTTCTTGACATAGTAAGTCTACAGCCAGGTTATCCTGAGGATATATGCTAAAATAAATGGATGGGCAAGAACACTCATGCTAAACATTGTTTATGTAATAGCAGAAACCTAGAAACTAAATGCTTATCAGTGAGGCACTAGCTAAGTAAATCATGATATATCCTCAATATATAATGGAATTATAAATAGTGATAGGAAAAAAGAAATACCAACTGAAAAATCAAGCCATAAGTCAGTATGCACAGTGTAATCCTATTTGTACTAAAAGAAAAAAAATATATGTATTTAGATATGGTAGTCTATATGCCAGCTGAGCTAGCAGTATCTGCTAGTGAAAACTAAGTATAGAAGGATAATTAAGAAACTGGTAACAGGAGAAGTTGAGAACTGGGATTAGTTGGGCAGTGGTGCATTTGATACTCATTTCATATTTTCTCCAGTGTTTTAACTTCAACTCTGTTCCTTCGCCATTTTTATTTCTCATCTTCACTTAGACTGCCCTTCAGCGCCAAACCATGGCAGAGTCTTGTAACACTGGCCGCATCCCCTGTGGGACGAAGCTCACCACCCACACCCCATCATCTTCAGCACTATCACGCCGTAACACCGAAGTTCCAGTTCAGAACTTACGTAATGGATGGTTTCGGAGAAAGCATTTCCCCCACCATTTTTCTTCTTTCTTCACATCCTTGTGCTACTTGTGCTGATTTCTGCCTTTTCTGTCTCTCTGCCTCTAAGATGTAAGCTCATCTGAGAGCGGAGTTAACGTTGGCACAATCTCTGTTCCCGCCAATGGCATCTAGCACAGTGCTTAGTAGGTTCCAGGAATAAATAAATGTTAGATTTGTTTTTTATGAGAAGATTATAGCTTAAGGTTAAGATTATAGCTTAAGGTTAAAATTTTATTTTAAAAGGAAGAACCTACCACTCTCCTGATCATGTAGATTTGGGGGGGAAAATCACCTCCATATTACAGGAAAAAAGATGGACGTACTTTAAACTTATAAGTAATTTGCCATTAAGCAACTAATTAAAAGACAAAGAAAATGAGACAAAGACATTAAAAGAGGTCTACATAATTTTTTTAACG
Organism: Micronycteris hirsuta; assembly: GCA_004026765.1. Classification (NCBI taxonomy): domain Eukaryota; kingdom Metazoa; phylum Chordata; class Mammalia; order Chiroptera; family Phyllostomidae; genus Micronycteris; species Micronycteris hirsuta. The sequence goes on from PVJI01000379.1 coordinate 87,183, forward strand.
TTAAGAAAATATGCAGCTTTTAATTAGCTATGCCATATGGGGCAGGAGAACACAGGCAAAGAAAAAGAATCTGATTGAAGAAAAAATGTTATAAATCCCTTCATTTCCAATAGTGTCAACTGCAATTTTTTTAAAAAAGGCATTGGTTTCAGCTCTGGGTACACATTTATAACAGTGAATAGGAACTACACATCAGAATGGAATGATTATTGATTTCTTAATGGATTACTGCTGCACAAATTTACACTCACCAAGAAACCATCAATCTTTGGGTAATAATTATAAACCTATCACAGTGCATACAGCATTCTGACTGAATTGAAACTTACTGCTATCTGCCGGGAAATGACCAATTTTCTATTTCTCCAGCTCCAACCACAATACAGAATGGTGTGCAGCTACTTACATCAAATGCTATTACAGAACATGGTAACAGCCACAGCAGGCACCGTCTGTAAATTGCTATTAGAGAGGTAAACAATCAGGTCCTGGTGGACGTTTTTCTTAGTATTCATTAGCTATGAAAACTGTAAATAAAATGGGCATAAGGCAGTTACACTTGTCAAAGACATATCCTTACTGGCAGGTTGTGGAGAAGGGGTCAAGGGCAAACAGCACATTAGCTGAAGTCATGCTGTTCTGACTTTACATTCTAATTTCAAACCACTCCCAAAATGAGCATCAGAAGTGCCAAACCACTAAGCTACAGAGGTTAGGTCTCTTTCTAAATCCCATGTATGTTCTCAGTGAAAGGCAGTTTTACTAAAAACCAAGTGGAACACAACTACAATTAAGATATTATTTTCCAAAAAAGAAAATCATGTTACATCAGTTCTACTGAGCAGTCTTTAATTATTGGATAATAATGTGATCCAGTATTAATCAATTTAATTTCTAATTCTTATACTTTCCAGTTATAGGGTTTAGATTACACCGTTTCCTTACAGAGAGTTAACCCCATTCTGAACATCTTGTAGGTTTATATTATGCCCACATAATCATGGAATGAAGACAGTTAATCCACCTGAATAAAGGTAATTTAGAATCGATAGTATGCTTCTTTTCCTTTTCTCTCTAGATTCAATTCTATTGTAAAAATTTTTGGTTAGACATATCAATTTTCTTTTCTAAAAAGTTATAACTTGCAATTTTTCCACACAATTAACTAACTTAAAAATATGTGTTTCCAAAACATCCTGGGAACTAAAAAAATGAGATTTGATGGATTTTATAAAGCATTCCCTTTCCTAAGTACTAAGAGACTATTAAATTAACCATAATAATTAAAATACTAATAAGTGTACTATACAGTTAAATAGAAAGCCTAAATAAAGTTACAATTATAAAATAAAATAGATTTGTGAAACACCATAATGATTTTGTAAAACAGTAAAATTTGCAGATGGCAAACTTTTTTTTTTGTCTGTTTAATGGAAAAGAATATTCTAAATGTATGGCAATCAAATCAGAAAAAGAAACATTCTCTAGACGGCAAGAGATAACTTTAGACAGAGTTGATTTTACTTATATTTCAAGTAGGGACCATATCTAATAGATATAAAAACCGCATGCAAACATTTACAATCTACAAACAATAACAGTTAATTGTGCCAGAAAATCAGTTCAGTGTTTTGTTCGTTATTGCATTTATTTCTTAAAACATTATATTATAGCTGAAGTAAAAAATCCAAAGAACATTCCCAATGTCACATAGTTGAAAAATGATTCCCTAAAATTTAAGCTTCAAGTACAAGAGCAGATCCAGGACTGCACCCCAGGTCTACGTAACTTGAAAGTCAATACTCTTCACCACTTCCATTGGACTTCACCCCAAAATATGAGAACAGCTGTACTCACAGGTATGCTCCAGAAGAGACAGATACCCAATATTTTTTTATATGTGAAGTAAATAAACAAATGAATGAAAAGCAGGAATGAGCATACTATGTAAGGGAAGTAACACCAGGCCAAGAGCCAGAAAACAAGGTTTTAATTCATTGGTCTACTACATTCTAGGTGTCCTTGAGCCTCAATATACAGATTTCTAAAATACAGGCTTTAGAATGGATACTACAGCATAAACTATTATGTTTACCATACAGGTACATACACACACAGAATTCTATGTAGAGGGGAAAGTTTAGGGATTTAGTAGGTCCTTGAGTCCACATTCATTATCTACTATGTTCCTGGCCCTATTCTGAGTGCTGGGGCTATATCAGTGTCCAAGATAAATGTTCTACAAGTGTGTACTGGGAGAAGAGAGGAATAAATAGATAACAATTTCAGATACTATTAAGCATAACAAAGAAAATAAAGTAGGGTAATTTAATAGAATGCCTAAGAGGAGCTTAGTTACATGGAGTGCTTAGGATAAGCCTATCTAAGGGGCTACAATTGAGTTTAAGAAAAGGTGGCTTTTGTGCAAATTTATGAAGGGTATTCCTATCAGAAGGAATGGAAAGTACAAAGACCATCAAATGGAAATGAACTTGCCATGTCCAAGGAGAAGAAAGACAGAAGCTGCTTTTAGAGTTTAGTGAATACAAAGAATGATGGACGAGGTCAGACATGGAGGTGGTAGTCACATCCTTTAGAATCTTACAGACTTTAAAAAGGAATCTTAAATTTATTCTGGTTTTAATAGAAACCTTTTGTGTTTAAGGCAATGGATTGTTAAAATCTGACTTAGATTTTAGAAAAGTCTAGCTCTGTCTAGGGGGTAGATTATGAGGAATGGAGAAAGAATAATAAAGGCCAGAAGAACAGATGTACCTCGGTACAGCAGTTTAGGCTTAGGGGACAAGAAAACCATAGTAGCTGAAACTAAAGTTGGAGGAATGAACATGGTGAGAATTATGTACAGTCAGGAGGAATTTTAGAAGTGGAGCCAATAGTACCTTATAGACTGGATGTAGAGTTTGAGGAAAGAAACAACACCAAATGGTACTTTCAAACTGAGTTAAAACAGTATCTAAACAGGTTTTACACAGTACCTAAGGAAATAAACTGAGTAAGAGAGGGAAAGAACCTACAGACCGTGACATAAGGACGGCCAATAGATGAAGGTGATTTCCTTCATCTCAGTAGCCAGCAATCTAGAAATTCAAAATGTGGTAAAAAGAGACACATAGAAATAAATAATAGTTACCAAGCCCAGGGTCTCTCATAGGCAAGAAAGAAATAAAAACAAATTCAAAGTATGACAACACTTTAAAGCAATAGAATGCTTTACTATAAAATGATAAGTATGAGTAACAGACTCCCATCACCAGAGTTGTACCATCCAGACACACGATCCTGAAGGTAACAGTCAGATCCAAAATACCCACGACCTCTACACTCGAAAAGCGAGGGGGATATGGAAGACCCCTACAAACATGAAGAACCACCAGAATAGCGAATGATACACTTTAACTGATTAAAAACACCTTGTTATTAGCTAAAAGTGTTTTACAGGAATACAACACCAACCTCTCTAACAATAATGAAAAAAAAAATGGAAAACAGAAAATTACAGATTACCACAAAGGGTCCTTTTCTGCTTAAAAAGGCAAATAATCTTTTATCATTCTGTTGCTACTACACAGATACATGCACTTTCAGTTTAGTTAAGATTTAAGTACTTAGATTTCCTATACATGACAGTTAAATATTATGGGTTTAATTTATAGAAACTTACGCTAAGCAAACTAGATTTCATAAGCTTTCAAATAACATACAATTTTGTTGTAACGTTTTAAAAAATAAAGGAAAAACAATGTGGAGAAGCAATAAAAAGATTACTTCTTCAGAAGATGCAATGAGAAGATTTGATATTCTCAAAGCTATCAAGTGCACTGCCTTATTTCCTGCAGCTATAGGAATGACTACAAAAATACCTGTAAACTAGATAATGATTGCTGATCAAAAATTGCTAGGACACATTTAAACAATATTTCAAGAAAGGACTCAGATAAAAATTGGAAAAAAAAAAACTTTTGTAAAGGTTATGTATCTGATCCTTGGTGCTGTTATAAAAGTCGTATCATGAACCAATGTGATAATTATCACAATCGCTATAAGAAAATTAAGGTCTGGTCTCCAAATCTAGCATAGACAGAACTGTGTACAGTTTCAAGGAGCAGCCATCTGACTCACAGGTTTTCAGGTGACCTTTGGGGTGGTGAGCTGCTCGATGAGGTGACTCAGAGCAATAGCGCTGTCGCATCCCATTTTCATGTGTGTCTACCAACTGCCCAGGGCATGACTTGAGAGATCTTGAATCTCGGATATTAGAAAACTTCATTAGTCAATAATAATGATAACAGTGGTAATGACTTTAAATTTTCTCAACAATGCCTCTTACCCCATACTTCTTACCAACAAATAACCAAAATGATCAAAGTGAATTTTAATTATATGTACACATATAATCAAAATTCTCTACAATCTTTTGAAGTTTTTTTTTGTAAAAACCTCTCTATTCTAGAGTAACATTGGCCTGAAAAGGTCTAATTTTATGAAGCCATGTGAAGTTTCGAAGTGCTTGAAGCTTTCAGTCCAGCAAAGTATTCTGCTTGAATGAATATCGTGAACAGTTAGGAGTCTAAGCTAGAACTAACTGTAGAGCATTTATTTTGTAACTGCTTTGCGGGTAAAAAGACTGGCCGGGTGATTTGGACTCTGGTATCCTCAGCACGCAGAGTGCTGAAGTGATCCAATCTGTGGGGTTAATCTGAGTAATAACATACTATCGATAGAATCATGAGATATATCTCTAATGTGTCCAGTCAGATAACCGACACGTGATAACTCATAGTATATTTAAAAATAATAGGCAACCTTCTTAGTCGCAAGATGAGCATGTTAAGGTATGGTTCTAGCTAGCTTCTGTGGAAGAGGAACCGACATTTCTTAAATTATTTCTTGAAATGTGTTAGGCACTGTGATAGAAACTTTACTAAAGCCATTTTATTAATCCTCACAACAACCCTCAGAGACAAGTACAAACTTCCCTTGCTTTGCAAATGAAGAAAAGAAGACTCATACACAGAACAGACAACATGCAAATCGAAATCTGTTCAAGTCTCAGGTCTTGCTCTGTGTGCTACCCTCAGGCTGCAAAGACTACAGTCATTTTCCCTGCCCTCAGGGAGGTTCCAGTCATGCCGGGGAGATAAGTCAAGGAGTAAAGGTAAAACACGATAGGAAGGGATAAAAGTTTCCTAGATTTTACAGAAGAAACTACTTGTAGATAAAAAGGATCATTTGCTTTTAAAGACCCATTGCAATGTCTCTACGCTAATAGTAACCCTGACCCAAGAAAAGTTAAATTTCAGACATGTAAAATGTGTATCTCTAGATGATTTCATTGAGATTTACAAAGATTTCTGCCCCTTTGAACCAAATGTGGTCTGTTTATACCTAGGCTGCTATAAAAATCATTTTAAATAAATATCCACTTTTCTCTTCGATTGTTCACAGGGCAAGAGGGAAAATAATGGGTATTACTGGGGTCTGATACACAGTCCTCAGAATTCCAGACAATTGAACAGAGAGACGCATGAAGATGTAGGACACACAGCACCACGAGTAGGGAGGTTCATGACATTTCAGAACCTTAGTAGGAATTCCCTCACCAACACGTCTAGTAAACAAGCCCCTGCTAAAAGGTCACTCTGGGCCACATCAGGAGGGAGGTGCACGTCACAGTCTAGCCCTGCCACCAAACACACCTTCTGAACTGCCCTACTGAAGTGAAATGTGTTACTATTCTGTGATTACTGTTTCAACTGTATCTATCACAGAGCAGATTTATTTGTGATTCGCTTTAATTAGGTAATCTTAGTTTCGTTTCTTTAGTAATTGATTTGAACACAACAGAATTAATAACTCTGCACACACATTTCTTTTCAAACAAGGCTATCTACCAGCACTCAGACAGAGGAGGAGCAAAAATATCCAGGCAGTGATGTAGATATCTTGCGTTTTATCGGCAACGCTTTGGACCTTCTCTGTTCTCGTTGATAAAAAGCAGACTAAAAGCATGCCCTTCCGAGAAGGAAGACTATTTAATATAACATGTTGGGTGAGATCTGTTTCTTAGTTGTTTCATTAGAGGTTTTTTCTCATACTCTTTTTATCTACTAAAATAATAATGAATAATGATCATCATCATAATAATAATGGCTACCATTCTGATCAACTCACCATGTACCAGTCACCATTCTGGAGACTCTACATATATTATTTGTGATGCTTGCCACTCTTCTGAAAAGGCAGATATTAATGTCTCTGTTTTACAAACTGAGACTCCAAGAAAAGTATGTGTCACACATTTGATATTTATCAAGGCTCACTTTTTTATACTACAGAAGGAAGAGGAAAATTCATTCAATGCTGTATTTTTTTAATGTTTATTGTTTTCTAGTAACAAATAAAATGCTGTCATGCCAAAAAGAATAGATTCCTCTGAGACTGTTTAAATAAATGTTAAGGTTAAGTTTTAACGAGCATATTGTATGTTAGATGTGAAAGTATTTCAAATAATATAAAGTATCTTACAACTAAAATGCTACTTTTAATAGACTTATAAAAAATTTGTTTTCTTAAGCAAGTAAAACACATACTATGATCTTGTTTTTATTACTTACGGGCTTAGCAAACCTTTCCGTTAACAATAATACATGTGTAAGTTTCACATGATAAATTTTTACTGCAGTATTATCACAAGGTTAATTTTGAAGAGCGTTCTAGTGGGTAAAAGCCAACCTGGGAATTCTAAATCTCTGACAGAGCAGGATCTCAAGAAAGCCTTTTGAAACACTCAGGGCTTGTGTCTTAGATACTTCAGAAGGAAAATGGAAAACAACAGATCAGAGAACAAAAACTGGATGCAGAACCCCATCTCATCTGCTCAATATCAAGTTCCTTCTTCATTGCCACCTCCCAAGAGGAAAAAAAAGAAAAGAAAGCAGAGAAAGTTCTTACTGTTTCTGGCAGTTCTTACTGTCTCCCTCACTCCCAACACTCTTTCCTGCTGACTTGCAGTAAAGAGGCAGATGAAGAACAAGACTAAAGCCTATGGAAACGGTGATGATTTAGGAACACAACCAGTTAGGATATCTCTCACACAAGGCATACATTACACAGTCACTTACACAAAATAAAAGAGCAATAGATTAGTCCAGTGAGGCCATCAGTAACACCACTGGTTTACAACAGAAAACAATCTACGCTTGGTACAACCACCTTTTTTTTCCTTCAATTTTTCTTTATTGTTGTTCAATTACAGTTGCCCCCATTTTCCCTCATCACTCTCCCTTGCCCTACCCACCCCCCACCTCCAGCTTTCAATCCCCACCACCCCGCTGTCTTTGTCCATGAGTCCTTTATACATGTTCCTTGACTTGATCCTTCCCCTTCTTTCCCCCTTATCTCCCTCCCCTCTTCCCTCTGGTTACTGTCAGTTTGCTCTTTATTTCTATGTCTCTGGTTCTATTTTGCTCACGTGTTTGTTTTGGTACAACCACCTTTTACATAGCTTCAATCTTCCAGTCCCCCCAACTCTGGAAATCTTTGGACTCCAGTTTTTCTCACCAGTCCACCACCATCTTCCACTCCCTGGCTTTCAGATCCTGAAGAAGTCTGCTTCTCTCTACGTACTCTCTCTCTATATTTATCATATCTTCTACCAGAAACCATTCTTATCCTCCAGCCCCATTCCTCACCATTCAAGCAGGTAGCTTCTTTAATTAACTTATAAATTCAGATTTTTTTAAATTAATGCTTTCTAAAAAAAGAAAAAGGAGGAGGGAAAGATCTCATTTTTCACTTGCCCTACTCTTCCATCTAGAGTCCAGGGGTGTCCAACCCGCAGCCCACAGGCCACAGGATGGCTTGAGTGCAGCCCAACACAAAATCATAAATTTACTTAAAACATTATGTGATTTGTTTTGTGATTACATGTCACAATGTATTTAACGTGTGGCCCAAGACAACTCTTCTTTCTTCCCATGTGGCCCAGAGATGCCAAAAAGTTGGACACCCCTGCATACCTACTAACTCTAGTGGATTCTATGGCTTGTCTCTTACTTTTGGATTCATCATTTTCATTCTTTTTTTTTTTCTTTTCGAGCTAGGTCTCTTCTACGCTCTCTATACTTCTACTCTTCACACCTCTACTCTTTTCATTCATATGAATTAAGTTATTTTCACAGGTCCTATTCCCACTAGCAACATACCGCAGTTGTCTTGCTAAAAACAATGCAACTTTACAAGTTTCAATGTAAAAAATTAGCAATACTCAGGCAAGTTTTCATTTGATACCCATGAAAACACAAGTATGTCTCCTTTTAAAAAGTAAACATGATTATCATATACAACATAGAACAAAGTAAGTATAAGTTTTAGCTTGTTCTACTCAGATTTCTTCTGGCATCATAGCTTACCATTGCAGAAGTACACTTACATGTACATTGTTTACATCTCATGCTATGAATCACTAAAAACAAATACAGAGTATATAACTTTATTTGCACATTCCACTGTATTATCCCCGGTAAGAAAATACCTTACATTCAGACTAAATCTAAAATAATATTGAGTAAGTCTGTAGACAGCAATGGTTTATGACAGTATCCCTGACCAGTATTGATCACCAATGGCAGTAGTCCATTTTGATAAGTCTCTAATATCACTGAAATTTCAAGGTTAGACCTATATAATCAGAGATGTCATCGGCTCTCTTACTGAATAACGCCATACTTTATTTATTTGAGAAAATGGTTGACTGTTTTAGTTTTTTTTTTTTATTACACAAATAAAAGATCTTTTGAAAAAGATCCAAACAATGTAGATCTATTTAGAATAAACAATTAAGGACCCAGTTTACCCTGGCGTACCCCAAACTGAAGTCTATCAAAAGTTCAATGTTTCCTCCTTATACCTACTTATCCTTTGCATTTATACATGCACACACACATATGCTTTTGAAACATAAATGGTATTCTCTATGCATCCAGTTATAAGAAAGCAATTATTTAGCTAACTATAGTTTCTTTGATTTGCTAGAGAAATAATATCTCTTCAAATTTGTTACCAGCTATTGGACTCAAACTGTGAGACCAACTAAGATTACTTAACTTCATCAAAAATGTTTTATGCAAACAGCCTTACTATAATAACAGTGTATGTATAATAAGTTATTTTAAATTGTGTTTTGTTGGGGGGTAAGGGGTGTGTTTCCTTTTTGCTTGTTTTTGTTTTCAAGAAAGTAAATCCCAAAACTGCCATTAGGTCATTAATCTGTCATAGTTCAGACAGATGGCAATGTGTAATTCATATTTTGAGAGTTTAAAAACAGCAGACTCACAAAAATATCTCATATTTCTTTTTCTAGCTCTCAGTTATATCCAAACAAAATCTATTGCTCCTTTCAAATATTCTGCAAACATAATAGAATTAAATTTATATTCCAACATATTATATTAGCATTAGTGTTTTTAACGTACTTGTAATTTTAAAGCAGTACCTAACATGACTATGTACTATTTCCTACTTTTACTACCTAAAAATACTTAAATGGTCCAATTTCTAATGATCTAACTAATGATTTCTAGTAGAAATAAATGGACCTATTTTAATCAGTGATTAAACATATAAGTTCAGGCCTAAAAGCTATAGATAAAAATGATCCTTTTTTAGATAACATATATTGAAAATAAGGTAATCTATGTCTATCTAGGTGATAAAGACATTAATGTCTGATTAAAAGACTTATAAGACATCTTATGAAAGAAATACATCTCACATGTAAATATTACTCATTAATGTTTGTTTTAAACAACAAAAGCAAATCAATAATGATCTTCATGAAAGTGACCATAACAGAAAATGCTTTATATAGTTGTAGAGAAATGATGCCTCTTTAGAACTAAACCAGAAACCTGTAAAGTTAATTCAAGGAAACAAAGCAATATCGTAGCCTAGCTCTTCAAAACATGACCCAGCCCTGCACACTCTGATGTCTTAGAAGCAGGCAGAGTTGACATAATCAGGTACAAGGAGAGTTACAGCTTCCATGATTATATGAGAGCAATGACAAAAATGTCAAAGGTGCCGACACCCAGAATGTTAATTTATTAGAACGTGACTTTACACTGATTAATTATGTGCTCCTCAAAATATCTACAGTGCGTAAAAGTTAATTGAAGCATTCCATTTTGTACATGCTACTAAAAGTAGTTTAAAATATGTGATAGAGAACTGATTTTAAAATTATAAGCATGTGGACTATATACTCTAAATTTGCTACATAAAGATATTAGTAATTTAGATGATGATAATAACCATAAAATATTCACGGAATCATTTACTTTAATTTCTACTGTACATGATTGTATATAATCGGAAAACTGAAGAGCTGTCTAGAATCTTAGAGATCCTCTTATTTTGTTAAATAGTGAATCCACAAATAGAGCCACACATTTATTATAGTGTCTTGATTCATGAAAAAGCTAAGAGCTCATAAAGTATAAATAGTTTTTTCAACAAATAATACCTGAACACCCATGTTGAAAAAATAACTTGATTTTTACTGAATGCCAAAAAAAAAAAAAAATCTCAATCCCAGGTGACTGGCTGTGAATCTGAACATGAAAGGTAAAACAATATAGCTTCTATATACTAACATGCAAGACAATCCTTATGACCTTGAGGTAGGTACATATTTCTTAAATCACACAAAAATATTAATTTTTTTGTTACTGTTTTAGATTGAAAACACCTGTTAATCAAAAACACCATTAAAGGGAATGAAAATACACACTATAAAAAACTGAAACACAGACCTGGCTGGTGTGGGTCAGTGGATTGAGCACAGGACTGGGAAGCAAAGGGTGGTGGGCTAGATTCCCAGTCAGGGCACAGCCTGGGTTGCAGGCCAGGTCCCCAGTAGGGGGCGTGAGAGAGGCAACAGTACACAGGGTGATGTTTCCCTCCCTTTCTTTCTCCCTCCCTCTCCTCTCTCTAAAAATAAATTAATTAAATCTTAAAACAAAAAGAAGCTTCTCTAAGCTCTCCTTAAAAAATTAAAATACATATATCCTGAAAATGACTCACATCCAGAATATTTTTGAAATTCCTAGATTAAAAAAAAAATTTGGTTACCTAACAGAAAAATGGCCAAAAGACTTGAATAGGGACTTCAAAAATGAAAATTAAAATCACAATGAGATATACCGCACACCTTATAATGGCTAAAATTAACAGACTGTCATTACCAAAAAACCTTAGAAATCAGACATTCTTGGTGAGAATGTAAATGGCTATAACCGTTTGGAAATCTGTAAATCTGTTTGGTAGTAATTTCCAAAGCTGAACAAACACACAATCTATGCCCAGCCAACCCACTGTTACATATATAAGTTATGAAATACAAATGTGAGAGTGACAAAAAATTTGCACAAGAATGTGCATAAAAGCACTATGTACAATAACCCCAAACTGGAAACAATGTCCCTAAACAGTGCACTAAATTAACTGGGAAATAAACACATAATAAAATATTCAATCGGGAAAATGAAGAAACTACAGCTTCAAAATTCAAAAACATAATGCTGAGAGAAAGAAGCTAGAAAGAAAAGAATACATTCTATTTTCACTCACGTAAGTTTTTTTAAAGTTTAACCTTCATTGCATTTTCCCCCTTACCAGTTAGTCCCCTTATATCTCTTACCCCCAGCAATCACAACATTGTGGTCCATGTACATGAGTCCTTTTTTCTTTCTGTTCAATTCCTCAAGCCCTTAATCTCCTACACCCCCACTAGCTGTCATCTGCTCTCCATCTATGAGTCCGTCTCCATTTTCCTTGTTAGTTCAATTTGTTCATTAGATTCCATATATGAATGAAATCAGATTGGTATTTGTCTTTCTCTGACTGGCTTATTTCACTTAGCATATCCATGTCCATCCATACTGTTGCAAAAGGTAAAATTTTCTTCTTTTTTACAGCCGAGTAGAATTCCATTTTGTAAATGCCCCATAGTTGTTTCATCCACTCATCTACTGATGGACACTTGGGCTGCTTCCATATCTTGGCAATTGTAAATAATGCTACAACGAACCTAGGGATGCTTATGTTCTTTTGAATTAGTGTTTTGGGTTCCTTTGGATATATTCCTAATGGTGGCATCACTGGGTCAAAAGGTAGACCCGTTTTTTAATTTTTTGATGTATCTCCACACTGCTTTCCACAGTGGCTACACCAGCAGGCATTCCCTGCAATGGTGCAAAAGGGTTCCCCTCTCTCCACATTCTCACCAGCACTTGTTGCTTTATTGATGATAGCCATTCTGACAGGTGTGAGATGGTATCTCACTGTGGTTGTAATTTGTATTTCTCTGATAATTAGTGACATTGAGCATCTTTTCATAAGTCTATTGGCCATCTGTATGTCCTCTTTGGAGAAGTGTCTATTCAGGTCCTCTGCCCATTTTGTAACTGAGCTGTTTGGTTTTTTTGGTGTTGAGTTTTATAAGTACTTTATAAATTTTGGATATTAACTCTTTATCAGGTGTATCGATGAATACATTTTCCTATTCTGCGGGTTGTCCTGTTATTTTGTTGATGTTTTCCTTTGCTGTGTAAAACGTTTGTAGTTTGATGTAGTCCCATTTGCTTATGTTTCCTTTTGTTTCCCTTGCCTGGGGGGTATAGCTGATAAAAAAATTCAGTGAGCAATATCCCAGATTTTGCTGCCTATGTGTTCTTCTAGGATTTTTATGGTTTTGGGTCTAACATTTAAGTCTTTGATCCATTTTGAATTTATTCTTGTGTGCGGTGTAAGAAGGTGACGACCAGAAGATTACAAAATCCTTTTTAGAATGAGACGTGATTAAAATATGCACACCCAAACAGAAAATAAGTAAATTAGCATTAAAAGTTATTTCAACATCTAAGAAGTCAAGTTTCCAAACTTCCTCAAATATGCCAGAAGTACATTATTTAAATACATGTGCACAACATGCTAATCATAAGTAGTTCCTTAATTTCATAACTATTGCCTGGGTTTCTACAATGTCCCAGTATGGCGCCATGTGCCAGGGATGAAGAGAGAGATGAGACACGGTAATTTTCCTCTAAGATTCACATATACAAAATCTCCAATTCACTTCTCCGTAATCAATGTGTGGCCCCCAAACAAAGCTCTATGCTTTGAAAAATATTCTTAAATTCACACTCACTAATTAAGATAGCCTTCTCTACTTACTAATCTAAAATACTACAATTTTCTATAAAATCTCTTTGCTGTAGTCAGACTACTTCAATGGTTTCATGAAACTGGTGTGATGTTTGCTCCTGCTGACCTATAAACTAGAAGCCCTTCCTAATCCCCAGCTAACTGAAGGTGCCTTTCTCAAGTGGCAGCGCTATTTTCTACCTTCTTCTATAATCGATACTAATATCTCTTAAACCACATCACCCATCAACACTTCTGTGAATGGAAGTTTGAAGTTATGGTAACAGTTGGGGTATTCTTTATAGGCGTTATAAGATTGCATTCATAGAATTAAGCTATAAAATCAACATTTAATAAATGTAAAATTACATTAAAGAAAATAAATGAACCTTAGGCCTGCACAAGAATTGGTTGTAACCTGATTATATATAGTAATATAAGTTAAAGGCTGAATCTTGGGGAGTTGCCAAGAAAGCTGAGGGAAAAAAAAGAAAAAAAGAAGTTTTGGCTGAGTATCTGTATCTAGGGAATCTAAACCCACATCCATCCAGGGAAGAAGTAATAGGACAAAGGACTTCCAGCATAATGATCCAAATGGCAAAGTATCTCTAATGTGATGGTGAACATATTAGGCTCTCTTAGTTTGATGATATTTCTCTTAGAAATATTTGAATTACATAACTAACTTCCTTTATACTGATTCCTTGCTAACCAAATGATGTTTGCTGATTACCCACAGATTTCAGTTCACAGTAACAAAACGATCTGGTCAAGCCAACTGGAATGATCCAGATCCTATGTTAGTTGGTTGCCGGGTGTTCATTTGTTTTATTTTTAGTCAAAGTTTAGACATACATTGGCATTACGATTTTAAAGATCAATTGCAGAGTTTTTTAATGTGAGCCAATCCTGAGATATGGGTCTACTTACATGTGATGCCAATCAGCTTTTGGAACTCGCAAGGCGGAGAGCCAAATCTTGCATTATAAAAAATGTCTTGGGATGTGTTATCCTGAGGAAACCTATCTTAAAAGCTAGTTTTATTTTTGTCTGTTTTATGCACATTTTAAAATTTATACAATTTTGAAAAACTCTCAGTGGTAAAAGGTCTTCATTCATCTATAATGGATATAAATCATTACGAGCATGTCACTTAGTTGCTTCTAACAGCAATAGGATTACCTCAAATAAATATCTCAAAAAACATGAATTCATATGAATCCTGAAAGATAACATCCTTCTCTACCCAAAACACTAGATCTCTCACGCCCCAGTATCAGCAGTGCATCACACAAAGTAAGTGCTTAATAAATGTTGGCTGGATCAATGTTTAAAAGATGAGAAATATCCCTCTAGAGAATTGTGTATCTCCACATATAGGAACTCTCGGATTACGTATTTCCGTCATTAGTGTGCATTTGGAGTTCCATGATGTCTTGGGTAATCAGAGCTTACGTTTTTAAGATGAAGTTCCATAATATATATTTTTGAGGCAATAAATATGTTAGTTAAGATGTTTTTTATATTATTTTTTCCCTCTAGGTAATTTTACCCCAGGTAGCATATTATAAACTTTTTAAAAATTTAAATATGTACCACACCATTTTCAAATAATATATATCATGTTTGTATATTTATCTCAAAGTTTTCAAAAAAGTTCTAGACAAAATTATTAAATTCCTTGACTATTAATGTGGCAGAACTGGTCAGGATTTAATTAACAAATTATATATATATATATATATGAAATTATATATTTACTTATCTTTATAAGTTACAGAATAAAGACAAATCATTACAGTAGAGACATTAGAGCAAATGGCATACATTAGTCTTATGATTTTTTAAAATGTGTAACCATAGAAGTGGTGATATTAAATATATCATGGAATTTTAAGAAGGGCTGGCATATTTTGTTTAAAAATTAGTGAGTCAATCACATCAACTAATCCAACTTCTGAGACTAGCATAAAAGGACTCCATTAAGCAAAGAGAGTTCATTAAAACCTGTGCTCATACATTTCAATATAGAATTTTGATTTAATAGGGCAGTCATGAAAGTAAAGTCACTGATCCAATGCTGAGAATTACTTGGGAAGATTTTTAGAAATACTAAACTATTGTTAAAGCAATACAGGAGGGAAAGAAACCGAACCACAAGATACATATTAGATTTCTCTTAATTTGGAAAATTCACATTTGTGTCTACTCTATCCACCCGCCTGACTCCTATTCTTTCCCAAATTCTACAGGTACTTCAAACTCTCTTTATCCAGGATAAAACTAAACTAAATATTTTCCTCGAAACCTGCTCTAGTATTTCCCGTCTCTCTGATGGGACCTATTGCCGTCTGTCCAATAACTTAGGGGTCATCATGAACTACTCTCCTGTATCCTACTGTCCAAGTCCTATCCACTTGAAGCTATTACGTATTTCCCAAGTCCTTCTCTTGCTTATTATCCCCATTACCACTAGCTTTCCTGACTTCTCAATCATTTCAATAGCCTGGTAAAGAAGCCCCTGCCTCTAGACTGGTCCCCATCCAAATCTTTGTTCCCACGTCGCAGCCAGTGTAATCCACGTCAATCAAAAGACAAGTCACCTGCTTTGGCTCCCTTGAAAATAAAATCCAAGATTCCTCTTATACAAGATATGCCATCATCTTGCTCTGATTAATTCTCTAGAGTCATCTCTGGCCTCAGGTTCCTAGACTCGAACTTTACAAATCCAGAAATCCCAATCTGCTTGGATTTCCCAGAACATATGTTACTTCTCAGCTACCATTGTAGGTGAGTTTACTGAGAAAGCCTTCTACTTCTCTGCTAAATCCTATTCATTCAATAAGTCTCAGCTCTAGGATATTTTTGGAGCTAGTACCCTCCTTGCTCCACTCCCTACAATAATTAGAACACTGAGCTTACCACAGAATGATGCCCTGTTTAGAGATCTTTCAAACTAGAGTGTTGGCTCCTGAGGACAAGGATGGTGTACTGTTCACCTCTGGATTCACCTTCCCATGCCTGACACATGAAAGGTAGTGTATTGGTATTGTTGAATCAACAACTGGAACAATACAGCAGTATGTCAAATGCCTATAAGTGAAAATTAAGCTTACTTTAAATTTAAAGCACCTAAACTATTAGCAACAAGCAGGCCTACAATCTGATTTGTAGCATCAAATTGAGAATTTATGGTACTATCAGCAGCCTCAATAAAGTAAAGTTTTAGGTGCAGACTTTTTAAGAAACGACTGGTTCTAGATATGGATAGGTTACTCTGTTAAGAGGACTCTTGCTTTTTCCATTCTTAATGACAGTTGTCTTTGGAACACCAGTAGTAAATAATAATTTTCCTTTACATATAACCAAAAATGTAAAACTCAGGAACACCGAAATGAATAAAAAGAGTTTCTAATATATAGACAAACTCTACTCCTTTCTTAACCAAAATCTTCATAGAAGTTTTAAATAATAGAGGGTTTTTCTTCAACGTTTACCCTAAATTATTAGCAATGCCTGCCTCTGTTCCTCATGTTGTAAACATGTTGCCTCATGTTTACTACATGGACCTATGTAGTAAAAAGGAAAGGAAAAAAAGACCTGCATTTCAAACATCTGGATTTGACAACAAACTCTTTTCCTTATGAGTCATGGGACAATGAAAAAGTAATCTGACTGCTCTGATAGCAGCAGTGATTATTTATTGGATGAGCCAGAAACTGTGCTAAGCATTTTGAATATATTGCCTCATTCCAACCTCACAGAAGTCCACTGAGGTAGAGATTGCTTATCCCCACTCTACAGATAAGCTCAGAGATGTAAAGTAACATGCCTAAAGTCACATAGTACATTAGCGGCCAATTAAGAATTCTAACGCAGGCCCACAGAACTCCAAAGCCCATACTTCAACCACTGACCATCAGTTTTCTGTATTATAAAACAGAGTACCTATGAACCCCACAGAGCTGTTGTGGAAACTAAGTGGAATAATATGGATGCATGGAGCATAGTGCTGGGGCATCCTGTGGACACTCAGAAATTATGCCCCCTTCCCATCTCTCGTTTCAGTAGTGATTAAACATTTATCATAAGGGAAAGAGTTCCTAAACACTCCTTACCTACTTCAAAGCACAAATATTTTCACTATTGATTAATCCGCAAAAGGAAAAGACTACAGGATCAATAAGTATATTTTATATAAACAGATAAAAGCAAAGAAAAACAACATATTCTATTCATTTCAGGACTGTGACCCTGCTATTGATCTTTTAAAATATCATAAGATCAAAATATATCAATACTCAAAGTTAGGGGAGAAAAGCATGAAACCCAGAGATCTCAACCCACTAGGGCTTGAAGTAAGACTCCCTATAGAACCAAATGAACCTGGTTACATTTTTTAAAATTTACTTCCAGTGGAGAAGATAGATTTGGAAAAAGATAGAGCCAATAAGGATAACACTTCTATAATAAATTTGGTTTGTTTCTTGAAGACTGACATTTATTCTTACTCTGAAGCAGCCTAAAAATGGGGGAAGGGAGAAATAAAATACAAGAAAAAAATAGAGCATTTTTGCTGTTAATTCTCTGCACATTCATACTTCCTTTGATTCCCTCTTCTTTCCTTTTTTTTTTTTCTTTTGGTACATAGTCATGACACTTATATCTGATAAGGTGTAAGAAATCAAATCAAACTTTTTAAAAAAAACCAACTTCCTAACAAGTAAAAACTAAGGTATGTCAGGTATCCATACAAAACTCAATACTACGATTCAAAACAGTGAGTTTTTACATCAAGCCCACCTGACATTATATGAGGGTGTATCCTCTAGAAATCCAACCAAGGGTGACTGCCAAACTAAGCTACAGAAGACAACTCAGAAAGCTGGTGAGTCCCATAATATATTATTTTTATAAGTGCTCTAGAACAAGATTAGCTGATATTACTCCACCCTCATAATAACCCTCTTCTACTTCTGTAACACTGCTTTTGTCACTAAAATATGGGTCGGTATTGGACATGGTGAGCATCCTGACATAATGACATTACAGAGAAATATCAGTTAAGTAATCTAACCAGTTCACAAGGTAATAGCACAGTTTTATGTCCCAATCCTGACAACTTCTTCCTTCTGCTAAGGGACCTAAAAGGCAAACTGATTTCTTTAAGCTTCCGTTTCCACATACGAAAAATGGAAATCATAAAATACTTCTGCTTCACTATCATCTAAAAATGGAAACTAAGCTAAAAAAAATTAATGTGAAGCACTCTGAAAAGAATAAACTAGATTCCCTGACCTGATTATTGGTCAGAGTCTTGTAAAACTAGAATTACTACTTCTTCCAATTCCATACATGCCATCTGGCCATCAAACTGACTGATAAATGGTATTGACTGTGAACTTGAGCCATGTAAAGATTTTAAAGTAATAGAAACAAAGTTTGTGTCAGGATGTATTTCCATACCATTTAACTATCTCCAGATAAAATTCACTCATTGGCATTATAAAGGTAGATAAGAAAAATAAAATTAATTAAAAAATTTTTGAACCTTAAAATTCTTTCCACAATAGTCAGTAGCAGGTATAGACCAGCTTGTACCCGATACTGAAGCAACTCTGCAAGAATTGGAAATGAGCTAGCCCAGAAACAGAAGGAATCACAAAGCAAGTCTCATCTGATGGGCCGAAATACAATATGGATTATTTTTATATTGTTCTGTCTGAGTTGTCTGTCTCAGATTCTTAACTTCCAGGATCTATTTTTAAAATAACTTAACACTGTGTATTTCCAGTAGCCATCAAGGCATGTACTGTCATCCCTGACACCGAAGACTGTCAGCAGACTCAATACGTACACTAATGATCTCAGGCAACAATGCTCATCTTCTTATCAAAGAGATCTTTATTTCAGAAGAAAAAGTCTAAAGTTCTCTAAGAAAATTCGTTCTAAAACATAGGAAGTAGTCATTATAAAATGTTAAGATCACGAATACCTCTTACTTCTTTTTAAAGTTATCTTACATGCTGAATTTTGAAATCAGAAACTGTCAGGCCTTATAACATTTTTAGTTCTCTCCCATGTTGCCGATGCTCTCTTCTAGCCTGTCAAATAGTGATAGCTGCTGTCATTATTTATTATACAATAGCTGGCAGCAAGTTGTACAGGTACTCTTCATCTTAGAATAGCCATCAAATAACCTAAACAAATGACTAGGATCCTAGAGTAAAACTGACCACTTTCCTAAGGCCAAAATAAGTGGGCTATCACATCTTATCAATACTTTGCTTCCAAAATGTTAGTTATTTTATAAAAATCAAAGGTTTTAATAATTTTATTTTTTCTAAATTGTTTTAAAATAACTTTCTCCCTCTTATACATATACTCCTGTCCTCTCCTAGCTGCTACTGGAAGCCATCTATCAGAAAGATTTTCACATTTACTTTTTGGCTTTAATACTTTCAATCAAAACTGAAATTCTGTTTTTGGAAGCAACAGCCTTTCAGGAAGTATCTATGATGATATAAAAAATGCAGAAAATAAATTAACTTCTTTGCTTTTAATGAAGGCAAGTATGCATGCAAAGGGATTTACAAAAACCAGTCATCTCAGACACAAGTGATTTGACAGGTCACACACACACACAAAATTATTTCGAGTTGCAGGAAAATACGAGTGACAGATTCTTGGTGTCCTGTTCAAATTAACAGACAAGAGTCTTCTGCTACTACTTTTTTGCTTTGGTAATATCAAATGCTGATATTCTCCTAGATCTAACAGAAAGGAAAAATGGGTATCTCCTGCATCTAACACCTAAGTGGGTAACCTAGATACTGTAAATAGAGGCTACATAAAGGATGCAAGACAGCTCTGAAGTGAGAGCCAAAATATTTAACCTGCAACTCTTTGGAAAAGAACGCGAAAACATGTGCAGCTCAGCCAAAAACCATACTAACATGAAACTGCCACAGGCTAGTAAGTTTTAAAAAAAAGAAGAAAAACAAACAAAAACTTTACCAAACATAATGCTAACGTTATTGGGCGTGAAAAGCCCAAATGTCAAAAGCACAGCTCTTATTTGTTCAAACTGATCAAGCCTACACTCTGCACTGTCTATTAAAGAAATGGGTGAACTACCTTTTTGAAGCCGGTACTTGCTAAACCAGAATCAAATTCACAAATAAAGGAGGTAATTAACCAAGTAAAAAGCATTTTCCTGCTGATATTCTAGTGGTGGCTAGGGGGTTACAGTCAAAAGTCTATGACTAACATTAATACCTACCCCGTATATTCAAGGTTTCTAAAGCCAATAGTTAAATAGTTGGCTAACAGAAATTGCATATTCATCTATCTTTCCTCGTTAGGAAATTATGCAAAAATTATCTGAGAAATAGAAATCTATTCTACCAAAGAACTAGTAACATTGTTAAAATGTAAAACTTGTACTGCCTATATTACAGTAATAGTAACTTTTATCAAATCTATAACCAACTAGCAAAAAATAAGTTAATGCTACAAAATCCATTATAAGTGATTAGCACTATAATTTAATATACATTCACTCACTATTAATTTTTCTTTCTATGTGATAAAAGAATTTCAACAACTGCTTCTAGAATGAAATCTTCCTAGAAAGTGCTTCCCATTAATAACAAGAAATAAAACTATTAAATAAGTAAATTCACATAGTTCAATCAAATTTCAAGTCAATAGACAGAATCACTTAAAGTTAATAAATTGCAAAATATATTCAATAGTACTCTATATACTTTTGCTTATAATTCACTCATCTTTACTACTTACAAAGCCAGTAGTTTTAAAATTAACCTTAAGTTTTGAGAACTGTAAGAGGGAATTGGAAAGGAAAATTTGTTCTCTCCAGAAAATGAAAATTAAGGATATGCTTATAATTCAGTAGATGATTCAGATTTCTTTAATTATTAAATCTTCATTTAAAAAAAGAAAGAAATTACCTTTCCTACACATATCACTCAAATAGAAAACTTCTAAGTTAAATATAAGTCAGACATCCTATCTAACATATACTAAAACTATAAGAGAAACACAAGATTTCAAATTTTGTTTGAATAGGAATAATAGAGCATTTGCACTTGATAACTAAACTAATAAAAACATTATAAGAGAATACAAACTAGGGCTTAAATTATGTTGTCTTCCGTCACTGACAACATGTAAGTTGCTCTTTTATTACACAAAAAAGTTTACTACACCAATGAATGACTCTTTATCAAAAATAGTAGACAAAATTGTCTATTCCTGTAAGTTCCAAACATCCTTCCAAATTTTCTCAGTTCTTTTCTGGACAGTCCTAAACAAAATGCATTCACTCTGTTAGAGAAATGGATGTAAGTGACTTCTACAAATTTTCAATTACACTTAACTTCCAATACTTTGGAGGAAAAACTTTCACATGTTTAAAAAAAAAAAAAGCAAGTAAAACTGCAATTCTGCCACTGATGGATTAGCTTTGTACCAATGCAATATAAAATTATTTCATTTTTTTACTGTGAAGAGTCCTTTGGAAGTGACGTTTCCATCCTATTTTTTTAATCCAACAACAACAATAAATCTAGTCATAAACCTGGCAAGTCAAAGCAATAACCAGAAAAGCCTAACATTTCTTACCTGAGACAGGTAAGCACCAGGTCCCAAATGCCACCTTGGGATAGTTCAGACTAGTAAGCAGACTCATGTTTTATGATACTAGAAGGAACAGGGATAAATCTCTGTTGTTCTTTCTTAGCAAAATCTATAGCAGCAGCTACAACAATGTGAGAGGACCCCACAGACCTAACAAATTCAAGTCTGTCGCTAGAGAAATAGGAAAAAAAATCATAAAAAGAAGACTTACTGCTTGTCATGTGACTTGGGGAGGCATGCTGTCCATTGGGTGTGCTTGAGGTGAGGTCGATCGCCATGTTGGAGTGCTCCCTTTCAGGTGAAAGCTCATTGTCACCTGCTCTCACAAAACAAAATGTTTTGGTCTCTGTTCACGGTCCTAAAACATCTAATTACCAACTCTGTTTCATACATGCAGTGGCATGAATAGCCTTAAAAGTTTAATATAATACATTTTTCCCTAAAAGAAACTATAAGGAAATATCATTTAGAAATATACAGTAAATGAATGAAATGACGAAAAGCCACAACCAGCCCACAATTTAAAAAAAAAAATACAAAATGTCATTATCATGATAATCTTAACTGTAAAATAAGAGGAATTAGGAGTAGTTGATTTCCAAAGTATCTTTTAGTTGAAAAAAAAATAAGTTTATTTTAACATCCAATTTAATCATTGAACATACAGTATTTATAATGAGCATTTTCCAAAATGCTGGCAGAGAGTTGGATGTTTGAAAGGAGAGTTGGCAAAAAACATGTCAACTTAAGGAAACTATCTCTTTCCCAGTAAGTGTCTGAAAACTTAGGCTACTGAGTAATAAATATTTAGTACACTCCAGATTAATAGACATATATTTAACCTGACCTATTCTAAATTTAGGTAAAGTAATCAAGTCGGAAAGTGTGGATATTCTAAGATACCTCTGATTTACATGCTATCCTTAATATAGTAAGAATATTTCTATATTTTCTTCTGCATGCTGTTATTTTATCAAACTCATTTAAAGTTGGAATTGCAAACAGACAGAAAATAAGAGTATAGACTCTATGATAAAAACTTACAATTGACAAGTTATAAAATACAGGTAATACAAAAGCATAATTTTCTTACCAATAAAAATTTCACGAAAATGAATACTTACACGTTATATAGCCATCAATAGCCTCTGTTTCCATAGTCAAAGTGCAGTGCTGTAACACAAAAGATTATACCCTTAACACAATGATCCCTTTCAGTTCTGCCATTAAATGCTTAACTTATTTGAAGCTCCAAGCAGTCAGCCCATGTTGCTGCTGCTGCAACCTGTGCCCAAGAAACATACTACAGTGTACTGTATGTGCTCATTTGCAAGTCACTGAACTCTTTCTGCAAATGATCTGATTCCTGCTGGAGATAGGATAGGAAAGATAAGGGTGCTGTGAGATGGGCTAGCAAGAAAGGAATGACTCTGTTCATCAGAATATGCTTGATTCAAAGGGAAAAAAATAGGGGGTCCCATCTCACACGTGCCAGCTTGAAATGGGATTTAAGTATTTTACCATCATTACTTCCCACAATCACACTGCAGTTTGAGGACTTCCCTAGTATACAGATAGCTCTATTCACAATTGTTGCAAGTTGGTTCATCATGTTCTAAGAGGGAGGGGGGAGAACAAACAAACATAAGAAAACAAAAAAACAAAAACAAAAAACTTAGTGCCCAAGCGTGTCTCTAAGATTTCTGCAGTAGTTACCCAACTCCCGAACTTGTATTGACATTTTAGCCTACCCCAAGTTCTGTGTAAGCACCTGTTCAATGCAACCTTAATTTCCTGCCAGAATATGGTTGAGATACAAATGCCAAGTTTACTTAATACATTCTGATTTTGAAAATTTCATAAACTTTTTGCTGTAGAGAGGGGAATCACTTTTTCAAAGTTTGGGGAATTATTCTCATGTACGAATGACGCAAAACAAGAACTTAATTCTCAGAAACAAAAGTAAATTGTATGAGATGACACCCCCTAGCTTTGATTTTACATAATGAAAAGATCGATAAGCTAACTGTATTCTTTGAAGGAAAAAGTTTAAAGAATTGACATGTCCTGAGGAGATTTTTACTTATTTTTTTTTTCCTTTGGCCCTGGTCCTTTTTGCCTTTAGTTTCAAAACTCTCACTGCACCAGCAGCTAAATTATTCACAATGAGCCATTTCTGTATTGATCGCCAAGTATATTTAGCCCTGGCTCCTGGAATTTCTCCATTACTTACTGGAAAACAGGCAGCTTCACTTCTTGTCTCCAAAACCACTTCCCTTCTCCCTCCCCTCCCCTTCTTCACCACCACCCTCCCTACCCCCCAAAAAACTTTTCTTTCTTTCTTTATGGAATAATCAGATCAAATTCCCAACTCGGCCACTACATAGCACTTAAATTTCAACCTGCTGTACTGTTATCAAATTCTTTCAAATTATGATTACATAAGGCTTTAAAGAAAGGCATTCGTAAAGTTTAAAAGGGGCGCAGTTTCTTCGGATATTTTACAAATGAGTTTATCTCTTTAAAAATGTACACATTTAATACACACATATTAAAAAGAAAGAAACGTCAGGGAGAAGCGAAAGAAGTCTGCCCCATCAATGAAATGGTTATTAACCCTCAGAGAAGGAAAGAAAGAAAAAGGAAAGGAGAAAGAGAAACGAAATGTACATACAAAAGAAATTGTCCTTTGATTAAAAAAGATTCATCACCATTTCCAGCTCTGTCGGGAGATCTCAGCTTCTTCTAACCCCTCAAAGAAGAGGTGACAATGTCGGGCTGAAGATAAACGGAGAGAGAAAGAAAGAAGTTTTTTGTGTTTCCCCCTTCTCTCCTTCCCTCCCTCGCCCCCTCCAAGCCAAGCCCCCTGCAGAGTTCAAGGCGAGGAGGAAGGAAAAGCACTTTACAGGTGGGTCATTCCGAGCCCAAATCCAGCAAACAGATCCGCTGATAAACAAAACCAAGAAATGAGAGAGAAGGAACACCCCCCTTCTCCTCCTCCTCCACCTCCTCCTCCTCCTTCCACCCCTCCCCCTCGTCCCTTTGGGATGGTCTAGTAGGAAAAGTCACTCAGGAATGGCACCACGTACTTTCAGGAAAGAGGAAAAAAAAAAGAGAGAGAGAGAGAGAGAGGTCAGTCAGTGCTACAGCAATGCGATTAACAAGAAGAGAAAAAACTTGATCCACCGGTTCTTTAAGAATCGACCAAAAGCTAAGACAAGAAAACTGAAAGAAAAGGGGGGGGGGGGGGGGTTAGAGGGGAGAGACAGTCAGGCAGAACCCAGCAAGGAACCTAGGCCAACTTCACAAGACTGTTTTTCGCCCTTGGCAAAATAAATAAATAAATAAATAAATCTTAATTCCATCTCTTTCGCCCATACTAGAATCTGTCAAAGTGATTTAACTGCTGCCTTTTCACATGTGTCATGCCTGTGTTTTTCTTTTTTAATTCCAACATGATCTGGATATTACCTTCTATCTGGACAGCTGCAATTTATGCCAGGCTACCCAATCTTTCTTGGAATTCAAGTTAAAACAAAGCAAAACAAGTCCAAATCCATGACAGCTACAGAGATGAGAACTGATTAATCGATTAACATCCCAGAAACAGATTACAGGGCGGGGGGGGCGATAAATTAAGGCAAAGGACATCATCCTCATCCCGATTCCCTGAGCGTCCTTTACAGAAATTATTACCCTAATCATAACCACAAGCCATCCCTCCCGGAGAAAAATATCTACATTATTATTGTTATTACTGGTTAACAGCAACAAGTCATTTGATCACATCACAGTGCAAAACGAGATGCTATATAATTACACTTAACTTTGAAAACACTCCCCCCCTTTGCAAATCAGACACATATATTTATATATAAGCTATGAATAAGAAGACAAAACAAGAGCTGTTCTTCACCACGCAAAAGCCAAACGGAGATTTACCTCAGCAGGGCATGCAGTAAAATAATCCCATCACCCTTTTGTTTGTGTTTACTGTTTGTGTGTCCTCTCTCTTTCTTTCTTTTCTGTGCCTAACGTGTGTTTGTGCACTGCAGTTGGTGGTGGAAACTAAGGCAGTGGATCTGTAGCTAAGGGTAATCCTGTTTTTACTTCCTCCATCTTCAGCGAGGAGCAGGGTTAGCCCGGGACAGCTGGTCAAACCCCGAGAAACCGATCCGCCGCAGCCGGAGCACATCTCCCCCGCCGGCCGGGCTCGCGCAGACGCCCGCGGGCGGAGGGCGGGCTGGAGAAGGCAGCGGCGGGCGGCGGGCGGCGGGGCCCCGGGCGCGGGCGGGCGGGCGGACGTGCGTGCGCGCGCGTGTGCGGGGCCTGGGAGCCTGTGCGTGTGTGAGTGTGTGCGTGTGCGCGCGCGGGCAGGCAAGGGAGCGTGTGCGCGTGTGCGCGTGTCGGCGCGCTGGGCCGCTCGGCGCGCTCGGCAATCGATTACAGGACAAGTGCTGCCCCGGCGGCTCGGCGACGCGCGCACTCCCTCGCGCCCACCCGCGCGCCGGGCCGCGTCGCCCCCCGCCTGGCAGACCCCGGGCGGCGAATCCCGCCCCCGAAGGGGGCCCAGGTAACCCGCTTCAGAGAGTGCCACTGCGACCTCAACCCGCTCCCTCCGAGTTAAAATAAATCTCACGTTTTCTGCCGGCCGGGAAAGAAGGGTTGCAGCGGTGAGGGGAGGCTCATTTCGGACGCGTGAAGTTTTCTTTCCAACTGGGATTTGTGGCGAGGCCCGGCGACGGGAGCTGACGGCGATCCAGGCGCCCGACGCGGAGCTCCGGGCTGGGCGTCCTGGCCCCAGTCGGGGTGTGCGCGTGGACCCACCCACTCAGGCTTCGCAATAAACTATGCGATGCAATTCCAGTGAATGGCACCATATAGACCAGGACGCGAATCAGCGCACAAGGATCCTCGGGAATGGATTGAGAAGGAAATTCAGGTCTGAGATGAAGCTCAACTCTTACTATTTTGGAAGTGCTTTCCAGTGCAAGTTTACAGTTAGAGTATTTGTTTGCGTTTTTCTCCCCCAGGCAACTGCCACATCCATCAAAGTCGAAGGAACGCGCATGGGTCCAAAAAGTTTTTAGGAGTAAAGTGTTGCCCATCAATATGATCAATTAGTTATCGCACAGCATTTTTATTTGGGAAGAACTTAAATAGATCGTCGTGTTAAATACGTGTTCTTGCTACAAATAGTAGCATTTAGCATTTTTCTTGACCATATTTACAAAAAGAGGGAATAGAGACTTCTGTAATTAAAGGGAAAAGGAATGAAAGGAACTGAAAATACTGAACTATGTAGTCTGGGTGGCTTAAGTTTGAAAACACATAAAAGTATTAGGACTGTCAAAAAGCATTTCTGAGAAACCGTATCACAGATTGTGGAGAAAATAAATGCTGAAAGTAGGCACTGAACACCTCCTTTCAAGAATCCCAGAAATAGTTGCTGATTTTTTTTTCTTTTCTTTTCTTTTTTTTCCTTTTCTTTTTTTTCCCCTGATGAGGATAGAAAATGATCATTGACAATAAAATCATCAACTATTTCTTAAGCACCATTCTGTAAGTCTGGGAAATTTTGGATAATATCTTTCCTTTAGATGTTGCGATTGGGAAGGAATTCATTCACATTGATACACATGTAACTTGTATAATACTGTATTTACATTTTATAATGAATTTTCAAGTTTATTTCATACATCATACTTATTAGACAATTGTAACCAATAGGCTTGTTATTAAGTTGTGAAAAAATGATGGTGCCATACTGCGAACAAGGTAATCCAATATTCATTGGAGAGCAAATCATTTGGGCTCAGGCTAGCAGTGACTTCACTTCAATTTTAAGAAAAATTGCAGTTTCTGTGAGTCATATGTTGTAAAACTGGTTTTTTCTTAACCTGTCAATTAGCTAAATAAAAGTCATGTTTGGGATAGACAACATAGAATTACACAAATCATTTTAATCATCCCAATAGACAGCAAATACTTTAATCTTAAATTAGAAAAATGGAATGTTGATTCCTAGTATATAAAGGGTAGCATAACTTCTCAAAATTGTTATAAATCCCTCCTAAAAACTAAGCCTAAGTGTTTAAGTCTCTACAGTTATGGAGGTCCTTAGAAAAGAAATTAAAACATAATTGAAAATTAAGATGAAATGCCTGGATAGTGTAAGCAGTTTAATTCTTTGATAGAAGAAGAATCATTGTGAAGTCTTAAGGAATCATCCTAAAGTTCCTCAAAACTACCACAGTGAATAAAGTCCTCCCCTGGCTGACTAGAGCTTAATTTAGCTGTTTTGAAAGACTATCCTTTCCATGAGTTACTTTCATTGGCTTCCTAATCACCAGAGGCACACTCTCTCCCTCTAGTGGCTAAGCATTCAGATAGTAATTTATTTTTGGTAACTTTCTCGCCAGGAATGTAGATAGAATCTGGGCTGGGGGTAATGGCTCTCAGATTTTAGAATGGCAAGTAACCACTTGTGAAAATCAAACCATGTGGGGAAACTTGTCCCCTTATTTAACATCCTATATTCCTTTCTCATTTTCTGATTCCAGTATATCCAACTTACCCCAAAGAAGTCAAGATTATATTATCGTACAGACTAAAACTAGGGGTTCTCCTTTCTCCCCTGCTGTTGAAGAGTCCTGGCACCAAGACTCACAATTCTACTTGTGGGGAGGAACCTTTGTATAAACTGCCATAATTCACTTTGTTCACAGTTTTTCTCAGCAGCATTGATATAGTGGTTAGAGAACATTTTCCATCTCGTACCATAAACTGCACCACACACATCTTAACGGTACACATATAGTTAGACTATGCATAAAATTGCGCTATCAGGGAAGCAGAGTGCCATCCTCTTTGCCTACTGTATTCAGGTGGATAGTTAACTGTTCACTTTGGGGAAGGGGGAAGGCGGTGGGGAGAAAACATACTTGACCCCCGCCATTTTTCACGTAGCTGGTTCTTCCTGATCCTTTCTGTCCTATCCCACTGAGACTGTGCCTTCCCGGCACCACCCCCTGTATTAGCACCTTGCAGATTTCCTTCGCTCTACAATTTGTAAATAGTCATTTCATTTGTTGAGATTTTTTTCTTTATTAAATTTATTGGAGTGACATTGGTTTATATGTTCACATAGGTCTCTAGTGTACATTACTATGGTGCATGACCTGTGTATTGCATTGCGTGCCCACCACCCAAAGTCGAATCATCTGTCACCATGTATTTGACCTGACCCTTTACCCTCTACCATCTCCCCAGCCCCGTCCCTCTGTAACCACCATACTATTGTCTGTCAGTGTCTCTGAATTTCAGTTTTATATCCCACATAGGAGGAAAATCATATTGTTCTTAGCTTTTTCTGAGTGGCTTAATTTCATTTAGTGTAATATTCTCAAGGTCCATCCATGTGATCATAAATGGCAGTATTTCATCTTTTCCTATGGTTAGCTCTATCCCTAATGAGAATTATACAGTATGTAAGTATTTTATTCACTTGTTGAGTTTTTAAAAGACAAACTCTCCCCCACTAGAATGTCATCTTTTTTAAGGGCAGGAATTATGTGTGTCCTGCTAACAATTGTTTTCTTAGAACTAGCAAAATGTTTGGAGTGAGTTGTTAATAAACATTTACTGGATGGATGAATATGGAGCTAATGACACCTGCTTTCCATGTGTTAAACTGTTTTCAAGGGATAAAATTGGTAGAATAGCAAAAATACATTCTCATTCCATGAAGAATTTGGTCAAATCTTGGATCATAAGTTATGTTCAAATATGCTTAGCTCTGGCTTATGGTTCATGAGAAGAATGTGATATGATATAAATTGGTGGATGTAATAATGAATTTTACCACTGTAAGTAGTAAAGGTGATTAAAATTGTATATCAAATATAAATTTGAGTAAAATACATCATGTGCTTTCTGTTTCATAAATTTTTCGTGTTAATACCAGACAATCCATGAAACAAATTGATTATCAGGGAATGAAGCAGATTTCATTCTATAACCACTAAGTGTAATTAGCAAAAGAAAAAATTCAAAAGGCACTGTAGCTAAAAAGTAAATTATGAAGTATTAATTGTGTTTTCTTTGGATGGCTTATTTATCTATTTTAGATTTAAAAGCCCTATTATCCTTTAAAGGAATTTGGAGCAAAGTGCATTTTTGTTTGTTCAAGGAATTAACTATGTTTTTAAATTTGGGTTTTATTTTCAGCACAGGATAGAAGAGAACAATTTGAAACATTGTAGTACTTTCCTAATAGTAAGGAAAAATTTTGGAAATTATTCTATATTACTTTTTTACTTAGATGGCTTTATTGTTCTAGCTACAGAACATAATCATCTAGAGTAGGTGCCCTGAAATACCTGGAATCCCTGAAAGTTGAGATTAACAAGCACACATAGGCACAATGTTTTAAAACTGATTATTTGTTTTATTTTTGTCAGGTGGTGGTGTTCTCTTTGAAGTGGTGTTCTCTTTTTAAGTGGGATGTGGAACAATGGCCTCACTCTTCTCCTGTCGACCTAGATTGGCACTGTGAAGAAGCAAGGAAGCCAGAACTGGAACCATAGTCTCAAAGAAAACATTCTAAGATCATAAATAAGGCATATTAATACCTGACAACTTTGCCTCCCTGACTGCGTTGATAGTCTGGGGTCTGTCTGGGTGGCATGTCAGCCTTACATGGTAAGGGTCTGCTCATTCTCTCCACCTCGAACAATAGTGTCTTTTAACAATTCGAAGAGTGTCACTTTGCAGTTAGAGATAAGGCTCTTGTACCTAGGAAAGGTAACATTATGACTTAACTTCACACTTTGATAGAATAATATCAGATTTCTTCTGGAGAGCATGTTTTGATATAGAGCAGATGATAAGCTATCTCTATCCCAAATGAGAATTACAAGTTTGGGGAGTTAAACTTAGACCAAGAGGGTGAAGACTAGAGAGGCTTCTGAAGAAAAATGAAAGCACACATTTTAAAGATGTCACTAATAGCTATCATAGTTGCTTTAAAATGTAGATGTGTTCAGCATTTGAAGAAGTGTGTTCCATTAATGTAAAAAGGAAGGAACTTTGAGCTGGGTCCAATATGCATAGCTATGCTCAAAAAAACAGCTCTAAAAGCATTGGGAAGAACATTCTTATAAGACACCCTCAAATTATTGAACAAAAGGTATAATGAGGTTATCGGAACCTCCAATAAAGTATTAGTACAAGGAAAGAAAATGATTAAACTTTTTGAAGACACAGCTCGGGAATAGAAAGAGGTTAACAGGAAAAGAACACATTGTTAGTGCATATTAATTTAGATGCAGGATAATAACCACCCCTGGGGAAAGAAGGAAAACCAAAAATGGCTACTTGACCTTGGAATTGGGTGGTAAAAACAGGACAGACTGGCCTAAAGGTCTGTAATACCAACGGCTGGATTCTGCTGGAGATAACCATAGTCTAATGCGGGGTGATGACAGGTTGCATCTCAAGGGGAATATTTGGCGTGTAAACCAGTGCCAGAAAGAGTGTGATCCTATTTTTTTAATCTTTTGAAAAACTCATGGAATTATGTGTTCAGTGTTTGTGAAAACTCTCAAAATCCTCTCACAGTAAAGTCTAATCACATGTTTAAACAATCCGGTATAGACTGAAGAAAATAGAAGGATGCGTTAGAAACAGAGTGGAAACCTAGGGAACTAAACGCTACACAGGGATAGAAATGGAGAGCCATTTCCTGCGTGATAACCCTGCAGAAGGGCCTGTGGTGTGGCAGAGGGAAATGAATCAGAGAAAGGTCATTTACAGGTAGTAAAGTCAAATGTCACCACCCCCAATTCTCATGACTTGTGGTTTAGAGAAAGGTTAGCTTAATATAGAGGTTAGTGTGGCATTCTGAACTGTCTTAAGACAAGATATGTGAATATGAGAGTAACACCATCAGTGTCTCTCCCTATAGCAGTTTGTTCAAAAAAGTGCTTCAAACCTGACGTCATGGTGAGGTACAGACACCTGGGAAAGTCCCACTTGGTAGACTAAGGATATCATCAAAAGTCCTATAAACTAGATTCCAGAAACTGCTTCATTGGAAGACTACATTTGAAATATACCATTACTGAGAAATAAATCCTGTGCAGTATCTATAGCAGTTTAGATGGGTGATTTAACAGATTTTATTGAAGGTGGAGCATCAGGGGGACTGAGAAAGCCGTATATGTCCTCATTATAGGCGTTCTGTGCTAGGCATCATGGTAAGCACATTGCATGCGTTATCTCATTTAGCCCGCACGGTCACTTTTAAGAGAGATAATAGCCCCATTTGCACATAAGAAATTGAAGCTTAGAGATACTATTTTGTCCAGGGTCTCAGTGTCAGAGCTGGACTCGGAGGCATGTGTTAACTTTTAGAAAGCCATCATGTTACACTGTCTCCTATCAAGAGTCAAATACATTTATTCATCGTACAAACCTGTTGCTATAGTTAAGTCCTGCTCTTCGGGTAACAAACTGTTGGATAACATGCCCATGGTCAACCCCTTGAAAGGAAAACTGAATGTCCATGGCCTTCTTAGAAGGTTAATTGAATGTGCTATCAACATAGAACTCTACCAAATCCAGTGCCTTTCTGTGTGTGGAGCATGACCTAGTTGGCATCTAATACTTTAACATCAGATATTCATCTGTACCTGCCTCGACCCCTTCATCAAGTGCGTGAGATGAGAGAATCACTGAGAGAGAATTAAATTATAACTGCCCTATAAAGAATTGAGTAATAATGAATGGTGACAAAGAGTTTAAAATTCTGGATACCCAAATATACTTGTACACTTTGTTCAAAGGAAATCATCTCCTATTCATTGCTCTCAAAACATATGCACCATCCAGCTCCCTTTTGTAAATGTGCTTCACCTGTATGTGCAAAGAATGAATTACTGATTTTCTGTGAACATTGTGACTTAACGGTTATGGTACTCTTAAATGACATTTTGGATTTCAAGAAACCATTTTTTTTTCTAGTGGAAAGTAGCTCTCAGAGTGTAGTAAAGGTCAATTTGTACATTTTCTTCGGATCCCTTAAGTGAAGCCTGGGAGATGAGGACCTTTCTCTCAGTTTGAATTTACAAATAGAGTGATTACTGGAGTAGGGAAGTAAAACTGTACTATTTTAATTAGTTTTTTTTTTTCTGTTCCAGTTTGCATAGATATGGAATTTTTGTTTTTAAGTAGAACTTCAGCATGTCACAATGCTGATGAGAAGGTGTCAATAGCAATTAAGACATTGAGACCAGAAGAAAATTGGTGAAATAAGGCCCCTGAGGGGCCAGGGGAAAAGGGATCTAGAGCACAAGGAAAATAATTAGCTTCAACTTGGAGAGGGGAAACCTCTTGTACTAAAGAGAGGCAAGAAAGAGTGGATACAAATGCAAGTAAGTTAGTTGACATGGTAAGTTGTGGGTTTGAAGAAGGGGTCAGAATTACTGACAATAAAGGGAAAAATGACTGGATTGAACATTTAAGATGAGTGAACAGCCTTGAAATAGTTGCTATAAAGAATGTGAAAGAAACTAAAAATATGGAAAAAATTGATGGAAACAGTAAAGGTACCAGTGACCACGAATAAGCCACTAACATTCTCGATGCTATAACCAAACTCACAGTCCAGCTGTGACCTTGGAAAATAGGAAAGGGTTGATCTAATATAGAAATTTCACCAGATGGGGAGCTGGAAGACATGGGGTCAAAGAAGTTCAGTTTAATTGAAAATAAAATGCAGTCATGGACCATTGAGTAAGCTATATAGAGAATACTAACCGTACTAACTAATGGAAGGGAAAAGGTAGAGGGATATAGAAACCTTGGATCTCAGTGAGGCTGAGGAACTTGTCTAAGAGGGAATACTGAGTAGCAGATAGGAATGTATAGAGGACTGTGAACAAAACTCGATATTTCTGATGGAGTACAAGATGCCAGGATCCAGAATAGAGGCTGGGAAATCATGGCTTTTAGGAGATGGATTATCAGAAAAATGATAAATTAATCCAGAGATTGTCTTGGGTCTTGGAAAATAAAGGAAGGTACTGAACTAGTTGCTGAAGCTCTGAAAAATTAGTACCTGATAATTTGAAAAATAACAGCAAGGAGAAAGTGCAGGAAACAAGAAACATCAGAGGAACTGGAGTTGTTATACAGAAATATAAATTGTGAAAAATGGTTTGTTTTGGATTGTATGGGGGATGCTGACCCCATTTTCTAATCCTGACGTAGGTGAATCATAGGAAAATGAGTGTCCTTCACTTGAGAGAACTATAAATAGGGTGACCATATCATCTGGCTTGCCAATAACACTTCTGACATAATTATTAATAGTACCCCCTTTTGCTCTTACAAGTGACCTGGTTTCTTTAGGTTATATGTTCATTCCAGTTTAAAGAGGAGTAGCGGCCTAAAGGAAGAGCTCTCATTTGGGAAATAACATGTTTTGGGATTGGTTTTAATAAGTGAGAGGATATAGAATGGATTTGCTTGCTCTCTCTCTCTCTTTTTTTTTTTTTTTTTTTTTTTTTTTGCTTAAGAAAGGAGTTTGAAGGACTATAGTAGGAATGGTTTGGGAGGGGATGGAGCAGTGTGATACTGAATCAGATAGCAAGTAATGTTTGAATTGAGAGTGTATAAGAGATGAGTTGACTTCACCTGGAGCTCCAATCTGCTGTTTCAGTCTTCCTGTCCACTTGCTGCCTGCCTCCTTTAATCTGGAATCAGATGGGTAGCCATACCTTCTGGGTCAAATAAAAGTTTCAGAGTCCAGTTCCTGCAGATCATTGCCATCAAATGACTCCTAATCGGGATGATACCTCCTAACACTTGCTCCCCCGTGTACTTAAGTGTTGAGTCGTTTTCTCCTGAGCTTTGGCAGATTCGGTTTTCTCTGCTAACTCATCTCCATTACTTCCTTCAAAATCAGCGTAAGAAAATAAGGCAGCCTGAGGCCTCTGGATCATAGGAAGACTGGTTTATTCATCAAAGTCACTAGATACTGCCAAGCATTGTACATTGAGAGCTGATGATGAAAGAAATAGTTAAGTCAGCTGATGACAGTGCCAAAAAGAAAACAGAATAAACGACCTTGCCAAAAGCAAAATATTATGTCTCTAGTCACAACCGTGGGCCAAAATGCACCTTCAAAGACCAATATAACATGTAACCATATTGGAATTGAAGAGTCTTTTTAGAAGAAAAAAAAAGTCCCACTTTTGCTAAACACAGAAATTCCCATTACATCGTCTTCATAGGAGACCTTTACGTCGATGAAGCCATTGGTATTTCAGTCTGCAAATATATACTGCAATACAACCAAGGCATAAGGTTTATTGACGTAGTTTATGGAAGTAGAGATAAAGCCATTTTTTGAGCTATGGGCATTCATCAATCTCCTTGACAAATAAATATATAAGTTAAAATAAGTGGTTTCCATTCATGTTCTAAAAATAGTCATTCTTACAAATAGACTGTTCTTAGGCGTCTTGAAAGTAGTAAGCTTGCAACATCAATTAAATATGAGTCATTTATTCAAAAATCTATATGCAATTTTTCAGAACTACCTCTGATAAGAAATCATCCTCACTGCTGAAAACCGTGGTTCACAAACTTGTTTTCTGCGCCCAAGCCATTCACATGTTTAATATATTCCTATGTAGTTACACATTTCATTGCCTAGAAAAATTCTAAGCCATACCCACTCCCTGCCCCTAGAGTCCCTTCCATCCCAGGGAAGCATCAGCATATAGCATACGGAGTGCTGTAGCAGTTTGAAAATTATTCCCTAGAACAGGGTTTTTCAAATGTTCAGTTGCAACCCCCCCATGGGCTTTATATTTAGGGTGTCATACTTACTATTTTTAAGAAATAAAATAGACTGGAATAGAGTGTATCACATATAAAAGGGGTGGATAAAAAGATAATCTTTGATTTCTAAGATACACAGATCTACTGGGGTCTTCGCATGAAATGTATTTTTATCCCCTATGGCTTACATAGTCAGAAAAAATGGTTGAAAGCCACTGTTCAAGAAAAGAGAAAAACAAATTGAGATATATCACTTCATTGAAATATTACACAGCAGTTATGTATTACTATATAAATTAACATGGATAAAAGCTGAAATATGTATATTGGGTGAAATAGGCAATTATAAACCAATAAATAGCCAACTATTATTATTTATAATAGCCAAATTATAAACTCCTTACATTAATTGTTAAAAACTTAAAAACAATACTCTGTGTTGTTTACTTGCATATGTATATGTAGTAAACATATAAAATGGAATAGAAAGGTGCCATTTTCAGAATAATAAACCTCTGGATTGAGAGGGAGAAGGATGGGATGTACCTGCAATGTCTGATTTCTTAATAATCAAGATTTTAGACGTCAGGAAACTGTGGTTCTGTTTTACTCTGATGGATTCACTTCGTTTCTCTGGTCCTTATTTCTTCATACATGAAATGAAGAGATAATATCAGAGAGTGATCAAAGTGTCCAGCCAAAAGGAGAGGTGGAATTTTGTAATGAAGATGTGTTTTAACACATAATATTCAACCCATAGAATTTAAATAATTTCTCAATGGTAACCAGCTAGTTAGTGAAGAAGTCAGGATAGGTATCAGCAAGTCATCCGGAATCCGTCTTTTGTTCTCTACCATTTAACTCTGCCTTTGACGAGAGATAAAAGGACATGCCTTCATTTTATCTCGAATGATAAAATTAACGTGTCACAATGATCCTCACATCCACCACATAAAGTTTGATTTCTCTGGCCTAGGGAAAAAATGGCTCTTCTAGTGCCCCCAAAGGAAAGAATGAATGTATTAGAAAGGCCAAATCTAATTAAATTTGTGTATATTTTTATTGTTAAACAGTACAAGAAGTTAAGACCACTGGTTTCAGGTGACTTTCCAGTCTGGTTTAACCATGCTTGTCTCAAACGATTGATAGAAGCCATGCCTGGTCTCCTGTAGATCTTTTATTTATAAATTGGAAAACAGGTTGATGTCCCATTCAAAGCTGATTTGTGCTTACTGTTAGAAGTTGATTATTGATTGACCCCCCAATACTGCCTAAAAGAATTTGCAATCCCAGTAAATTCAGAACTATATATAACCTAAAAGAAACCAAGAAGTGAAGGGGAAAGAAAAACCATCAAGAAATTGTGGTTATGAAAAAGCCACAGTTGAACACAGAGCTTGCTTCTGAACTCATAGCAACCAGGCAGAAGACACACTCATTGATCCAATTGTCTGGAAAGCCCAAACACAGACACGGAATTTCCCAGCTCTTGGTCCAAGAAGAATGTGAGCCAGGTGATACCGACAGAAGTGTCACCGGTGCCACGATGATGAAAAGCCGTCAACCCAGAAGGCCGAGGGGTCGAGCCCCAGCTGTACCACGTAATCCTTACTTCACAGTTGGGCAGATTCCTAAATCTCTCCATTTCCTTATCTGTTAAAAGTATACAGTAATAACAGAATTTACTTCACAAGTTGTTTTTTTTTTTTTTAAATTAAATAAGGATTAAATGAGCCAATATTTGTAACTGTTCAAATCAAGGCTGAGAAGTGCCCTGTACCCTAGTTTGGGTTATATTGTGCTTCTTTAATAAATTAAGCAACCTAATATTCTGAAAAGCAGTTTTGCAGAGGACGTTCTTAAATCAGTGTGATTGCAGTTGAACAGATAATTATTGTAGTGTCATAAAAAACATTCTCTCCCACGTAGATTGGAATATCCATTTCTCATGCATGGTCTTCAAAATGTAATCCTCCTAAAACAATATGTCAGATTCCGATTTTTTCATACAGATCTCAGCCAACTGTATATTAGTGCATCAGTGCCACTGCCCAGAAAACCTCCCTTAGCAATCAACTTGAAATTAACCCAACTCTTACCTAGGGGCGCAAGGTTTACAGTAGTCTGCAAACTAAGATACGGCTCCCAAAGACTAAAAACTGCCTAGTTGTTTGTTCACCTTCATTGAAAGTCTTTAAAATGAAATCAAAGATACAAAAAATCCTGTTTGTAGACAACAACCTTTGTATGTGAAAAGACAACATATTCTATCACCGTTATAAGCAGTTTTAGTTCTGTTGAATCATTAAACCACATAGTGTAATATTTGTGCTCCTGAGCTATGTTGCTACCGTATATTATAAATACATGCTTTGTAATTCCATTTAGGTTAACTTACTTAGTATCTACTGTCTACATCAACACTGTTTTTGTTTAGCTCACAATAAGACATATTTTTATGCATATGGATCTTATCTGCCTTACAATCTTAGAGCAGTTTTAGAAAAAGACTGGGTCCTCGGCTTTTACGCTGTTCTTATTTCTTATCACAGTGATTTACACAGATTTAGTACTATCTTTGTTAACAAAACATTATCATAGAGATGGAATCCTTCATCAATAAAGTGGCACAAAGCATCCCAATTCTGTGTAGTCATTCGTTCATTAAAAAGCCATTTCATGCATTTTCCTTCCTTCCGTTTTTCTGTTTTCAAGTATCTATTCTTTTTTTTTTTTTTTTTTAGTTTAGGCCTTCACACTTTGTCTAAATCAACTAAGCTAGTATTGTCTTTTGCACTTACTAAACAAACATTTCTTTGATTTCTCCTAAATCTTTGTAGTGATTATAAAAACCCTGTCTCTTAAATGTTTTTATCCCTCTTTTTTAGAAAGTACATTAGTATAGATTTCTGTTCTCACTGTGTACCTCAATCAAACATTGGTGTTCATTGACAGTACTGTATTCATATTATGTACTTTAAAAAGTGAGCTTATGTCTTAAAATAGTGTTGACTTCTGTACGATTACAGAACTAAAACTAGAATTAAAGTCTATCTTAGAAATACCTGTTACTTATCTTCTTTTTTTTAACTCAGGCTAGAGAACTTAATGAACTTTTAATTTTTACTCTTCTATTTTTATTTGTTTGCATTTCTCAATGAAACTGACAATTCAGTTTTCATTTGAACGAAAATGAATAATTAGTTTGGACATTAAATTGAAAGTAAAGTTAAATGTAAATGCCACCACTCCATAATAATGTAGAATTCTAGCCCAATGTATCTTAGTCTTAACTTTTACATTTTTATTTAAAAGAGTGCTCAATAGTAGATTTCTTTTTTTTTTTTTTAAGATTTTATTTATTTTAGAGAGAGGGGAAGGGAGGGAGACAGAGAAGGAGAGAAACAGCAATGTATGGTTGCCTCTCACATGGCTCTCATGGGGACCTGGCCTGCAACCCAGGCACGTGCCCTGACAGGGAATCGAACCAGGATCCTCTGGTTCCCAGCCCATGCTCATCCACTGAGCTACACCAGCCCGGGCTCAATAGTAGATTTCTTTAGAAGCAATATTTTAGGAATTGTCAGAATTGTCATTTTACCTCCTTTCCACTCAGTTCATATATTTCATTTAGCTACATAAAAATTCTAAATTTTTATTGGCAAATCTGTGTTGCAAGTTGGATTTTTTTTACCTCAGGGATTAATAACTTTATTATATTTAATTTCATTTTTATTTAAACTTTGATAAATTCTAAGACATATTTGTGCTTTTGGTGAATGATATTTGAGAATCAGAAGAATTGTCTTAGGAAGGTATCATCAAATGACCATCAAAGCATAGGATTAAATGTAAAGTGATATAATGAAAGCATTATAAAATATTGTATTTTGACACAACCCATTCATTTGATATATTGTTTATCCTATCCATGCATTTCAGGAGGTCATAGTCATAAACTTTGAATATCCTTTTTAAAAATCTCTAATAATTGAAGTAAAATTAATTGTGATGTGAAGTAATAAAATTGTAGAAAAAATACTGTAGCTTGCAGATTATTGTTACTGAGCTTTGATTCTTTTCTACAAGTTGATACGTTGCTACCCACATCCATGGAAAGAATAATGTGTTTTATAAAAACTCTCCAATGCATCTGATAATAAAAGCCAAAAGATCTTTTCAATAGAATTAATAAATTATTGCTTAGATTTATTTTTAACAAAGCAAATTTATCAAACCTCATCTAGCTAAGTACAATCATAACAATAGGGGAAAATCAGAATCTCTAACATTACCTGCTTCTATAATTGTGCATGCATAAAGTATGCTTGGAGCCTTTGAAAAGAGGGCTTGTGCAACCGGAATACTAATTTTGTGAGTACTGTAATTTCACGTCTGCTATCCATGTGCAAGCTGGTTGTGCTTGGAGGAGCAGCTGAGACTTTATGGAAAACTTTGTAAAACATTCTATTTAGAAGCAATTCTTTTTCTTTGCATTATGTGCTCTGGGTATTTTTTTTTTCTTTGTGTTTTATTTTGAGAACATTTGTATGAAAACAAGATCTTTGTTTCTTACAAGCACATCTGCTCTTGCTTCTTGTAGATTATGAAAGTCTTACAAGCACATCTGCTGTTGCTTCTTGTAGATTATGAAAAGCCATCATCCTCTGTGACATCATAATCATTTCCATGGCAACCAATTGAAAATATAAAAAAGTTACAGTATGTAAGGGAGAAATTGGGGACAACTGTACTAGAACAATTTTTTTTTTAATCCTGAAAAAACAGTTACAGAATGTAAGTAGCAGCAAAGTGTTTGTCTCAAAACAGATACATCATAACTTCCCAGCTTTTGTACCTACTGCATGGGGCACATTCATGTGAACGTGCCAAATCTCTAACCTAATGCCTTTAATTCCCTTAAAGTCAATGAGCCCGTCAATTCCAAGTATCCACAACTTAGAGAAAGAATAGAATTCTTGAGGAAACCAATTCTGAGTGACCAACCTTATCCTACCACAATGGTCTGTCACATAGTTTGTCTAGTGTAAGTTCAATGAGGGAAGAAATGTATGAGACCTTGGTGTTTTATGTTTTACAGTAAATAATGTTACAGATTTGACTAACAGCTGAAAGGTTTCTGAAGCCCTTTATTTGAAACGATTTTATGAGTGGGCATACCCTCACTCAGCCACGCAATGCTGTCACAACCATGCTGAAACGTGGCAGGGGGAGACCTCAGAACATAATCATGTGGGGAGTGAGCCGAGGCTGCTAAAGAGAACTGGAATAAGGAACAGACTTTGCAGCATGTCCTACTACATCAATAGTTGTCAAAATTATGAAGTTTTAGTCACAATAACTGAACGACCCATAGGGAAATATTATTGAGTACTTGCTATGCATAGCATGGTGTTGGGGGCTGTGTGTGATATAGGGAGTACACACACAATCCCTGACCTCCCAAGCCCTTCTCTGAGGTTAATGCCTAATTATCGGTATCACTTTTTCTTTCAGCGCTAACATATTTTTTATTTAAATCATTTCCCTTTGTATTTGAAGAGTTTTATTTTATTTTATAAAGTCTGCATGTTTGATATGAGCCATGCCAGCTTAGGAACTGAGCCTGAATACTACGGAAATTTGGAGAGAGAGGCCTCAGAGACAGCCACCCTCTGGGCACGCTTGGATTCACATTCACTGCTGAGATATGTGATCTTGGACCTGGGTATGGAACAAGTGTCAGTTATATTGGTTTCCAACACACTAGATTGTGTGTGGAAGATAGATTAGGGATGAAAAGAGGGGCATAAGTGCTAAGAACAAAGCATCTAAATTAAGGGAAGAAAGCCAAGGGCGTCTGTCTCAGCAGAGGCGGGGAAGCTGTTGAGCAAAGGTCAGAATGGCAGGCAAGTGTCAGCAAGCGCAAGTGCGACGCAGTAGAGGTCTAACTGTGAATCAGGGACCCAGTCACACAATGCAGACGTGGGGTAGCTGCTCCTGCAGTATCAGGGGACGAGGCAGGAACCAACCAGGAGGGTCCAAAGTGTTCAACGACCCATGACTGAGCACAGTTTATGCATATATGCACGTGTGTATTTGCGTATTCCCTCATTCAGTGCTAAACTCTCTACTAGACACAAGGGTTAAGAAAACTAATAAAGCTGACCTTATGAGACACATTATACTGGGCAAGCCAATGAAGAATTAATTCGGCAAATAGACATATAATGAAAAT
The DNA here is from genome assembly GCA_004026765.1 of Micronycteris hirsuta. NCBI lineage: Eukaryota > Metazoa > Chordata > Mammalia > Chiroptera > Phyllostomidae > Micronycteris > Micronycteris hirsuta. The sequence continues at coordinate 129,157 of PVJI01000379.1, forward strand.
GTGTACTATGTGTCATAAAGCAAATAAGCAAGGTGTCACGATAAGGAAGAAAGGAGTGGGGGCGGAGGCGTGCTCCTTAGGTATCACTGAAGGCCTCTCAGAGAACATAACGTTGATTTATTTTTTAATATTCTTGACTCCACCCCTCACCCCCAATCACTGTGGCCCACACACTTTAAAACTATAGCTGTTTAACATACACATCCATGGTTAGCCTTTTTCCCAGGTTTTATAATCAACCAGTGTGCTCCCTGCACCCAATGGTTCCCACCAACAAAATCTCCTTTACATCCCTGAATTATCCTGTATGTCTGTCCAGTCTCCAAGATCAGTCGACACCCTTAACTTGATTTGTCATGTCACTTAGGCCTTCATGATGATAAGGTCTGAGTTTAAAGTAGCTTATTCTGAGGGTAGAAAGAAGTTTCTTCTATTTGGAAGAGGCTAACATTTATAATAAAGAAGCCCAAACATCACATTGGAAGTTTGTCTGTTGTTTAAACTGTTTGGTGAGATTCAAGACCTCTCTGAACTTGCTCAGTCATCGCTTTGGGAGACTGGAGTCCTCTGCTGGCTTTTCCACATCTGCCTGGCACACAAGGGAAGGAAGAGGGAGACCATGATGGGGGAAGTTTTTACTGGCCAGGCACAGAACTGCTGGACATCCCTTCTGCCCACTTTCCACTGGACAGAGCTCCGTCACATGGCATATCAAACTAAGGGGAAGTCTGGGGGATACCATCTAATGTACTTTTCCCCTGGTTTTGGTGAATACAATAACGTATCTTTTATTCACCTTAAACTCCATTTCACTCCTTTTTCCCCCACAAAGAACTTATCCTTTCCCCATGTGAGATCACCCAAGGCCTCTTCCCCATCACAGAATCTAGCCCAAAAAGTCCAGGGTCCCCAGGCCCATGTCCATTGTGGCTCTCTCAGGTCCAGTCAGGACCAGCCTCGTGGGTATGGGACTTGTGCAGTTGCACAGGTTCCCACACTCAGACAGGCCCCTGCAATTGGTTTAATGCTGTGTTCTCTGTTATGATATTACTAATCACTTTATCTTTAAACTTGTGTTTTGCAAGTGAACTCCAGTGGGATAATGGAACATGTGCATGAGCAGAGCAGGTATGCACAACCCATGCATCTGCCATTTCTTGCTACCCCATTTCCATGAGCACAGGATTCTGGTGGATTTATGATGCTTGGGAGTTTAGCAATACTCAGTGTGTGTGCAAAGTAAGCGTGCTACATCTAGGATTGAGTAAGCAAGGCACCAGCAGTCCCGAAATGTCAGGCTTTCCATTTGAACCAAAAACTTGCTTCAAACAGAAAGAAGATAATAGTGTTCTAAGAAACATGAAAGACAAAAAAACTGTATTATACCCTCTTTTCCTGTGTTCTCTTTCCCTGGATTAGCCAACCGTTTACACTGAAATGATGTCATAGAAGGAAAAGGAAAGATGGAGCAAGTGTAGTTCCTTCTTTCATTCCACCCCGCACTCATCTGTCAGCCAAAGGTAGAGAGGACTGAAGAATGTGCACACACTGAGAAGCAAAATAACAATAGTCGAATTAGTTCTATGCCACATTTCCGCTGTTCTGGAAGAACAAATGCATGTTCAAGTGACGAAATAAGAATTGTATAATTTCAGTAGTTCAACATTTGACTTAAATGTTGTTGTATTTCCATTTAAAACTGGCAATGCACAATAGAAACATAAATAATAAAATTAAATATTTAGGATAACATTAAGTAGCAAATATAAAATACAATGGTAAGTCAAACATACTGTAAAAAAAAGCTAATGCTTTATATTTTAGTGCTTTAATGGCAAGTTTTTCCTACTTATTGAGCAAGGGTCCCCATATTTTCATTTTGCACTGGCCCCACAAATTAAGTAGCTTTCCCTGGGTCTGGTACTCTATGTCCTTTCCCCAGTATTACTGCAATAAAAGCTTCCAATTAGAAGAGGAGAGAATAAAATACACATAATAGTTAATGACCCGTAGATATTATTAAATCCTTCTGGGTAGATAGTCACCTACTGTGAAGGGTGACTACCCAAGATGTAGACAATTTCTTGTTCTGTCTCTGATTCTTCTTTTTGTGGTTCTTGGCTCTTCTCTCTGAAGTTTCTTCTTAACCATTATCCTCCAAGGAAATACAGAATGACTGTTGGGAAACATTCTCTCCTTGCATCGGACTGTACTGCACTCTTGTGTCCCTGCCCGCAGGCAGTCACAGCCCCCACCCCCTTTTTTAGCCTTGGTTTATGGGTCCTTTGGCACTACTATTTCTTTTATAAAAATTTTTAAGTTCCTGATCTATTTACTTTCTGTTAGTTCCATGTGCCAAGGTTTTAAAATAGTTATTAAACTTGCCTTACTCTTTGTTTCCTTGTCCCCACGTGTTCCCTTCAAGTGAACAGCAGCGACCTTGAGGCAATACGGAACAATAGAAGATAGAAAAACCTCTCTTAACCTGAAGTTCACTGAAGGGCTGAGTTGTTTGAGAAATCCCACTGGCCCTTTTGTCATCCTGAGCTATTTTTTATTTCAGGTCCCACAGCTGTCAACTTTTCAACCACAGAAGGCCTTTGACCCCTGAACTTTCTACTGCTGCCAGTTTCTGCTTAAAAATCTGCCCAGACTCAACTGAGTGTATGTATTTCTTGCTGAAGTAGTGGCCAGCACACAATCGCACTCACAGTTCCCCCTACTTCCCCTAGCCCTACAGACTCTGGGGATATGTGGTCTGCCTTCCAGCTTCTCCCATGACAGCTTACTGAACATTTGCTGCGATACAACGGAAATCCCCCAATGTCCAGTCTGCTCTGTTGTATGTACCCCTCTGCCGGCCAGTCACTGAACCAGGACCACTTACTTCTAGATTTTGTAGCAAAAGCAGCTCACGTCAAAGTACCTATTACTCTACTTATCAACTAGGGCAGGTGCTGTAACGAAACACTAAAACCTTGTGCCTTTATTTACATAATATATTACTGTGGCTTATGATGAGAGACATATCACCCAGTGATTAAGAGAGCCAACCAGGCTCCTTTCATCTTAATTATGTTACTTTGTACTACCAAAACTTATGTTTTTTTAAATCTTGGTTTAAAATTTTTTGTTGAAGCAATTAAAAGGTCTTTTTAGAAGTTTTGGGTTTATTTTATTTTATTTTATTTTATTTTATTTTATTTTTAAATATTTTATTTATTTCTTTTTTTTAGAGAGAGGAGAAGGGAGGGAGAAAGAGAGGGAGAGAAACAGCAATGTATGATTGCCTCTCACATGGCACTCATGGGGGACCTGGCCTGCAACCCAGGCATGTGCCCTGACTGGGAATCGAACTGGGACCCTTTGGTTCCCAACCCGCACTCAATCCACTGAGCTACACCAGCCAGGGAGTTGGGGTTATTTTAATACTTGTATTTGGTAGCTGTCATAGTTGAAAAAGACCCCACCCAATTAGAGGTGGAACCAAATGGAAGAAATATGTATTTGCCTGTACAAAAAAAAAAAAAGATACTCAATTTTCAAACCTGTTAATAAATACACAAAAATGTAGTTAAATTTTATTTGTAAATTTTAATTTTCCCTGATGTCATTTAGTACTTTTTCAAAGTAATCAAAAGACTGACCATTTCATTTTTGACAAACGCACTTCAAACTCACTAAAATATTTTTAAGCATGTCAAAAAATTATGTTTCTAAATGTTCTAGATATCAGCACATGTGAGGTGTTTTTAAAGATCACAGTTACTTACACTGTCTTAGTTATAAAATATGTATGTAGTAGAAATCATCCTTTTCAAAATGTGGCCTCCATAGCATGAGGTTCTTTTTAAAAGCAATTATTATTTCCCTCGTTGTTAAAACATTACTTCTACCCTCAAGAATTGATTATTTACATTTTTGCTGCTGTCCATTAGGCAGGACAGCCACTAGTTATCACAGAAAAATATGACCAACCAGAAGCAGACAGTCAGCAGTGCCCTTGGGTATAGCACATTGAGGTCAGTCAACCAGGGTGCAGAGGACAGTTGAAAGGGTTAAAAACTAGATCTGCAGGAGCCAGTGAAAGAAACTTGATGCACCCATAAAACCACTTACTCACACACAGACAGAAAGTGAATGAATGAATGAGAGAACATTGTCAAGCCCTCTGGTCGTCAGCTCCTATACTTCCCTCAGAAAACTTCCTATTATCATGTGTGATTAAAGACTGTTAGAGTCTCTGATAGGGCCTGCTTTCTAAACAAAGAAATAAAATTGCATGTGACATAGGAAGACAAATTATTATTGTGATTACAAAAATCTAGTTCAGAGGGCACTGCTTAACCTGAGAGCAAAATGGACCTGCTAATGGGCCCTAGAATTAGCAGACTCACCCAATGTGGGCATTACTAGACTGGATAGACTGATGATGTTGGCTTAGAGGGGTGGAGGGACCAAAAGTTTGACTAAGAAAGTCCTTTCTAATAGAAGCAAAGTGTGAGAAAACAATGTCCCTTTCTACTGAAATGATATTTAACAAACAGATCTGGTGAGGATGCCAGAGTTGACCCATATATTCAATATCAGTATATTTTAATGTATTTCTTTTCATTAAAAAGATATTTTATTTATTTTTAATTTTAGAGAGAGGGGAAGGGAGGGATAAAGAGAGGGGGAGAAACATCGATGTGTGAGAGATACATTGATTGGTTGCCTCTCACATGCTCCCAGCTGGGGACCTGGCCCACAGCACAGGCATGTGCCCTGGCTGGGAATCGAACTAGCAACCTTTCAGTTTGCAGTCTGGTGCTCAGTCTGCTGAGCCACACCAACCAGGTAACATATTTCTTTTTAGATCAAAATGCATACAAGTTCTAATGTTTCCTTACTTTCAACCCAAGAAATTTTTCTGTAGACCCCTTAGGGTACATATACTATACCACTTTTGACACCACTGGGCTAAAAAGTACACTGTTGGACCACTATTAAACTATTGGACCTAGATAGCAAGGTTAGTCCTAGCTTGGTTCCTGCTAAATATCCTGGCCAAAGGCAGGAAGAATTTCATAGCTTGTGTTTAGTTTTCCTTAAAACTATGTTGACTGTCATCAAAGTGTACCAGAATCAGCTTAGCCCATTCCCCTTCCAGTCAAACTGTGCATCTATCTTCCACTGAACACGTTCTCTGGGCCTTTGTGGGTAGCTCGGCATCCACCGGTCACCACTGCTCAGCACTGAGCTGAGTGGTATTGACAGTCTGTCAGCCTTATAGTCATATACGAAGGCCAACACATTACGTCAATGTACTTAGGTCTTTTCTTGATGTGGTGTGAAAGTTAGAAAGACTTTTACTCTTTTATCTGCTTAATCCTCAGCAAATCAGGCAAGAGATTTTAAAAAGAAATAAAAGAAACATTTTATGATATCATTTATATGATAAACAGGATTTTATGTTTGTGTCCAATGGCTTCATAGTACAAAGAGGACCTCAAGCAAAAGAAAGTCTGAAATGAGAACCTAAATGATATCTACACGCACTTCTACCTTTTTTTCTCCCAGAAACCATTTTTAAAATAAACTTTTTAATTTTAGAATAGTTTTAGGTTTATGGAAAGATTGTTGTAAAGATAGTATGAATAGATGTAGAATTCGCACTCAGTTCCAAACATATTTTTAAAGTATTTTATTTGTTCATTTTGTTGGATTAATTTGCTTTTAATCTTTTTAAATTTATGCGCATTTAATGTTACTTTAACAGCTTATGAAAATAATTCCAAGATTTTTGTAAAAAGATACCACTTCCATATTCCAGGAATTTTAGTTAGAATAAGAATTCCACTTAATTGTAATAATTCAGATGTCTATCAGGCCTCTGGCCTTCGTAACTAGATTTAAGAGAGTTTAAAACTGCCCCTCTGAGCAAATATTTTAGGAGCTGATGAGCATTCAGCTTCATCTAATGTACAGCTTGTCATTGATATCCCTCAGAGACTGACAATTTCTATTTATTGCTAAATGACAGTGAACCGGGGGTGTACTGGAGTTCCTTGTCAGCCCCAGAAGAAGAGAGGAGTTACATCTTGAGGAATACACCAATCTCTGAAAGGCTAGGAAAGTCACCAGTTTTAGGGATGAGTTTGCAGTAACTTGAAAGCTTGCTGCCCAAAAACCCAAAGAAGAGAATGAATGAACTCAAAATGAAGGCGCGTGACTGCCCCTTTGCCACTCAATGTCATACCTTTAGGACATAAGCTCCTTGGGGGCAGTGGTCCTAATTCCCACATAGAAATTGTGCCTGGGATATGGTTGGCACTCAATAAAAGAAACTTGGTGATTCCTACTCATTGTAAAGATTAAGAAGAGACTGCTGGATTCTCGATAGAAAAGACACGCCTTAAGAGAGGGAACTTCATGATTTAGCTTCCTATTTTTAAACTTCTGGATTCTGCAGGAAAAAACACATACGTAGTTCACAAATCAAACAAGTCAACAGTCCCTGCATAGAACATGGGAAACCATTTCTTATTAAAATCTAGAACGTCCAAATGATGCAGTGTGTTGTATAGTTGAAGAGAGACACTGGCTAAGGGGTATTCAACTAAAAAGTCTTGTCAATAGAGGCCAATAGTGAGATCACATGTGGGCATAAGAATGAGCAATCATCCCACCAAGAATTCTCATTACCTAGGATGGCTTTGAAGCTACCTATAAGAAGGGATAGAAGTTGGTGTAAAAATTTTGCTCATTGGAGAATTCTCATTGTTTTCATACTATGAGACTTTAAGTCTTTGGAAGCTACTTGTTGCAAACCATGTTGATATTTCATGTAATAATTTATGGATGTGCTTTGGGGTCAGAGTGCAGTATTTTGCTGTTTCTAGGTAGCCACCTAGTCACATAGGAATTCCTTAGAGTAATAGGTTCACTTTATGTTATAGATCTCTGATAATAATAATATTTAATATTTATTGAGCAGTTAATAAGTACTCAGCAGAGTGTTAAATACTTTGCTCTAATTTAAAAAAAAACTCCATATAGATGGTAGCATTACAATGTTTAGTTTAAAGATGAGGAACCGAGTCTTAGAGAAAAGTTAAAAGTCTTGCTCATCCTTACACATCTAATAAGCTGGATTCAAATCAGATTTTGTTGAATCCAGAGCCTGCAAGCTTGGTCACTATGGTACATTCATCAAAAAACTGGATGAAATTACCCCGTGTGCTTTCTTCTTACGTTGTTTCCATATTCTGTCACTAAACAATGCAGTTTAAATAAAATGTATATAGTCATATGATAGGAGATCTGAATTGGGGTCTGCTGCCTTAGAACAAGTTTTTCTTCACTTACTTCATTCAACAGTTTTATGCTATGTCCCTCTTATATTATTAGCACCATGTAGTGGATGCAAATAAAACATAAAAGAATAGACCCTGCCATTAGGGGTCTTTTATACTTGAGAACAAGAGCCTATACATACATACAACAAATTAAATAATCATAAACTAGATGATAAAGTTCCAATTGCATGGTCAGAAAAATGCCATAAAGTCCAGAAAAAGAGGGACCGCTCTGCTTAAATGGGCAGGGAAAGTCTTGTGGGGGTGGAAGCCGAGCGATTCTTTGGAGTGAGTAAATCTGGGTAAACACAGAAGTAGGAATAACCTGCTTCAACACCTACTTCTTCCAACAGGAAAGACAGTAAACAAGATTACAAGGCAATAAAAATCACTGATGTGTCTGTGGGGCAGTAATTAAAGCAGTTTAATTAGAATGTATAATTTGTACTGGGGAACAGTGAAAGAAACTGAAAATTAGAAACATGTAAGGAAAGTCTTGAAGGGCCAACCAAAAGCTTTACCCCGATGCAACAGAGGAAGGTGAGCTGGGACTTACTGATAGAAGGTCGTATCAAGAAGGGTCGGTCGACTGGACCAGAAGTGGAAGGAATCAAATGATTAAATTCTGGATGGAGGGGAAGAGAAGGCACAGCAGGAATGGGGCAGATGGCAGGCGAATTTATAGTGAAAGAGGAGCAGGATCAAGAAAGGAATCTTTGAGTCTGAAACCTGGGAAAACGCCGTCTACGAAGAGTCGGTCATGTTGTTGGAGAGCTATTATGGAGAAGACCCGTGACTTAGTGGGTTTGAAGAAAGCAAAGAATAATAAATGCATTATATAATGTGAGCATTCGGCAAAGAGTTTTAAATTGCTGATGATGACACCAGTTTTAAGTACCAAGAATACACATGAGCCAGATTCTGAAATTCTGAAACTCACAAGACAGGGTCAGTATTACCTGGGGTGGGAGAGAGGCAGATGCAAAAAAGAAAGTAGAAAATACAGAGAGGTTAGAAATTGTATTGGATGTTCTAAACATCAAAGGAAGAAAAATGGAATAATACTGATGAGTTAAGGATGTGAAGACCCTAGAATCAGTCAATTTCTCTTTTCTCCATGAAGTGATATGAGAAGGGCAAGAAAACGTGTAATCTTCAGACTAAATATATACTGTGATATTTTCTGAAAAAAGTCTCACTTAAGGAGAGTGGGTATGAAATAAGATTAGAAAACGATAACTCCATTTTATTTAATATTCAAGTTGATGACAATTATAAGTACAGAACTATGGAAGGAGATTTTATATCAGTGAAAGATAGTTTATAAAACATAATGGAAAAAATGGACTCACTGTGGGAAACAGAGAAGATAGAATCAAATTTGAGAGCTGGGAAGTGGTGGGGAAGTTTGGACCTCAGATGGTTAGTGTGAGTGTAACTGAGCAAAAACAGAAGTTTGGCTGCCTGCCACCACAACAGCCAAACTGGTGAAGCAGATACGGGTGCAAGAGAAAAGAGGTTTTACTCAAGCGCCACTCGACTGGGCGGATGGTGGACTTCCGTCGCAAGACCGTGTCATCTTCCTGCCCCGGCCTGCAGTTCTTCCTGGGATAGGGATGGCAAGGTTTTTTTCCTATCCAATTACCTTGCTATCTTTTTGTGTGCGTGGGCCTAACCATTGGTGTTTCTAGCTTTCCACGCTCAGTGTTAGAACCTCGCCTAGCACCGTCTTGCCTGATGGGGGAGACTCCCCAGCACTCCAATTGGCTGCTTCATGGTAACGTGAGTAAGAGGAATTAGGGGCAGAAGTTAGTTCAGAGACCTCAGAAGACCATCAAAGACGTTACCAGGCTCTGGCTATTAGGAGAGGCAAGCCTCTTCCCCAACATGGCTCCACAGGGGTTAGTTTCAATATCTAGAATTAAATGTCTCCTAGCACATTAAGCATCCACTTTGATCAGGTTTCAGTTTTGAAAACCTTGTCTTTGGGAGCTTACTTGGGGAAGTAGGGAGAGGAAAAGAAGATCCTGGAGATGTAGAAGTCAAAACAACTCTACCCCTAGGAACAGCCTTCTCTGCCTGAATCCGAACGACTCTCTGGGAAACTCGAAAACCTGACAGTTCCTGTGTCTTCACTCCAGTAAATGGAAGCCAATGGTGGCCTTAACTTACTAAGAGAGTTTGAAGTGCCCCCTGAAAGCATCAAGAAAAAATGAGTTGTTGTGTGTTTACTTCTTGCTCTTCAAAAGTCACCTCCAATGCCACTTCTTATGTTGAGAGTGGGTTGTATATGGCTGCATGGAGTAGACAGTCGTGGTCCTACTTGGTTTCTGCCTTGTATTCTTTTCACACCCCCCTCATTTATCTAGAAGGCACCCATTTTGGGTGAAATTTGGCCAGTCCAGAGCCCCTAAAATTGGACTCTTGTGAGCTAATGTCAGTCTGAGTGATAGAGCCAGGTGTGCCCTTAGAGCAGAGACTGGTTCATGAACGATGGGTCCCGTGGACCGAGGCCTGAGCCTACCTGATACAGAGAATTCTCCTGGTCAGAAAGGTTATCCAAGAGTCAGTAAAGGATGTAGGTGGTTCAGTTAGAAGGAGGTCCATGACTTCAGTTGCTGTTTGGGTAGTAATAATTAGCCAGTTCATCATTCTCTTATTCCCTTTTTCTCTCAGTCACACCTTTTTATTGTGGTTATTGATAACCATTTTGTAACCATAAGGTTAACAAGCCTTGGATTAAATTTGCCACGCAAAGAAAACTGAAGAGAAAAACAAAATTGCTACTTACGAATACCACAGAGCTGCTGGATCAAGTTTTACCTGCAACTTTCTCTACTAGTAAAATTTTGTGTGTTTTGAGTCAATAAATTCCCCTTACTGTCAAGGCTACTTAAGTACCGTAACTGAGACACCTTTCTGAATTACATTTATACCCATCTACTAAAACATTTTATTTTGCCCAGTTATTTGCATCTCAACACAGGCTGTCTCCCCCTGAATTTATTTGCCTACATTTCTTATCTTTCTGCACAGACACTGAGCTCCTTGAGGGCAAGGACTGCAATTTTCATATTTCCCTGTTTCTCCTAGTTTTCAGAATATGGCTTTGCAGTTAGTAGTGCTTAATAAATATTTGTAAAATGAAGAAGTCAAACTTCTGCATTTGATCTTATTAGTACCATACTATAGTTAACACATATTGATAATTCTAAAACTGTTGAATCAACAGTATAAAAACATCATTGTTTATTGTTTGATATTTTGTTTATTTGCTTGTTTCTCTTCCTGGTTATAGGAAATGCCATAACCATTTATTAATAAAAAAGCAAGGCACATAGATTAAGTTTACTTATAATAAATAATAACTACTATTTTTCTTCTCCATCCTCCCTTCCTTCTTATTGTTCTAACACATTGTTCTGATATTGTTATTACCATACAATTTGGGAAACAACCACAGTTTTTTTTTCATGTAAAAACCAGAATTTCTACCTTCGGGTGCTGTAAAACAGTGTATTTGCTGCTTCGCAATAAAAAACTAATCTTCCCATGTATGCTGTAGATAAAACCTGGTGGGACTCTTTTTTAGTCATACATCAATATCGCAAATAAATCTACCTACTAAAAAATTAACAAATAAGGCATGCCCTAGAAGAGAATACCAAAGTTACCAAAAAATCAAATAATTACATAAACATAAGGTGATTTTTAAATAAGGTAACACACAATGACCTTTAAAAGGAATTTAACAATAAAATGTTTTTAATTCATAAAAAGTAGATTTTTAAAAAATTAACTTGATTTTCATTTTACTTCCCTTATGTAATTACCTTTTATTTAAATGTTCGCTGAGATAATTATACACACTCGTGGAGTTGTAAAAATTAAGACAGTGAGATCCGTAATACCTTTTGTTCAGTTTCTCCCAGTGGTAACAATTTACAAAACTGCTATATAATATTACAACCAGGATATTGACATGGATTCCACCAGCAGGTTTGGATTCCCAGTGTTACTTGTCCTCATCTGTGAGTCTGAGTATATCACAGCCAGGACACTGAAGAGTGCCGACACTAATGCCATTGCAGTCCTTTCCATACTTACATTTTGAACTAAAAATAATTTAGTAATAATTTCTTACAATGAAGGAGATGCAAATTAACTTTGTGCATCAAGTACCCCAACAATGCTACTACTAGGTTACAAGGGACCAGATTTATTTGCAAATGGTCATGTGCTTCTGATGGAAATTTCTTTGAGCAACTCTCATTAACAGGCTCATTTGATGCTGTATACTTGCGAATGTACATACATTTCTCTAGCATCTGCACATTTGTATTCTTCCATCTGGACTATAACTGAGAATATAAGAACTCATTCATTTATTTACTCCACACTCAACTGTCTTTTATTTGAACTACAGAGATCTACTCAATATTATTAACATCAAACCAGTGACTTTGCTATCTGGCTTAATCAACCCAAATTCTTATTTCATTTTTTATACACAGTATTTTATCCATGTTTATCAGATGTACATGACCTTCAAGTCTATTCATATAAAATATTAAAATACAAATTCACACTATATTTTATTTGTATTTTAAATAAAAAAGATGTTTAATGTATTTTAATATAAAATATTAAAAACAAAAAGTATAACTAGATGATGATCAATATCCTTTAAGAATAAAATTATGTAGTCAGAGATACCTACAGGCCAATAAATACATTGATCAGGTGTGAGAACTTATAGAGCCCTTGAAATTTATGGCAGCCAGAGGGAACTAGAGAAAGAGGAACTTAGACGGTGTGCTGCAAACCCATAAAGGATGTCAGTGCAAAGCACTCAGGAATGACTTTAGAGCACACTTGTCTCACTGTGCTCCCTTCCCAGTCATCAGTTCTCTCAGCTGAGACAATCTCTCCAGGTTTTTTTCACCAGGAAATGGAAATAAACCCATTATTTCTAAGAGATGAAATATTGATCATAATTTTATATTTATTTCATATTAAAATCTATATGTAAGTGCTTCATTATTGAGTTCAGTTTCTGCAGGATTGTTCAGTTCAAAAAGCAGTGCCGAAGAAGTTGCTGCTAGTGCCATCATAAACACGATTTATACCTCATCCTATAAAATGATGGAGGTAACATTCTGTGTCATTTGGGGAGGGGCCGAGTATGACATTTAGCTCTCGCCAGAAAATAACTGTCGATAAGTGAATGGTCCTCACAATCAACTACTGCAGGCAAAGTAACTGAAAGGGAAACAAGCATGGGTGCTGTGGTCAGGGCGAGAGAGTTCCCAGCTCTGTCCTGGGACAAGCAAAGCACTCAGACCCTCAGTGCCTCAGCTTCCTCATTTGTAAAATGTCAGTCATCATCATCATCATCATCATCATCTAGAGCTGTTGTGCAGGTTCAATTAGCTGATGGACACCGACAACAGTGTGGTGATGGCCGGAGAGAAGTGGGGATGGAGGCCGGGAGGATGGGGGCAAAGTGGGGTGGGGGGAATGAGCACAACTAAAACTAATAGTAGAATGAGCGCAACTAAAAAGAATGAAAAAAAGATTCCCAAGTGTATATTAATTGCTCAATAAATGAGCTGTGACTAAACAAGACATATTTTTAAAAGTAATCTCAGTTTTTACCCTGAGTTTCTGAATTACATGAATTGACACTGACAAATGGTGTCTATAAGTGTTAAGAGAGAAATCTCTGAGATCTTGCAATAATACTCGGAAATAATCATTGAGAATGAGCTGATTTTGCTATTAGAGGGACTATCTTATTATCAGAATGAACAATGAGCAGCATGACTTCGTATACAGTAGAATTACATGAAACCCAAGCAAAAATGTGCTACCTTTTCTCCATATGCTGATAGGCCATCTCCAGAAATTTTGGAGCATTGCAAAATTTTACAGCAATGAATGTCATGGAAAGATTGAGCTAGAATGGATATATAGGCTGTTAACCTTGGTATGATATTTCATTTCTTTCTTTTATTTCCTCTGTCATTTCTCTACTAGACATTTCTCAGCACCTTCCTAAACATTATTGCTTATTTGTCATATGCCATGTTTAATACCAAACATGGCATTGTATTGATCAAGCCTTCATGTCTTTCCAGCTTGTCCATCTACACTGTTCTGATGGTTTTACACATTAGCTCTTTTGGATGGTGGTGTAATTTGATTCAGAGTCGCCTGGTGCATCCCACTTCTTAAGAATACGTAGGCACTTCAGTAAGCTGCTTTGCCAAGTAAGTTCTCTCTGGGCAAAGAACAGTAGGTTTTCCTTTTACCTGCTGATCGTTCCTTATTCTCCTTTGCAAGCTTTTGTCCCTCTGCCTGCCTTCTACATGTTTTCTTCATATTTTTGTTCTAGATTTTCTTCAGATCCTAATCTTTATGGCCTGCTTGGATGATCTCTTCTTCAATAGCTCCAATTATAATCTATAGCACAGGTGGCGAACAAAAGGCCCACAGGCCGAATCTAGCCCTCCACCTTGTTTTATCTGGCCCAGCACCTTGTTTCTATCCAACAACAGCGCCGAGCTCCTTGCCCCTAGTTATGGAGCAGTTACATTTACACAGTCCTGAAATTACATTCAGCCCTTTGAAGGCAACCGCAAGGCTGATGTGGCCCCTGGTGAAAATGAGTTTGATACCCATGATCTATAGGGTAAATGACTCCAAAATCTAAACCACTAGACTAGTCCTCTCTATTACTGGCCTTATGATAATTCCATATGGATGTCCTACAGATATTTAAACTTATCATGACCACAATGAACTAATAACCTCCCAAGCCAACCTATTGCAGAGAACAGCATAAACATGTAAATTATTCCTAGCTCCTCACTTCACTGAACTCCCATGGCCAATCAGTCACCAGGCCAAGATGAATTCATGTTATAAAAACTGTCTAATTAGTCCTTTCCTCTTCATTTCTATTGCTACCACCCTATTCCAGTCTATCAGCCCTCCTTGCTTAGATTATTGCAAATCTGCCCAAATGGTTTTCCTCTACCCTGAACATTCTCCAGGGATACTGTCAGAGTAATCTGCTTAAATGTGAATCGAATGATGTCACTCTTCTATTTTAAACCCTTCAATAATTTTTTGCTCCCAGAATAGAATCGAAAGTCTTTGACTCCTAAGGCCCTCCATGACCTGGCACATGCCAGAGTCAAGATGTTTGATGGTAAAAGCATAAGCTTTGAAATTACGTGCCTGGATTTGGATCCTAACTACCCCTCCACCCGTCCATCCATCCATCACTGAGTAACCACTGTGCCTCTGTGAATACAGCAGTGAGGAAAACAAGCAAAACCTGCCCTTCTAGAGAACAAGTGTAATATGTCAGTTAACGTGGAAGTGCTCGAAGGCAGTGGTTGTGATGAGATTGATATACATATTTAGTGGCATTCAAAGACAGAAAAAAGAAGGCAAATCTCCAAGGTGGTGGAGTATCGAATACAGTGATATGCTTCCTAAAAACAGCAATACATTTTGAGAAATGCTTCATTAGGTGATCTAGATGGCACCGGGGCTACATGGTATAGCCCATTGCTCCCGGGCTACAAGTCTTTATTGCATGTTGCTGTGCAAAACAACACCAGATTAAGTCAAGCACGAGAGAAAGGGATGCAGGCAAGGCGGAGTCAACCTGAGATGTAGGAGGCTGCTAACACTGGAAACAACAGACTGTCTTACGGCAAACATGTTTTATAAGTAAAAAGAGTACACTATAAAATAAAAAAGTAATACAGTAAATAAATAGACCAGTAGCATAGATGTTTATTATCATTATCAAATATTATATACTAGATATAATTGTATGTGCGATACTTTCTATACTTTTACGTGACTGGTGCATCATAGGTTACTTCATACCAGCGTCAGCACAAACCAATGAGTAATGCGTTTCTTTGTGACGATGTCACTTGGCGATAGGAATGTTTCACTCCATTGTAATATTATGTGACCACTGTCATCTATGCAGTTTGTTGCTGACTGGATGTTATGTGAAGCCTGACTGTAGACATTTTTGTATTTCCAACTAAGATTATCTTGAGACTAAATTTCTCTGTGGCACTTTAAACTTCATGTATGTTAGCAACTAAGAGAATCTCTGGCTGCTGTTTGGAGAAAAGACTGCAAGGAGGGGATGAGAGTGGGAGCAGGGAAATGGTTGAGAGTCTGTCTGGAATCGTCCGGGACACAGAAATCCTGAGCGGTAACAGTGACCGTGAGCAGCGGCCCGACTCGGCATGTTTCTAAAGGAAAGCCCCCAGGACTCGACGGATTGGATTTAAGGGATAGGAGAAGAGAGAAAAACATCATGGATTATGTGAAGGTTTTGACTTGAAAAACTACAAGTAGTAGAGCCACTCGCTGAGATGGACAGGAACAGGAAAGATCTTATTTCAGAGGGGAAACCTAGGATCAAGAGTTTGTTAAGATGCCTGGCGCACGTCCAAGGTAAGATGTTAGTTAAGTAGGCAGCTGGACATGGCACTGTGGAGTTCAGGTGAGTCGTTTTGACTGGAATATAGCATTGGCTGTCATTGGCATATTTGCTATTTTAAACATTTGTTTATTTATTTTTTAGAGGGGAAGGGACAGAAAGAGGGAGAGAAACATTGTTGTGAGAGAGACATCCATCAGTTGCCCATCCCACTGAGCCACGCTGGGCCATATTTGGTTTTAAAGCCATGGGACTGAATGAGGACACGGGCCAATGAGTGTTTCCCAGGAGTGTGCTAATACGTGTTTAAGGAATGACTGCACGAAAAGATATGCTCTCGGCAGATTAATTTACTTTTGATAGGACCTGCTCTCGCTAATCTGCCGCAGTCCCCACTGCCTGCTTGGCTGTGCACGTGGACTTACATAGGCTCTGTTCACTCTCTATATCCTCTGTCTGGCCCTTTTGACATTGGAGTTTGTGAAACAGGAGTAGTCCTACTTTACGAGTCCTTTTCGTTTTGTTTATTTACTCCATGCTGTATTACGAGGTATTTGTCTCAAATGTCACATTGCTGGTGAAACCATGTTACCAGCCTCAGCTTGCTGAGGTCCAGACTGGGGTCAGCTGTGGTAGCAAAAGGACAGGCTAGAAATATTCTACTTTCTAAATATGATTTCAATGCATGTAAAGATTATTTTTCATTACCTTGAAATTATTTAGTTTCTTTGTGTTGAACTTGAAGTTGGTACCTTGTATGTAGCTGCAGGGGGTAGGGGGGAGTGGCTCAGAAGGTGTGTTTTCAAAAGAAATTACTATATTGCCTTGAATAATAATATACATGTTTTGGGTTACTTTCTTGGGGAGGACAACGTTGATATACAAGGAATATCAATACATTGGTTTTGATAAGCTCTCAAAGTTGAGACCAAAAGGTTGGAAGAGATATCTAGCCATGGCCGGTGTGACTCAGTTGGTTGGGTGTCATCCTGCAAAACAAAAGGTCACTGATTCGATTCCTTCTCAGGGCACATGCCCAGGTTGCGGGTTTAGTCCTGGGATGAGTTTTCTAAGGTAACTGATGGATGTTTTTCTTCCTCTCTTTCTTCCTCCCTTCCCTTCTCTCTAAAAATAAATAAAATACAATCTTTAAAAAAAAAGAAAGGGATAGCTAGAAGTCCTTTTAAAAATATAGGTAAAGAAGACTCATTTTACCTTAATTTTTTTAAGTAAAGCAATAATTTCAGATATGATAAAAAGAGCTACAAAGGTAATTTATTATGGAAGTGATTCTGTGTAGAAAAATTACGTTCCAAATTGTCTGTCATGAACTAGAGTTGTCAGCAGGTGAATGAAAGGGCCACAGGGCTGCAACTGGATGTGAAATGTTGCCTGAATTAATTGCTCTCTCACTGAGGACGGAAGGTCAGCTTTCAGCCATATACCATAATTTTTTAAGTGATTTTTCCTCATCTGGAGGATGTATGAAGTATAACTAAAAAGCAAAGGCAAATATTTCCCATTAAACCCCAAATCATTACTTTATAGTCAAATAGAGCCCATAATTTTCCCTTTTACACTTTTACCTCTCTATCTGTCTCTTGTTCTCTCTGCTCCACCGACCTTTTCTTCCATGGGTTTATCATGTATTATGATATTTTTCTTTTTCCTGCGGAGCACAGATATAATTTCCTGTGTGGCACTCAATATCCCTAAGACCTAGGATGCTCCTTGAGAGGTATGGTACTATTTTGAGGTAAGTTATAGCACAAAACTGCATTAGCTACCTCATTTGTAAAAATCATCCAATTCCCAGGTATGTGGTGAGCAGTTGCTGGTAAAAACACAATCCTAATGGTTTTCATAATTGTTGTCTTCAAAACCAAAGATAATTCTGACCATGTTGCATCCCCCTTTTAAGACTTTAGTGGGAAGAAAGAATTCTGTGTTTTGTGAGTTTTAGTAGGATTATATTTATTATATAGTTAAACATTTTTACTGCTGTATTTTTATAGTAGAACAACTTAAAGAAGTCCACTTTTTTAGACTCGTTCGTGCAACACTAAGGGAACATGTATGCATTTGTGTGCCTCTGCGTGTGCATTTCTACTTTTATTAGTAGAATGCTGGAATGTATTTTTGTCGCAATTGAGTCCACGCGGAGTATGAGACTTTACAAACCTTTAAAAGAAGACACCATTGTACCACTCTGTTTACATTTTCCAATAAAATGTAAGGTTCAGTAAGAGCTCTCCTGGTTAGTTTTTAAATTATTTTTGTCCTACTTGAGAATAACCTTTAGAATTAAACTTTCTGCAGTGATTATTGGTCTACGCATTAATTATAAACTGCTTGACCTTAATCAATTTCTCTTCTATCTATTAGTCCAAATTCATACTTAGTTTTTAAATAACTTAAGGAACCTGATCTGATTCATGCAAAACTTCCATTGACTTTTACTGCAGTCACTGAAATTTTGTCAGACATCCAGAATCTAATTCTTTGCTACATCCCAGAATACAAACTACAAACGAGAAACTAGTGAACTTTGTGCCATATTGTAGCTTAATGATCTTTTAATGTTTTTACTGGTCTCAGTGGGATTTTTTGATAAATACATAGCATTTATAATGACATTTAGATTCCTGGTAGATAAGCATTAATTTATAATATATACATATACTTAATGGTTGTATTATATAAAATATTAACATTCCCATTTATTATCATTATTGTTATTTTTTAACATTAGTTTCTAGACATCCTAGTTAAATAGAGTCTGGGTACAGAAACAATACATTCTTGCTGATTGTTCATTCCTAAAATATTTAAACATAATTTTAATGGTGCTATTGGGTAGCTGAAAAATATTCCTCATGTGGATGGAAACAAATTAAAGATTAGCTCAAGGTGGATGAATCAAAAGGAAGTTAACAATTCAAGACAATGGAGACATAGGTGCACATAATTCTACCCCAATCATAAAAGTACCCTGTGATCAAAGTGAAGAAACCACAGCAGGTGGAGTGGGATGGGGTGGGGGTTACTTATTTTGGAAATGACACCAAACACAGACCACAGACGGTCAAATAATTTCTTCCAAATTGAGTAGAGTTTAGAAGCCAATGAAAGGAAGATGCCATTTCTTTGGAGAGTGTAACAATCTTATGAAAAGGGAAGGAAATTCTCTCAAGCACTGCTAATATCTGAGGGACCCAGACCAGAGTTGCAGGTCGGCTCTGAGAAAGGATGGGGCCTTGGAGCCTCTTTCCCAGCACAGTTCAACCACATTCTTAGGCCCAGCTGGCATCCCTGGAATGTAAAGTGAGTACCCAGCCCCTCCTCATTTTGTTGCTCTGATCTGGCCTTTTGGTAGCTTCCTGAGGTCCCTCCAATGAAGGAGGGAATGTCCCTCCTATAAAGGAAGAGGGACAGGAATAAGGAGACCAGAGGAAGTGGAGAAAAAAAGTATCAATCACAGGGCAAAACATTAAAAATTAAAAAAAAAAAAAAAAGAGGAAGCAGCATAGACCACAGAAAACTGAAACTAAGATGATGGAGAAAAGCTCACTGTGTAGTCGGTTACCTCGGATTCTAATCCTGAGTCGCCAGTTTCTGCATGCTATGGAGCAAGTTTCTTAACGAGTCTGTGCCTCAGTTTCTTCATCTAGCACAAGAGGATAACGAACACCTTACACGGAAGGATCAAATGATAATATATCACTTATATAAATAGGGTTTATGACAACACCTTATACATACGAAATTCCATAAATGCTGATTGCTTGTATTAAATTAAATAATTTAATACATTTAATTTAAATTATTAAATTAAATATTGTGATTGTTAAATCTAAATTAAAATGTGCTTAACCAATTTCTTTAAAGGATGAACCCTCAAATTAGTTTGAAAACAGTCTCTGGGATATTTAAAAGAGAGGTAACTGAAGCAAAGTGGCTCGGAGTGAAAAGTAAGAGGACGATTTGACAGAAAAGCTATTTGCCACTACCCACCTGAGGGATACAGACTCTACTCTTCATCCCTTAACTCTGGCCAGCCACCCCGGCTATAGCTTCTTGGCTGAGGGGTAGCCTGCTAACCAAGGATAACGATGCTGTGATCCAGCTAGCGGACTGTGCTTTGTGTCCTGGCTGAAAAGGCTAAGGAGAGGATCAGATTAATTTCTTCAATTTGGGGAATTAAATGAGCTAAGTGGAAGGGTACTGTTGGAGACCATTGGTAAATCTTTGTGGCCTTAAATGAAGTACACCGGGGCAAGGGACAGAGGGAAGGAAGCTTGTTCAACGGGGAGCAGACAGGGAAATGCAGGGGTAGTGTAACCCTGTAGCAGGAAGTGGCTTCCACCCCTGGTTCCGGCTGAGACCACTCAGTGACAGCAGCAGGGGCCTCGATGGCACTGTATTTCTTTGGCTAAGATTGGGCTCCTGACAGGGAATATTGTTATTCTGGAGAATGAGGGGAGCTGGGAGTTTTTGGCACCTGGCCTCCCTGAGGTACAATACTTTCCCCTGTGGCCCCCTCCCAGGTGTGATGAGCCTTCTTTTTATAAATTTATCTTGTGACCGAAGCTTGGAATGCAGGATGGGCTTTTGGAAGTAAGTGGAGGCAGATTAAGGAAGAAAGGCCCTTCACTGTGACTTCTAACTAATGTTTCCCTTCAGGGCCCTAAGGCTTAAGCCTTTATTTCTAGAAGAATGGGGAGAGGAGGAGCTAGTCCCATTTGTTGCTAAGCAACCAAAGCTTTGCAGGCCATGTTCTCAGGTCGCATTTGCAGCTATTGAGAATCAGTGACAAGGTGATGTAGCAATGCAGGGAGAAGCCTCTCATTTCTAAATTTCTGGCTCTGTATTTTGTTCTCAAGAACAAAATGGATTGAAAGCCTATCAGAGTTTTTCCTAATGGTATTTTTAGAAATAAGCCAGTCCCCAGGAGGAGGAATAAATTTCAGAATCAAACCAACACAGCAGGGCATCTTATCTTCCCATGCAAAGTGCAAGCCCTGGACAAAGAATGCCAAGAATAAACTTAACATGAAATATATAGAACCTGTATGAAGAAAAAACAGAAACCAATCAACCAAATTAAGGACATAAAGGGGTATCAGAATGAATGGGAAGATATTATTTATTATTTTTGGGATGACAGGCATTGTAAAGGTGTGAATTTTCTACAAAGGTATTTGTAAATATAACACAGAGATTCTCTCTCTCTCTCTCTCATAATACAACAATATAATCTTCATTTATCTGGAAAACTACAGAGGTAGGGGTGCTTAGAAACACTCTGAGCTGCACCAGACAGGGCAGAACCGGTTCTTAAGATTAAAAAAAACTTTTAATTTTTCTCGTTCTTACCATATGAAGTATCGTTTGCTTGCTACATGACGTACTGGTCATGCAGCAAGCTTCAGAGTTGTTTAATTTTATTTTATAAGGGGCATACTTGATTTTAAAAGATCAAACATGTCCATATTATATATGGTATGGAAAGGGCTTGGTGGGGGCTCGGGCTTGATGGATGGAGGAAAACAGGGGGACATGGGGGACACCTGTAATAGTGTCAACAATAAAAAAAATTTTAATAAATATTGAGACTTCCTCTTTTTTTAAAGAAAATTATTTTTTGGCAATCAATGTTCTACCTATATTATATGACTTTTGTCAATTTTAACTTCTTTCTTTCCTAATAAGTAAAATGTATATTTAAAAATATGCCAAGTGAACTTTTTATGGGCTGAATACTCATTCTGTTGTGTTGATCCCATAACATACCCATGATGCTAAAATTTCCATGCTGGCATTTCACATGGGAGTGAAACAGCAGACTGAATAATTTTCAGCAAGCCCAGTGCCAAATGCTGAAAAAATATTTTTATTTATCATGAGTCCTTTTATGTACCAACATGTATGACTTTTGCATTTAGTATTGAAGAGAGCATCAACAAGAAAGGCATGATTATTAGGTTTGGATTACACATTATACTCTCCACGACTCCCTTTTTTGTTTTGGCTTTTCTTTTCTTTTTTTAATAAAAAGGTACGTGCAGATTTGCAGCCACATCTTCAAGTGTGCTTTCCTATAGGGCTGATGAAGTGTTTGGCAATAAGGAAGCAGCGAGAAAGGGCTGAGAAGTCTGTAAGAGAGCGGAGGCGTCCTAGGGAATGAAGTGGAAGGAAATACAGACCCTGTGGAAGGTGGAACTCTGGAAGCCAGAAAGATAAATGAAGACACATATAAAGGGTTGGAGGATGAGACCTGGTAAGTGCCAGGGAAGGTTAGTATTTGGAAGTTATTAACTACGATCACTGTCTCTCCTTTCCCCTAATACATATCCAACAGAAGTGCTTTGCTTTTTCCTGACGGATGTATTATTTTAATTCGTGACATTTTGAAGCAAGTGCTGTACTGGAAATTTCCATTATACATGCATTACATTTTAGAAAGATAACTCTTTTCCTTCAAATATATTATATTTAGATCTAACATCAGCAAAGATTTCAAAAGAGAGATCAAAGCAATGTCCTTAAGATACTAAGATATTTAAAAAGAAGCAAAAATATAAGAGTAATTTAAGCCATTCAAGAAGTAAAATTTGATATGGGAAGAAGTATACATTTTTGAAAGATTGTAACTGAAGAAAATCAGAAGTGAGCCCTTATGAAAAATGTCTGGATGTCTTAGTTATTTAGTCAATAAATATGTTGCATGGGCATAGGATTCAGATCACTCTTCCTGTTTCTTAAGTTATATATTTGTGCTTAAAGAAATCTTGCCCCCAACAAATTTATCATAAACATGTTGCACTAAAATAACTTAAAGAATTATGAAATTTATATTAAAATAAGCATATGTACATTAATTACTGAAGAAATATTTAAAAGCATTCAGCAAAATTAAATAATGTTTATAAATCAGTTTGGTCAATTTTTTAACATGAAACCTTGTCTTTAATTTTTTTTTAAGTTCTAGGAGATTACAATTTCTCAATCCATTTATAAACTGCTTTTTAACGTGTAGCTTAAAAAACGTTCTACTTTATGCTTTTTTTTTTAATGTGGTAAGGATGTTAGCAACTTCATACATTTATGATCAGTTTTTTTACTTTTACTATACTATTTTATATATATATATATATATAAAACTTGTTATTTAGAATACATACTTGCCCTGTGAAAGCATTTCCAAATGATATCCACTGTTTTCAGATTGTAAAATATAGTTTCTTCTTTTGAGGTAATTAACAAAACTCCTTTGTAAAAAAAAATTGTAAAATGCAAGGTTTTACAAGGGAAAGTTTCTAAACTGGAGAATGTCACAAAATGTAAAGGTTAAATGGAAATAACTGTGATTATGTATCATAAACACATTGTAAGTACTAATGAAAACATCCCAAATAAAATGTTTATGAACTCAAAATCATTGCTGAGAACCAATGGGTTTTAAATAAAATCCAATTTGTAAATGGTTACCTTTTTTTTTTTTTTAATCTAGGAAGTAACAGGACTTTCAGTCTAAGCATTGGGGATATGACTCTTTGACTCTCACCTTGCATTTGCATACCAATGAACACTGTTCAAAGCCCTCTCTTGTATTTACCTAATTTTTCTATTATATAATGCTGTTCAGTTGAAATATCATCCTCACCATTCAGGAGTGGAAACTAAGAGTTATTTGTTTTCTTGAATATTGTATATTAACTGACTTTAATACATCAGGTACTGTGCTAGACTTTGGGGTTACAAAAGACACTGAACATCATCCTTGACCCCAGAGATGTAGCAACAATGACCACGGAGTGTAAGCACTGAAAAGATAGCAGCATGTGTGGGATGTGCTGGGAATGCACAGGAAAGAAAACAAATGCAAAGTTGCATCAAGAAAGGCATGTTAGAGAAAATGAGGGCTGAGCCAAGTATCATGGATAGTCGTTAGACAAGCAAAGATGAGCAGTGAAAGAATGAGACTTCTTTTTCTTTTTTTTTTTTAAAGAAACAACAGCCTGGGCATAGGCACCAAAATGTGCCCATTTGGGGAACAACTAAAGAACCCCAGAGGTCCATTTGGGTTGGGACGAGAGAGAGGAGAGATATCCAAAGGCTAGGTTTTGATGGGCTTTGTGCACTGTGTTAAATGGACTTCACACTGAAGAATGTGGAGAACCAATAAAATCCACCAGATTTGAAGAGATCAGATAGTTTGGGGAGGGGGCAAAACTGTAGGATGGTGAGTCATTTGGGGAGACAATTGTAATAAGCCAGATACAAAGTGATAAGGTTCGAACTAAAGGAGCAGTCGTGGGGATAGAGAGAATTAGACCATGTTGAGTTTATTTAAGACATTCAACCAGTGATTTTCAACCCGAATGCCACAGGAGGCACGCTGGCATGCCACAGGACGTTTTAAAACATGCAATACTTGACTATTAGTCAGGGGCACTGGCCTCTTTTCTCTTCGATTGTCAAATCAAAAAAAATGACTACAGCCAACATAACAACAGCTGCCCGGTGTAAATGAATCAAAATCATACCTACTTATTTTGTCAGATTGGCAAAAAATACATTTTTTGGTGTGCTGTGGAATTTTAGTAATTAGTTTATATGTGCCACGAGATGAAAAATGTTGAAAATAACCGCATTAAACAATTGCTGAATTTGGCAATATATTTCTATAATTCACAATGTAAATAAGTCAAAACGAAAAAGCCATGTAAAAGACAAGATAGACACCTTGTCCAATCAGATGTCCAGAGTTACTCATTAAGTGCAACACAGCAATGAAATTTTAGAAAGAATGACTATAAGAATAGAGACAAGAGAGTTTCCAAAAACTAATAAAGAAAATAGGAGACTTATATTAACATACTATAACATTACCATAATAAAACAATGTGATTCTGATACAGAAAGTGCCACATCAGTGGGACAAACCTCCAAAATAATAACAGCAAAAGTATAGATGTCCAAAAGCATCATAAGTGAAATTAAAAGGTGGACAAACTAGCTAAATGCATCCACCAGATAAGATAATGGATTTATTCATTGCTTTAATGAATAAAGATGTCTTGCAATTACATAAAAAATGGATATAATACTGACAAAAGATAAAAACTTCTCCAAATATAAATAAGTGGGCAATAAGTAGATGCTCACTTAATAAAGTCCCAATTTGTTCTCATGTTAAGAATAAAGCCCAAATTTATTCTGATGTTAAAAATTATAACAAAAATATGCCATTTTTACATAGTGAATTACCAAATAGTAAAAAAATGGCTTCAATCCTTAATCAGTGTGTGGGGAAATGGCCTTGTTCGTACATTCCTCATGCAAGTGAACACAGGAACGTAAACTACCGAATTATTCTGGAGAGAAATTTTGGCAACATGCTTTAAAACCTTAAAAATATACTTTGACTCAGTGATTCCACATATAAGAATTTATCCTAAGGAAACATAAATATGTGAAGAAATTTCATGTCTTTGCCTGTGTTCCCCCACAGCGGACCCTGAAACAAAGTCCTATGGGTGAGTCCTTTGTGGGAGTGATCCCATGGAGCAGAGAGAGGGGAGGGCCGGGGAGTAAAGGAAGGAAGGAAAGAGAGCAGCCCAAGGACACCTGATCAATTCAGTTGCCGTTATGGGCAAGAGGGTGCTTGATGTGTCCAGGCTTTCCATCTGTGGGGAAAGAGGCAGTACTTCAGCACCCACTCCCATCTGCCATTGGGCAAGAGTCCAGCCCCGAGGGAGTTAACGCAACCACAGTTCCAGGTTGCACATAAACGGTTCCTCTGTATCCCTTACCCTCCCAGGGTCCCAAATCCATTGAATGTCATTCTACCTGGGCCTGCGGTGAGGGGCTGTCAGGCTGCACCTGTCTGAATGGATCAATGCCCTTGAACTTCCTAGAATAGGAGATAGGGAGGATCCACGGCTGATATCCAACAAAGCCCATCCCTAGCAACGCTGAGATCTGCTTGTGTCCTGCACCATGTAGACCTCCCTACCAGGTTCTGGGGCCTTCACTCTGTTGAGAATATGTTGCTCTCACTTCTCCCTTGAAAAAGGAGAGGTATAAGTCAAATTTGCCAGAGAACCCTTCAAGGGGGGAGGACAGTCTCAGCCACTGTAAAGACATATTGGAAGATGAGTAAAAAGCAAGGAGACAAAAACAAGATGAAACCAAATAAAACGCCTTACCAGTTCCCCTGATGTTTGTCCTGAGATTGTGAGTGCTCTTTAATCCTTCCCCCTTCTTCACCAATCGAAGATTTCCACCACCAATAGCCAGTACTTGGCCCTCAGAGTGGAAAGGGATCCAGTATCACCAATCTGCCCCAACCGGGCTGGCCGATCTCCTCAAGGAGCGATGCTACATCATCTGTCACTCTCCGCTGATGGCAGTTCGGTCCTTCAGCAGTGGCAGCTGGTACGCCATTCCTGATGAGACGAAGGCAATACTTTTCAGTTCATGCATGGTCTCCATCACTGCCACTGCATTCCTAGCACTGGTCCTACTAAGGAGAGGGTCCAGCTTTTATCTCAGGATAAGCTGTTCCATTGTTTGTGCTGGACGTGTTCTGGCGGGCACTGAAGTTGGGTACAGATCCTCATGCTCTGTGCCCAGTAACATGCCTCTGTTACACTTTCATCTATTTTTTTGTCACACTTGTCACACTTGCTCTTTTTAGGTCACTGAAAAACCAGCCTAACCATTTACCACTGTGTAGGCCTCACTAAATATTCTTACCCGAGGTCACTTTTCCTTCCATAGGAATTGAACAAGGAAGTATATGCTTACCATCTTCCCATTGCAAGCATTTCCCTTTACCTGTGTCATTAGATTATCCCCAAGCGGTGCTATAATGCAGCTGCGAGCCATTTATAATAAACATCAAAATATCGTATTGACCCATCTGTGAACCAGACCCAATTACTTTTCTCCTCCATCAACTGGACTATAGGGAAGACCCTCCACCACCATAAAGCCAAAGGTTTGAAATGATTGACAGGTATTGATGCAACAGAGTGGCTGACGTGGAGTATCTGGGCCGTGAGAGAATACTGTAGCATGCCCATATCCATGGGCCCTTACAAACTGTGCAGCGGTAGCAGGCTCTTGAATTTTTGTGGCTTTTATCATCTAAACTTTGACAGTCACGGGTCTTTCTAGTGAATCAGCTGCTCACCAGGTCCAATACTATGATGTCATTTACATAATAGATCAGTTAGTAACCTAACCTCAGAAATCTCGTGGCTTCAGTCCTGCTGCATTGTGTTCACAGAAGCAGTCACAAGCCTCCCCAGATCTAAACCCCCATCTCTAGATAAGAGATTGGTAAGTTTATAGAATAACATGTGGGATAAAAAGTAACGTGGTCACCTTTGGAAAATATAATCTGTCATATGCGTTCTCTGGACTTGTATAATCCCAAATATTAAGGAACCATCCCAGGATAGTATTGGAACCAGCTTCAGATATTCCTGACAAGACTTTTATTCCAACACCTTGGTTATACATGCCTACAAGCCATTCCTACATGTCTCCTGAATCTTGTACATGTATAAATTCCATGTCTACAATCCTTTGGTGTTTAAGCTAATTCTCTCGAGAGCAGGGACTGTACAGGCTAGTCAGTCAGAGATTTGACTCTGGTTATTGGCCTGGAGGCAATGACACATTTCAAGGGTGGGTCTTATACCACCTTGCAAAACAGCAGCCTCAGGTGATGTCCTTGTGCTTTCTCTATGCCGGAGAAGCATCCTTTGTTCTGGCAAAGGGACTGCTTCAACCAAATGGCGGGTTCTGGAGAATGCGAGGGCTTGAGATTCTCAAGCTTTTCCATCTAGATGTTCTTATTTCAGTTCTCGGGTCCGAACCTTTACCTGTATAGGCCCTGACTCTCATATGGAAGATCTGTCCAGAGGTTGCCTCCTCGTTTGCTTTAAGCTCTGCCTCCCTTACCTGCAGCTGGAGGAGATGAGATTCCCCATCAAAGATGCCACAGAGGCTGAGTTTCACAGTTTGCCTGCACTGACATCTGATTTATGAGGCTTCATTTTCATTTTCAAGGTTTCCAACATAGTTAACAATAGGTAGCTTATACCACAATCCTTATAATTATAATAATTATAACTTCCCTAACCCCATTCAGATGTCTTACCTTCTATTTTCACCTCATCTCAATCAGCCAAAGGAGGAAGGCTTAGTAATTGTGATGCTATTGCATAACAGGGGTTTTGACCCTCTCTGTGTGTGCATGGGGTGGGGGTGGGGGTCCTCATCAATGTCTGACCATTGAGTAACCCAGCTCCAAAACCCTATTCTGAGGATGATTTCTAAGGTTATTCCTGATATCATGTTTTTTTATTTGTTCCCCGGAGAGCATAACCTAAAACAAAGGCTAATATATATGTGCCTTATTTGAAGAAGCTTGGTCAAGGGAAGCAAAGATAAAAAAAAAACTAAAAAAAAAAAAAAGAGGAAAATCACTATGAATAGCTCATTGCTAAATCCTGTAACGCCATCTGAGAAACCTTATGAAATGTTTATCAGGTCTGTTCATCACAGGAAAGAAATGTGATAAGGATATACTCTCCAATTGTCATTCCTATTGATCATGATTTCATTCCACTAAGAGCGGGCTCCAAGGGATTCCTCGGAATCTCATGCCTTTGAGCCAGTGAAGAATTCCTGGGACGGGAAGTGAGACTCATCACAGGTACCTGAGGCAAAATGCCATCTGGTTTCATCTGGGCGAACCTGGCCGGAGCCTGTGCAGTCCTGGTAGCCCCATGGGGTCTGGAATGAAGACAGTCAAGAATGATAGGGTCTGAAGGATTGCTTCAGAGGTGTCCAATACTAGAGTCAGAAGAACATTCATCATATCACGAGAGAAGCGAGAGCACTGTAAATTCCCATCATTTCAAACTTCGTTAAGTAAATGGTAGTGTGTCCATTTAATGAAACGCTGTGGGTCTTAACAAGAAACACAATAATAGAAGTGTATGCAATGATATGAAAATATTCACAACTAATTTTAAATCAGAAAAATCTGGTTATTTTAACAGTATGTGACATGATTTAATACAATTAATTCTGTTTTATCTAATTTCCTCAGTTGTGGAAATGACTAAGGTATATATATTTTGTCATTTCTTGTTTTCTATTTACCTTGCCATCTACCCCCTGCTACTCAGGCTACAGAAGATCTTATTTCCTCTCCAGAAATTATTTCTAACTTCCTACCAATAAAGAATTTCAATAATAATAATAATAATAATTCTCCTCCTCATCTTCCTTCTGCTTCTCCTCATTCTTGTTCTTCTTCATAGATATTGCAACTTCAGGATAAAAGATAATGAATTAATGTTTGTTTTGGATGAAAGTTCTCTCTTCTGAAATTGCTTATCAGTAACTTAGCCCATGGCATTAGTCAGCTTGGGCTGTCATAATGAAATATCATAGTCTGGGTGGCTTAAACAACAGGAATTGATTTCTCACAGTTCTGGAGAACAGAGGCCCTGGATTAAGGTGCGTTTGGTCAGTTTCCCTAGAGAGGGTTCTCTTCTCGGCTTGTGGATGGACATTTTCTTTCTGTGTTCTCCAATGGTGGAGAGAGATTGAGGAAGCAAGCTTTCTGGTGCCTCCTTACAAGGACACCAATCCTAAATCTAATTACCTCTCAAAGGCCCCACCTCCAAATACCATCACATCAACATATAAATTAATTGATGTAAAGACACAGTTCAGTCCTTAGCACCTGTTATAATTGATTTTATAGAATCATAGACTCTTAGACTAGAGTGGAATTTAGAGGAAATTTGATTCCAACTTTTCCTCAATAGGAGGGATCCTGGATATAAAATTTCTAAGAAATAATGGGGGCTCCATATATTTAACTTATTAGTCCTAAGGCATAGAAAGTTTAATAGCCTAGAATTGCTTTTCAAATGGTATTATTTTTCTCTTAGGATAAGAACAAATGTGAGGAAAAAATACTTTTTAAATCTTAATACTAAAAATAATAATGAGCACTTATATTGTCCACAGTGTGCCACGCATGGTTCCAAGCACTTTTTAAATGCTGACACATTTAATCCTCACTCTAACCTCATAATATAAATGCTATTAGTATCCTCATCTTCCAGATGAAGAAACTGAGGCACATAATGTTTAAATAACTTGTCCAAGGTCACATGGTTAATAAGTGGTGGAACTGGTATTTGAAACCTAGCCATCTGGCTCCCAAGTCAGTACTCTTAAATGTTACATAAAGAAAATAATTTCCAGAGCTCCCATTTTTATTTCCTTCCATCGCATTTGCCATTTCTCCTTTATTTTTCATAAGGTTTCTGTGATCTCTAGGCCAAATGAGATTCCAAAAATAACAATTTTAATTTTCAAATCGAGGGCATGATTTCTAAATGGACCAAGTTATTTTTGTGAACCCTACATACAATTCAGGAACAGAACTTTGGGAAGGAACTTCCAGATGGCAATACATCTTCCCAGTGCGGTAATTAAGCCTTTTGAGAATGTTACTGTGTTGTGGAGCCGCTGCCTGACTCACTGTACAGTATCAATGATACGAAATGGCGCTACTTTAATTCTGTCAAAATTTAGAGAAATCTGACACCCTGACACGAGGCTCTGTGAAGTGTGATAATGAGCTGCCAAGTGTCACAAAGTGCCATGAGTGTGGGGGGGCACCCTTGCTTTCAGACTAAAGATGTTTTTCTCTTTATTCATTTTAGAGTGTGCTTTATTAAACACCACGGACATCCAGTTACATGCACTTCTCCTGTTTGAAATGAACAACTGAATTTTTTTAAGTTTTTATGAATGAAGTTCAAGTGATATAAACCGGACTTATAGTAGAAAATAAATATAGCATTTTGGGGGGCTGAGGAATAATTATCTATCTAGGAAATTAGAGCCTTTGTTTCCTGATTCCTGTGAAGAATGGTTCTCAGAAAGTTAACTTTAACTTTCCAAAAGTTAAAGGTTTGACTTGCCTAATTTTATAGTGGCAGACACTTGTCTGGTCATTAAGGACAAATCCAGGCTGTTTAAATAGCAAAGCTGGAGTTGTTAAGTGACAGGATCTTTCAATAAAGTTTGGCTCTCTTTAAAAGAATGGCATGCCCTTTTTCATAAAAAAAAATATTAGGAGAGACTTTATTAGAAATACAATATCGTCAAATGTAAGAGCTTGAGATTTCGTCAATAAAGTAATAAGAATAGTTAAAGGCACAGGCCACCCAGTTTTGATTTTTCCATTATTACTTTAATGCACTTGAAATATTTAAATTTTTCTTGACAAAAGAAGCTCTTCATTATGACCTAGAGAGATGTCCTTAATGAGCACTCTACCATGGAAAATTCATTCCTTTCATGTAGAAGGTGATCATCACTTTCTGGACATCCATCATATATATACTCACTTCTTGACCTCCTTTCTTACTTTCTTTCATGCATTTCCAGTTAATTTCTGGACATTTCTATTCAGAAATCCCAACACCCCAATTGTCTAAATGCAACTCAAATGCCTGAAATTCATCCCAGCGACTTTTCCGACCCCCTCCCAAATGGTGTCTCCCCTTCTTTTCTTTAGTCAAGACACTCATCATTTTCTAAGTCACCCAAAGGTAAAACCTCACAGTCTTCTTAATTTCTTCTCACCTTACCCTACTTTTAGTAGCTTACAGATTTATAACTTATTCATCGAACTTTTGGAAATCAATAGGATACAAATTCCACCTCTCCAAAAAATGTTTTTTTCTTGAAGCACCACTTTCAATCAATGGTCAAAACTTTGTCAATCCTTAATGACATTTGGAGAAGGTTCCAGTGTCCTGGAGTTCCCTGTACCATCACTGACCAGGCTTCTCCTCTTCCAGAGCGCTTCCTCTCCTGGGGTTATCCTCTCTGCTACTTACTCTCTGCTGATCTTCTCCCCACATGGCACGAGATAGATTAAACTTTCCATGTGTGTTTCTCGGCTCCCAGGAAATATAGGCAGTCCTGCAATGATAAACGGTAGAGTACCTGGCTGATATATTACTTTCTTGTCTTTGTCCTGTTATCATTTCCCAAGTATGTATTATTCTTGGCTCAGGTGGACTCCGGTTAAAACAAAAAGTCCATGGACTGAACTGGATGATGCCATTCTCCACTTCTAGAAAGCCCTTTCAATTTTTTTTTTTTTTATGAGTGATTTTCTTAAAGTTCGTCTCTTGTTGCTCTTGTGGTAAGGGAAGGACCCCTCCCATCCTACTCTCTTCTTCCACCTATGGTGGGCCAGGGGGTAGGGAGGAAGGGTAAATAAAAATCACAGTACTTCCCATCTGCATGTTCTGTTCATATAGTCAGTAAGTCACGGTACTTTAATAGCTTTCTACTAGGTAATCGTACCTACTTAGTTTTAGCAAGCTCCCATCATGTGCTTTGAAATCAGGAAGTGCATGTCAGTGATGGCATTGCTTACCAACTTCCCTGGCCTATATGGGTAAAATTTTACAGTGTTGTTCAAGACTGTGAGTGGCCTCTTCTAATGCATTTCTCAATATTTTAAAGAAAGGCACACACTCTGAGCCCACCTGTCAGACATGACAAAAAAGACATGTATGATAGGTACAATTTGACATGTATATGTTCCTAAGCTCTGGGATTATTTCCTCTACATTATGCAAGGAAAATTCTTGAATCTTACCTTCATTAGCCTTAATCCATCACTGAATCCATGTTTCAGTTAAGCAAATAAACTTCAATTCAGCTATTGGAAATTATATATTGAAGTAAAAATTTTTAATGAGCACACCATATTGATAACTTTGGTCTGACCCAAAGTCTGTTCCATCCACTGATCTAACATTGCTAGAATTCACATTCTTCAGAAATTTGTCAATATACATTAACGAAAATTTCACAGTTTATTAAGTACTTTCCCCTGGGGAGGGGTATGCTTGAATCTGTCTCTGGTTATAGACCTGGAATCAGTGAAGAGTTTTGGAGGATGTTGAGAAGAATAAGCTTTACTTTTGCAGTAACTGGGTTAGTGAGGTTTGTTTTTGCAGGGTCCTCATGCGAGGAAACTGTTGTCTTCTCAGGTAGTAGAGAAATAACTACTTCTGCAGGCATGGGAGGTTCAGGGAGATTTGACAGCTCCAAGCTCTTTTATTTGTCTGAGTACACTCCAATATGCTCATTCTGTGCTTCAGGGTCAATTTATTCCCAATCAAAATCTAACTTTCAGACCAAAGTTTTGGCAGGGCTGTGAATCTAAGTTATATTTTAATACTATAACATACTTGATTGTTAAGTCTGAATTCCAACCATTTCTGCTCTATAACAAGCTAAGATATTTTTTAAACAAAGTTATTGGAAGTTTACTATGCAAGAGCCTTGCTGAGAGAACTATGTAGTGAGATAGTAATTGAACAGGGTAAAAGAATGAAACACAAGGAGCAATGTTGGCCAAAGAAATTGGTGAAGACTTAAGCAAATCCAATTGAATACCAAGTTTTAACAAAAGACTAATTTGGGGGACTTTCAAAGAAGAGCTAAAATACTAGATGTGATTGATTTGATAATTATTCAACAAATATTCACTTACTACTCTCATCTTTCACATGCATGGGAGGAATATATTTCTCCACCAAATTTATGCTGGGTTTAGACTTGGAACTTTCTTTGGTCAGTGAAATGCTAATAGTTGTAACAAGGGAAAAAAACTTGAAATGTGCATTCCTGTTGCTCTTGCTCTCCTGCTTTTTGCAGTGAGAAGAATATGCTTCCAGGTAGCCACTGGTTCCAGGAAGATGAGAGTGGCCTAGAGCAGCTATGGATCCAATGCACAGTGTAAACCCAGTGTTCAGTCCAGCTTTGCTCAGCCATACCCAGATGATCTAGACGCATGAGTGAGAAGTGATTTCTCACTGTTGAGTGTTCCTGGGATTTTGTAGTTGTTATTAAGTAGCATTGCCTAATGCATTAGATACTAACTGATATATTCGATGTAAAAGCAGGGAAAATTGGATTTAAAACATTCTAAGTTTCTTGCATTATTTAGGAGAAGAGGTATTGGTTAACATATTTTAAATTATTATTGTTGTTTTGAAAATGTAATATATGAATATAGAAAATTTAAAATGTTCAAAGGATAGTCAGAGAAAAGTATTTTCCTTCCCATACTTATTTCACATGTGCCTATTTCAGCTCTCCAGAGTCAACCACTGTTACCAGCTTTTTAGATGTACCAGAGATATTTTGTTCATTTATTTGCCTAAATGTGTATGTAAAAATGGTAACATATCATAAACATACATAACCATTCCTTGTATTTTCTTATTAAACCACATAATTAGAGATTGTTCTGTATCAGTACACATAGGAACACCTGTTAAAAAATACTTATTCAGGAACATCTAAAAAAAGAAATACTTATTATCACCTATTGTTGGAAGTAAATAAATTATTTAATTAGTTCCCTCTGTAGAGTAATTATGTTTAAATCTTGTTAATCAAGCAATGCATTACATTATAACAATAATCACTAAAAGTATAAAAATAGAATCTATAAACTTCTAAATTAGTTAAGGAAAATGAAGAAAGAAAAATCACCCACCTGTTAGAAGGCAGGAAGAATGGAAAAAATATCAAATAAGCAAAAGCAAAGTTCAAATAATATGGTAGAAACAAATTCAAATACTCTAGGTAACATCATAATAATGTCTATTATTAGTAAAACTAGTTAGAAGACCAAGATTTTCAAACAAATGTTATTGCACAAAACATTCATGTAACATTCGTTTAAACCATGATTGAATATATAGGGATAGAAAAAGAAATATTACAAAACAATTACCAAAAGTAATCGGGCATAAGAATTAAAACAAGAAAAAATAGACCCTAAGAAAGTAAGTATTAGTATTAATAGGGTAGGTATTTAATCATAGAGCTTCAATTCACCAGAAAGATATAACATTTCTGAGATTGTGGCATAAAACAGCATTGTCTCAAATATATCAGGCAAAATAGACAGAATTATAAGAAGAAATGTTCAAATCTGTCATATTTGAGTAATTTGACAACTTGCTCAAATGTTAATAAATTCAGGCTAAGCAAAAAGTGGTAATGGTAAAGGAAATTTTAATAACACATTTAAAAACTCAATATACTGGTCAATATAGGTCTTCAAAACAAACAAAATGTGCATTCTTTTCAATAACATATGAATTATTTATAGAAAAATTAAACTACCTATTGGGCTCAAAGGAATCTTTATAAATTATATAAATTTTATAAATTAATTGCATTTTGATCTGAAATATTATGTACATATATCTAAGGATAGAAAGATTGTAGTCCTATCTTGTCAAACCAGGAAACTAAATTCTAAAAAATTATGGCTCAAAAAATAAATAATAATACAAATTATGAATTTAGAACTGTATTTCAGTAAATGCAATTTATTACCAACTTGTGGAGCACAGTTATGGAAGTTTTTAGAGAGACATTTTTAACTTTTTATATTGAATATATATCTAAGGGAAAACAAGAAAGATAAAAAAATAATGAGGTAAGCATTGAACTCAGTGAGTCAGAGTAAGAACAGAATAAAAGCAAGAAAGTAGAAAATAATAAGCAAATGCACAGATTAATGAAATAAAGTATAAGCAAAGAAGCTCAATAAGATAAAAAACTAGTTAAGGCTGAAAAAATTCATTAAGAACAAAAAGAGAAGGTACACATAATCCATATTAGGAAGAACAATGGGGATATAACGAAAATAAATTAATGATGTCTATTTGTTGGTGTATATAAATGGACAGTTGAAAAACAACCTTATGTCTTATACTGGATTCTTCCTTGTGTTCATCTGATTCATGCTTGTTTTGAAGCTTGTTAAAATAGCACTGCATCAGTGCCTGACTGTCACAGAGCTTTGGACACATGCTTTAGTGCTACCTTCCAGAACGCCTTCCCATACAACTTCAGTGTGGGACAGCTGGGTGGGATTCCGTAATGGCCGAGGGACAACTGTGAGGGCATTGATTTTTCTGTGCATGTGCGGGAGATCCTAATTCTCCTTCTGGGGCCTGTATAATCTTTCATGATTTTCCATTTTTCTAGTGTTCAAAGACTAGTCATTGGCAGCCATTCTCAGAGAATTTTCTTTCCTATTTTTTTTTTTTTTTTTTGGCTTTCTGTCTCTTCCTCTATTTACCAAAGACTTATCTCAAAGAATTACACAGTTGGAAAGAAAGCAATAAACTAAGTTGTTCATATAAATTATATTTTAATGGAATTATAAGCATCAAACGTAGGCATCAAACATGTAGGCATCAATTATAGAGCAACATATTTTTTAATGTATATGGTTTTAAGTACTCAGAAACATCTTGAAAGTTGTTTCTACTTGAGGTTGGCCTTGCAAAAAAGATGTTGAGAAGGTCAAATGTATTGTTTCTAACCCACCCCTGTCTGGGTTTTATGACTTACAAATGCATAGAATTTGTTCTTGGAAGAAATTATAGATGGATGAGTACAGCTTTATCTATGTAACTGAGAAAAATAACAGGTTTAGTCCATGTTAGAAATCAAAACCAGCTTACTTTGGATAATCTTTTGGCTGGGTACTGCAGAAAAAGAACAGTCAAAACCAGTTTGAGCAGGTCCAACTGCGAAGTGAGTCACCAGAAGCTACAGCGCTAATCTTTCTTTAAAATAGATGACTGTTGTTCTTTCAGGTTTCCTCCAGGGTCACAGAGAGTGTCAGCATTCCAAGAAGAAAAATGGAACTACCTCCAGGTTGCAGAACATTTTGTCTTCATGCCACAAATATTGATGCATTTATTCAACCAACTGCTACTTCCTGGCTAGAACGTTTCAAGATGATCTTCTCTATTTACATTTCACATGAAGAAAAGAGTCTTATCCCTTAAGAAAATTATTTTTTTCATCAGGACAGGTTCCATATCTGGCCATTGTGCAAAAACTGAAGGTAAAGAAAAAGACTACGTATGAAGCAACTTTTGTGTGGTAAACTATCAAAAATTTCATTAGGAGTCCATGACCAAACTGAAATTAGAACTTGTGTATCTACACTATGAAATATTTCATAACACAAGGATCAGATCCCCTATTTTTCTAATCCACAATACACTGCTACTTCTGTGTTAGCTAAGAAATCTTACCAACATGTAAGTATTTAAAATGGAAGAAGAATACAACTGCCTATTTTTCTAGTTACAGGTAACATTTTTGTGAGTATTTAGTATCTCCCAACCCAGGAAAACACATCATCTCCTTATGCAAACATTATCATCACCTCCACATTACAGATGAGGCAAAAGAGGCTTAAAGAGGTGAGAGAGTAGGACTTCCAAAACGATAAGAACTCTCTCTCTCTGGCAAGACAATTAACTGGTGAAAATTATAAAAAGCATTCATGTAAGCCTCAGAAAATTATCCTCAGGGCATACAGCAAACGGGGAAGTGATCATTCAAGAAAATCTGCTCTATCTCAATGACAACAATGAGTGTCTGTAGCATTTGCACCACAGCTCACTACATTATTCATACGGCGTTGCGTAAATTCAGTCCCAGTGTGTGCATCGAAGGGGGAGTGCCTTCACTCTCCAGCTCCCTATCTGGGACCCCAACACCTTGCTGTGTGCAGTAGGCATCCAGAAGTTTTATGACCCCCGGATCCATGGTGTAGAAGTAGGCATGACCAAGAGGACTTTCTTATCCACTCGGCCACCATTTGTAAGATAGAAGCTCTGTCTCCATCGCAACACTTGAAGAATATTGAGGCCCTATTTGTAACCCTCTTCTCTTTTCTTCCATCTCACTCATAGAGCTGAAATTCCATGTCGAGAAGGAAAAGCCAAGAAGACTGGGGCAGCTACCACTTGCCCCATGATCACCTGAACAATAGAAGCATTGCTTCTGGAAAAGCAGAGCCCTGCCCCCAGCTCTGGTGCAGTGGCACAGGGGCTCCTCCCAGGGCATAAAGCAGGTCACTGCTTTGCTCTTCCACCTGAGAGAATTGACCTTATCTGGAACAGAGAGTGGAGAACCCAAACCTACTGGTGTCAGAAATCTTGGTGGAGATCAGTCAAGAGGGAGTTGTTAGCTCTAATACAAACAAAATTGTAGAGTAGTCAGAAGTTTAAGAGAACAGGAGAAGAGACGGCCAAGAAAAGCTCTCCTGGGATACTCGTCGACCTTAGGAGTCAGGAAGTTTGTGCTCATCATCTAGGTGGCACATGCCCAGGAATAATCAATCTCAGTTGCTTGGAACTGGTTCTTCCTTCTTGGTTACTCCTTTCTTTTTTCCATTTTCTCCATGTCCAAATGAAAATGTCAGTAACTGTTATCCTATGCCTGCTCCAACACGTATTATGGGAGTTGATAACTGTTTTTTAGATCCACAGGTCCCAAGATAGAGAAGAATTTTGCTCCCAAATTGACCAAACTCAGCATCTCAATCATACCTGATTTAGGTGATGAGACTTGGGACTTTTGAGAAGGTGATACTTGGATGATATTTTGACGTTGAGTTGATGCAATCATGAGTTGAGCCTTTTGGGGATTTTGAACTAGGATGAAAATATTTTGCATGTGGAATGCATATAAATCTTTGTGGTCCAGATGGCAGATTGTGGTAGGCTGAACCATGGCTCCCGCAATGCTGTCCACTTTCTAGTCCCTAGAACCTGGTCATGTTACCTTGTATGGCCAAACGGACTTTGCAGATATGAATAAATTAAAGATATTCTAATGGGGAGGTTATCCTGGATTATCCAGGTGGACCTAGTGTAATCATAAGGGGACATAAGTGTAATCATAAGAAGGATGTGAGAAGGTCAGATAGGTGGGTTGGCAAAGGGGACTACGAATTGTACCAAGTGTGGACTAGTAGAAATGTATGGGGAGGAGGAGGCAGGAGAGTTTAATAGCTTTATTTTCTACAAGAAAATTATTGAACGAAAGAGTAAGCTTCTAAAAGCTCTTTACACTAACATTGTCTAACCCCATGAACACAGAGAACAGGAGCACCTTTTCTTATTGAAGGTTGCTATGCAACTGTATCTGGTATGCCTTTTTAATGTTGCTCCTTCATGTAAGGGATGTTTGCATACATGTGAACAATTATGTACCAAATATCATGCTCCTTGTTTTACTTAATTCGTTCTTTGCTTACCTGTAAGTGTACCGTTTTCCAGAATGTGAACAAACTTTTACAAAGTCTAAGGGGAAGAGGTGTGGTTTAAAATCAGGTGTGTCTGTCAACAGAGCTCTTGCTTTCTTTAGTGTAGCACGTGGCTTCTCATAGCTTCACAAAATGGGCAATTTAATATTCTATGTTTTTTCCTACCGTGAAGAAGCATATGACTTTTTGGTTACTGAATGAACTTTATTTATGCTGCTCTTCATGTATCATCATGTGCAATGTGTTCTGAGCTATTTTGGCACCTGTAATTACTCCCCAGCCTTTTCATGTGAGCACTTATTTGTGTTTGAAAGCCATCTAACTAGAATTTGGGCACCAATGAGGCAGAGACTTATCTCCATCAGATCCAAGCAGATAGCATAAATGGATACAGTAAGTCAGGTGTGGGACGAAGTAAGTAAGGCTGGGTGGAGAGAGCCAGTGTCTGCACAACTCCCATTCTTCCTTTCATGCTTAACAATAGACCTTGAATTTTAATTTGGGTGCATGTCCTTGAAATAATGCCTTCATTTCAAAGCCTTCCTTGTAGCTAGGGTTGGCTCTGCATTAACGTCCTTGACAGTGGTATGCAGGAGCTGGCTGGGCTTCGGAAGTCCGTCGTGCACGTCTCTCCCCATGTCTGTTCAGTGACATCAGGTTGGTAAATTACTCATGGCCAGAGTATTTACGTATGAAAATTGAAGGGCCATTTATCAAACATATACAAACACACTTCTGTTTTGGGACAATGAGCTATACCTATGTTACTGTCTTTAGAAGACACCCTGCAGAAGCTCCTGGTCACTTTTTTCTTGCTTCTTTCTCCATCCTGCTGCTTGGCAAGGGGATGTGATGGGTGCTGCTAAAGCAGGCTTTTATGCTGTGAAGGTGGAAGGGAACTGGGGCCTTGATGACATGGAAGAACCGTGTTATTTGTTGACTGCCAGGTGATGCTGATGCAGCTGTTCTGGGCACTATCCTTTGAGAACCACTATTACTTTGTTTTTTGTTATATGCAGCTGCATCAAATTGCAACTGATGTTGTTAGGAGATTCTGGTGGACTAGAGAAAACACATCTCATCTGAGGGCATGTTCATAGTTGAGTCGTTAAGACACAGAGCCGACCAATAATGCACTTCCACTGGCCTCACATGAAGCTGTGGAACAGAGTGGAAAGTACTGTGACCGTGGCCCATATAAAGCACTCTACTGCCAGCCATTGAAACCTCTCACCCCAGAAAAGAAATAAAGGGAAGACAACATATGCGTAAATAAATTGAGAAAGAATAAAGATAGGTGCCAGGAAAATATTTTTAGGCAGTCACCTGTGCAGAGAATGGAGCAGAGTCAGTCCGCCCACCCCCAAAATTTGCTTGGATCCTTTTACAGTCCTATGCAGGTTGGCTCCCGGATATGTTTCAACTCTTAAATCGTCAGCACTGTGTCTCTTTGTTGGAGGGTTTGCCTCGGGATGCAAGACCTCACTTTGCTCTTTTTCATTAGAAGTATTTGGGATTTTCCATCTCCCCAGGCACTGTTCTTAGCCAGTGATTATCAGATGCAGGGGTATGTAAATTCCAGTTACCTTGTCTTGCTCAGGATGCATTGGAAGCATGGCCTACGCTATCTTCAGACTTCCTTTGTGGGACAAAGCTAGTTATCCTCCAAAAGACTGCTTGGTGACACCTGTGTGCTACTCTCCTTCCCTTACTAGTCCCATTTTCTTACTCCTCTATCAGTACTTTTTCTGGGAAAACTTAGTATTAATCATATCCACAGGAATCTCTTTAGGGGGAACCCAATTTAAGACAGAGATGTTAAGAATTTTAATCTTCTTCCCAGAAATCAGTGAAAGAATAAAGGAAAGATTGGTCATCTTGTTCTATCTTCTTGAACTGCAGCCTTCTCCAGTGACATGTCTCAGATATCTCAATGTGCTTGGGAAGAAAATCAACTCATTTTGTACATCCAGATTCATTTAGGAAGTTGGAAATACATGCCCGGACTTCAGGGGAGAGGTCAGGCTCAGCGATGAATTAAAACGCTGGGTTGTCAACTGGTAATGGGTGTGTGAGGCTGATTTACTTTTCTATGAACTACATCCTCTCCTAATTTTAAAATTCAGTACAGCTGTGAGTTTCATTAAATGTTTATGATCTTATTATAGGATATATTTTTAGCCTTAATAAAAGGAAGTTGATAAAACTTCATTGTCTGTCTTTTCAGAGGAAGAGTAAAAAAAATCTAACATCTACCAAGCGAGTCTATAATATGTCACCGTAAATCTATTTCCCAAGCCTTTGTCTCTCTCTGACATCAAAGATAAATCACTATTACTAGAATTAATATCTCTTAAATATATCATGATGCTTCAACATCATTAACCAAAAGACTGTTATAAAAACTTCACTAAAATAGAGTTTGATTTTCTTTCTATGAACTATAAGGGGGATTGTTATTTTTTAGTATAATACCTATAGTGGAAATGTCTTCCATATTAACTCAGCAGATTATCTGAGAGAAATACTTTTTTTTTTTACATGTGAGAAAGAACATTACCAAATATAGTGGCAAAGTTATTCTGTTTTTTTAATCTTTTGAACATGATGGCCATTTATATCACTTAGCTAGAAGAGGTTAGTATCACCGAGTCTTGCTTTAAAGTGGCATGAGCCAGGTAGCAAAACAATACAATGTAATTGACCCAGGGAGAGCTCTTTTAACAAACATCCTCAAAATAGTTGAAGTACTCCTACACTTCTACCAGATGCAAAAGATAATTTTAGTGTAAGTTTTTTTGTGCTACTGTGAGTTACAAACATAATTTCTCTAGAAATGTGTGCCCATGTAAGTAAAAGCTCCTGTAACCGTTCCTATGGAATGAGTTGCTAAGATTAACATTATTAAGGCTCATTTTAAGGCCTCTGTAAGACACTGAGAACTGCTTCTGTAATTTGGGGCTGAGGAAGATAAAAATTGGAGAGTGGCAAAAAAAAAAAGAAAGCAAGTATTTGAAAGAGTTACTCTTAAAAATTCGATATGTTTTTCTACAAAAAATTTTCTCTAATGTTTTAATGGTAATAGGGTCTAAAAAGTGTTTTATAGTCTTATTTTCTACATCTGCACCAATAAAAAGCTATTTTAACTTTTGGAACTATGAGATTTTTTGTTTAAAAAATTATATGATAATTTGGATACAAAGGTCCACTATACCACTTTTAGAACTATATCACTTTTGAAACTTCAGGGTTTTTTCACAATTGTTAATTTTCTCAGACTTCCTGGATATTCGGCTTTACCTACTCATGCAGATTTTTATAATTAAGTTGTAGATTTTGAAAATGTTTCTTTTTAATGCCCTGTTTCTTTTTTAAGTCAGTGATTACATTTAAAACCAGAATATTTTTAATAAAGTCTGTCAGTAAATAACACATGTCAAAATAATGAATTTAACAACCAGCCCACATTAAGTTTTAGAAATTTACTTCTTTCTTTTCAAGGTTCTTATTAATGCAAACAAAAGAGAAAAACAATTAAGGAATGTTTTCTAAGCTACATCCTGTAGAAATTTAGGGATTCTCATGTTTCCTTCGCTCTTTCCCATTATGAAAGCTGGTCTCTCGCTGTAGAGAAGTCATTGCAGTAGAGAAGCTTGCCCCCAGATAGAATGCCATACTAACTACCCACCCTTCCCCAATTTCACTGTATTTTTACTCTTTATATTTTTCTTCTTCTTTACCTTTTCCTATTTACTATTTTACTTCTTTATTATTTTTCTATTTTTTGAAACATCCTTAGATTTATTTTCACATGAAATTGAGATGTGAATACACAAATAAAACTAATATGAATGATACATGAAGGCTCTACCATAATTAAAATAATTTTATTTTTATAGAGGAGGAAGTATTTTAGAACAGAGAGGCAAGTGGGTTGTCTCAATTTATTAGCAGGTTTTTTTAGGTGCATATTTGGCCTAAAACTCAAGTCCGTCAGATTCTTGACCCAATATTCCTTTCATTGAGACCCCCAGCTTTTCTGAGGATGTCCGTGGAGCCAGGTTGTTTGTAATGGCCATGACACTAAGTTTCTTAATTTTTATTTTAAAAACTATTTTTATTAAAAAAATGTGCATTCTACAACACGTTCCTTTCTACGTTTGAAGCCATAGATCTGAAAAAAGTCCGTATAGTTTTAGTCAGCTGCCAGTCTCTTCCTGACTGAAGATAAGCCCTTCACGGAGCAGTAGAATAGATGTGAATCCCCCCATCTAAGGTGGCTAAAAGGAGGAGACGCTCTTTAAAGTGTTTGAGTACCATTAAAAAAAAAAGATGGGAAAATGCTGAAAACAAACTTCTTTATGTCAATATAATTACTTTCCCATTATCTCATCCCTCAAGGTTCTGTTTGCAAACTTTTATTCTCATAAATGAAGCTTATAACAAGCAATGAACTTTAGTTTCCACATTATATTTGAGTTTTATTTTTAATATGAGGATCAGATGCATGAAAGGATATGAGTTCAGTTATAATTAGAACTATATCACTTTTGAAACTTCAGAGTTTTTTCACAATTTTTAATTTTCTCAGACTTCCTGGATATTCAGCTTTACCTGCTCCTGCAGATTTTTATCATTAAGTTGTAGATTTTGAAAATGTTTCTTCATAATGCCTTGTTTCTTTTTTAAGTCAGTGCTCACATTTAAAACTAGAGTCTTTCTAATAAAGTCTGTCAGTAAAGAACACTTATGTCAAAATAATGAATTTAACAACCACGGCAACAAATACAGTGTTACTTGAATGACAGAAGAAATCTGCTATAGATCCAGGGAAGAAAAAGAAAATCTAATAGAATGATTTTTCGTTCGATAGCTATTCTCTGATTGTTGAGATTGCTTTTAGAACGAGTGTTCTATTTTTATTATTTTCCTTTGGCCTCTGTTTGACATTTTAAAACGTTTTCTTCATGAGATATGCTATAAATTTTTTTGTGTGTACTTTTTTTGCATGTATTTTTCAGAATATGTGTTGCCTAATTAAAAAAGAAGTTTTATGTCATAAACCTTTTATGAATTCAGAGTCTACATCTATGGATATAATTGAATAACTGTACCTTTAGAAACTCAAAAGGCAAAATGATAAAAGGGTGTATTTTAAATTTACTACCTATTCCATGGGAACGATATTGAAGAGTTTGAATGAGTTTGTCAAAGGGCTTACAAATCACAATAAGTCTAATGATACTCTCTTGAAACATTTAATGTAGTTTAGGAATGCTCAAAAATTATCAACTTCTTTGAATTATAGTTAATATAAATAAATTTAAAGCTAAATATCATTTTAATTATTGATCACTTACTAAAAGCATTGCTCTGGAAAAAACATTTAAGGAGTGAGCTGTTTAACTAGAGACAGCTGATTTGACATGTCCAAGTGTCATTTTTCCCCAAAGGT
The DNA here is from genome assembly GCA_004026765.1 of Micronycteris hirsuta. NCBI lineage: Eukaryota > Metazoa > Chordata > Mammalia > Chiroptera > Phyllostomidae > Micronycteris > Micronycteris hirsuta. Next base: position 173,673 of record PVJI01000379.1, read on the forward strand.
AATACAAGGTGTTGAATTAGATGAATTCCCAAACCTCTTTCAACTTTAACCTAACAGATGACCTTTTTTTCAACATTTTCACTTTTAAAATATTTAAGATAAGTAATAAGAATATAGGGATGTGCCGTTCTCTGTATGTTTCCAAACCTAACAGACTTTTAAAGGAGGTACATTTAATCTGGTCAGGCTATCTGTTTTGTTTTGGGGTTTTTTTTTTTCCCCTGTGTGGAATATAGATCCAAGAACAGTTGAAAAGCATGACTAATAAACAAAATGAAACAGAGGCTGTAACATAAGGAAGTGAATATGATCTGAGAGGCTGGGAAGAAAAAAAGTTCAATATTAAACTACACAGTGAAAGGATATCATATTTGCTTCAAAAGAGACTGTTATTAAGAGAGGTCGGGAAGAGCAAAGTGTCATACACTAAAAATGTATATTCCTTCACGAAAATCTGTAGAATTAGGGGGAGTGTTTGTGTGAGGCTGAAAGGAGATTAGAAACAAGATTAGGCAGTATCATAGCGGTGCCAGGCTGAACTTGGAAGTTGGGTCGCCTGGGCTCCTGTCCTGCGTCTGTCACCGAGAGCTGGGGGACCGTATGCACTTCACTTAATTTCTCTGAGCTTCACATTCCTCACCTGTGCAATGTGGGTGATGACATTGCCTACCTCATAAGGTTGCTGTGAGGATTAAATGAGATTAAACATTTATTTCCTGGCATAAAGCGGGTGCTTAATAAACATTAACTACTATTATCAGTGTAGAGGGTACTAGAGAGGACCTGACAAAGAAAGTGAATAGATTGAATTCACCTTGTGCAAATGACAAAGCTAGACTTCAAGTACACATTCAATTGAAAATCTCATTTCTCGAAAGCAGAGCACTTGGTGAATTTTTGTCTTAGCTCGCTGATAGTTTCATCCAGTAAAAGGTGAAGGAAGTTATTAGGGAAATTGGTACCAGCGACCTGACCTATCATTTGCATATTGGAGGCATAAAAAAAGAAAGAACACAGCATTGAAAAGAACCAGAGTAACCTCCCAGGAAATTACTGACAGGATCAGATTTTAAATTGGCCAAACACGAGGAGAAAGGCCACATACCTAAATATTATGGTGATACTGACTGTCAGGATAATGTCAGAGGTGCAAAGTCTAAAAGGAACTGCGGTACATAAAAAATGTTAAGGTTAACCAAAAATTTAAAATATGTCAGGGAGTTTCCAGGTAAGCCGAATTACTATGCGAAATATACAGGGTAGGGCAAAAGCAGGTTCACAGTTGTGAGTATGCAAACACACAGTTTATTCTTGTATCTATTTATGAATTATTATGTTATTTTCCATACGGACAACTATAAACCTACTTTTGCCCAACCCTGTCTATTCTTTGGCAGAAGCCTATTTATGAGCAAAGCTTGAAGTTTGCTGGTGAAGGAGGTGATCAAACCCAGTTGTTATTTGATAAGAAAGGGATCGAGACCCTGCACCCCTACCACTTGACATTTGAAGTTGCTGCAATTTGTTGGGATGAGCTGAGGTGGCCTTGACATAGGTTTTTTTATAGCATAGAAGGGCAATTGTTCCCTAAGAGTAAGTCAGCCTAAGGGACAGAAAGAAATGGGGCTATGGGGCTACCCCCTGTGCCAGGTCAGGGGGGCGAGTTAGAAAGAAGATGCTGAATCCGTAAGAAATGATGCCCACATACCGTTCCTGTCAACTGGGAAAGGCTACGTGAGCCAGTCCCAACCAGCCTGAACACCGGCAGCCCAGATGGAGGGTAACAGTCAAAAAATGTTTTGACAGTCAAGGTTTCAGAAGTGATCATGTGCAGAAAAATAGCATTTAACGTTGTCAGCCCTGGTAAGTTTTCAGCTGGCAAGTGGAAAATGCTCTCTCACTAGCCATGTGGAAGCAAATGCAAGCATGACTTCTACCAGCCAGACTTTGCATAGAAAACCAGGCCTTGGGTTTGAGGATCCTTCCGGTATCGTGGTCCCAGGTTCTAGTGCAGACACCATCAAGAAGAGACTATGACTCCTTCAGCTTCAGGGGGGCAGGTAAGATCTCTGGGTTGAGTGTTGAGAGAATAAAATCAAGCTGATACTTTGAATATAAACAAGTATGGGGAGATTCAACCAGGAGAGGAGAACATAGAGTCAACTTTCTCTTCATTGGGTAGATGTAGCCTAGAGCAGTCCTTTTCAAACTATGTTGAAAGAACATGGACACCCAACCCCATTTGGACAGACACCTTTGTAAAATAATAAGAGTGACTTACTTGAAAATTAAATCTTGTTTGTTCGATCTAATAATAAAAAATAAAGCACTATCTTTTATTATTAGATGCAAAAAACAAAATTAGAATTCAATAAATATAACTACAACACATATAGCATTGGGAAAATAATTACAAATTGTATAGCTTGTTCATTGGGTAGGTGTGCAGGAGTGATTAATATACTTACACACTTAACTAGAGCACCGAACAATATTTTATATAGTACTTCCCGTCCTTGCCATAGATGATATGTATTGAGAATGTCAGCATGCTTGCAGTGCTGTGGAGTACTTAGATGAGATTACTTAGGCCACTGTAAGCCCCTGTTGGGCTTCCCAGGACTGAGACGCACCTCAAAGCCTGGGGGCGGAAATGAGGCTAAACTCATGCAGTCATGTATTGGATATACAGCAAGAAAGTGTCTCCTGCTCTCTTTCTGTATGTGCGTACACGTTATGACAAAGAGCACTTAGCTGTCATCCTTATTCACAAATAATCTCACTCTCTGTAACCAACTAAATGCAGACAGCAGGGAAGCCTTGAAACAAATTTGTTTGACGTAAGTGCCTGGAAACTTGGACTAATACAGAAAACTCTTTCATGAAGAACCTGTACTATGATAACACGTTTGCTGCATACAGCCCAGCATTTTTAATGTTGAAATTTTTTTATTGTATTAAAATACACTATTCCTAAAATATCACCTTTCCCGTTAAAAAGAATTAACACTAAATTTCATTTATGCAAGACTTTCATTTCACATTTAATTTAACGAGCAGTATCAAATTTTACGGTCACGGTTTTTCAATTTTTAAGACTCAAAGGACATTGGTAATGTGCTGACTTGACACAAAGAGTGCTGAGCAGCAAATGGTGTGATGGGGTGGGTCTCTGGAATGCCATCATCCCAAAGTAAAGGTCCTGTCCGGTAATAAGAAATCAAGATCTTCCTTTATTCTCTTCCATGGCTCAGGCTGGATGAGGCCTGTCCACATGACAAGAGAAGTCAAAGCTTTAAAACGCCGGGGATGGGGGGTCATAAAGCAAGTTTATAGATGCCATCTGCGAAGCAGAGCGAGGGGTTTGGAAGCAGCAGAGGGAAACGCATGAGCGTGTGCCCTCTGTGGCCAGAGCGTCTGGATCTGAGCCCTGGCCTCCGCACTGACTCTCTGTTACTTATTAAGTGCTGAGTTATCTGTAACAATGGCGTTTTCTTTCATGTCATTCTGATCACTAAGTGTATTAATACACTTAGAGCCTAGATCACCGTAAGTGCTCAATAAGTGTCAGGCAATTCGAACAACTGCAAACCAATGCAGACCTAAAGAAAACGAGCACACAAATATTTATTATGCCATGTGAAATATTAATGTATTTGAGGACCTGTGATTAACCAAGGGTATTTTATGATTGGCTGTCTGCCATTATTTTTATTTTCGAGTATGAAAAAACACATTTTATTTCCCCATTAATACCAAGTCACATTATTCAAAATGTGTTTCAAATTGCTTAGCCAGATTGCCTGCTGTTACTGATGACAGAGGAGGTGACCGGCCGCAGGAGTGCAGGTGTCAGAGGTAGCCGTGCGGGAGGAGCAGTCCTGATATTTATTGAGCACTGGTCACGTGCCCTCGGAAGAGCTTCTCCTTACCCCTGGGCATGTGCCTAGACAACTTGAATTTTCATTTGGCAAGTTATGGACCCTCAGTTTCTTTACTTAGAAACTGGGCACAATACCTATCTTGCAGGGCTTCTGTGACCATTAAGTAGAGAAAACCATGCTACCTGCTTAAAAGAGAAGACTTCGAACACACGTGAGCTCTGCCGTGCCAATTTTTATTCAGTCTAGGGCCACTCAAATTCTCTTTCCTGCTCCTTTTAAAGTGTATGGGTAAGTATCATATTGTGTGTGAAAATCAGAGGCACTAGTCTAAAAATATGTAACCTGGATTCTATTCCTGGCCTAGCTACAGACTCCTGTTAACTTATTAATATGTGTATGTCTCAATTTCTTATACATATATATAGAGAGAGAGAATTAACTCCTTCTCCCCTTCCTATAGGAATTTTGGAGTGATGGGTTGAGCGTCCATAAACCCTGAGTTCTCTTGAGGAAGGCAGTAAACATATGCGAGGCTGACACCGTTAGGTCGCGTATGCATCCGTTAACAGTGCTTTGGTGACAGAGAAGGGGCTTTATCTACATGTTTATAAACAGGAAACCGTGTTTATCTCATTGGAGTGTACTTTTTTGATAAAATTTTGAGTTTTTATATAAAAAGTTTCTGATATTTAACTTTTACAAGATGAAAAATGGCTCTACTAACAAAAAGAAACTTAGCACATGCCTACTGGACCACCGTGACCTGAAGTGAGGGCAGACGTGATCTGAGCAACATTATCTCAGGCCACAGATTCCGTTGATCATTGCACTCAGTTTATTAATTGCAGGTAAATGATCTTAATTCTCAATTCTGGAATTGGAAAAATGGAGTATATGCTTTTAAAATGATTTCTCCATCAGACACTTTTGCTTTCTTTTTATGATCTTAGATTTCCCTGCATGATAGTTACCTATGGAGGCAAATATAAACACATATTTAATATGCATTTGCATGCTCGGATTTCACCTCTAGAAATTCTGATGCATGCTGGCCTGCCCTGGGGTCTATAAACTTAAAATGGACTACAGGTGAGTTTGAAATGTGTCCTTAATTAAAGTGAAATGGGGGCTCTCGCAGACCTTTTCATCTGAGGGGAGGTTAGCTCTGCCCAGCCTTGTCAGCTTTATCTGTAGAGAATAGGCTATTGATTTCCTGGATATTTTGTTTTCCAATCTTCTGTGTGTTTGGCTGGAGCAAAAACATAAGGATGTAGAGGAGAATGAATAGAACATGTTGATTTATGGAGTCCAGCAACAGGTTCACCTGCATGCCAAGTAGGTCTGCTTTTGTGTTCTCTTGTCTTCCAGATTTTTCCCAAATGAGCCAGTCACGGATACTGTGAAGGCACCAGAATTTAGGGTTCTCTGTTAATGTGCGGGGGCATTCCATGAAGGCTCAGTGCTACCCACGTAACAAAAAAAGAAAAGGTTCACTGTTCGTGGTGTTTTCTTGAACATCAAGGTTTTCTGATTTGCTATGATTAATTATCCTACTCCTTAAATTTAGTGTAGTAATCACTTCAGAGGGCTGTTGCATAATATACAGACATGAATTATCTGGAAATAATTTATAATCTAATTAAAAACCGCCTTCCTGAATAATGATCCTTAGGATGTTAACCTTGAATCCTCAAGGTTTCATTACATGTATTTACTTAAACCTCACCTTTTAGAAAAAGTCGAGGTAGTTTTCTTAGAGAACTAGCACACCTTCATTAGAAGAAATTATTCAAGGTAACTGTAAGAAAACGGGGTTTACTAATAATTATCAAAGTTCTATAGGTTGATTGTAACGAAGGAGAGCAATGCAGTAATTTAAAAAGTAAAAGCTGCCCTGTACCCCACATTCCAGAGGCAATATCAATGAATGTATCTGTATACATTATTCCGGGGTTTTATTTACACATGTAATCAATATCTCTCCCCCCTGACCAAAAGCTTATTTTTCATTTAGCAAAAATAATTCCTTTTTGCCTATGAAAAATGTTCTCAACAAATGTCTAAGTTACTTCTAAGTTAGATGCTTAAAGCTCAAGTAGCAACATGCTTGTGCTAATTTTTTGACTTTGAGGATATCAAGAGTGAAAAGCTGTTCCTACCCAATCTTTCTAAGTGTCAGGGAAATGTACACCTGTTTTCATGTCTCTGACTCTCTGTGTCTCCCCAGGGGATAAAGCTTTTACTCAGGGGATTTCTGGCAGGGGGGAAAGGGTCTGCACCACAGCCTCACTCTAAGTGATTATTATCACACCGGTAAGTTTCCACTGTGGCTGCTGGTGCCGGCTGTGAACACATTTGAAGTCAGCAGGGGACCGTTAGAAACCTCCCCTTTGCTGAGGGAGCTGTAGAAGCCTCTGCGTCTCTGAAGCATGCTTGCAACCTGCGGTCAGTCGCCTCTTTTTTCATGCAGTGCTGTTTTAAACTGTCTTCTATCCCACAGAGCGAAAACATACCCAACAAAAAATAGCGCAAACAATCCCCCTGAGTGTTTTTGAATTTTCCTCTGCTAATCTCATTGTTAATGGTGTGAGGTCTTGCCAGGAGCCATTTGTGGTTTACGCACACTAAATAACATAACATTCACACACTTAAAAACAATTAATATCAGACATCAAATCAAAGTCTAGTTGATGCAAGACCTAGACGACTTGGCTTTTCTACCTGTCTTATGGAAAAAGTATTTCATCTTCTTTAGAGGATGCTGATTGTTATAAAAGGAGGTATATTTAGTAATCTGTAAAAGACACAGGACGCTATACTTAATAATGACACAATTGCATAAATTGTATGCTGTGAAGTTTGCATATTAGATTATCAGCAAAAGATTATCCCTTTTAACATAAAAATGCTCTCCAGTAGTCAGTGGAAAGTGATTCATATCTGCATCCCCTTATCTGTGTTTGTCCTTAGCTGGCAGTGAACTTAGCAGCACTTAAATTCCTATTTGGTATGAACTGAGGTGATGTTGTCCTTGATTGAGAGCCTTGGTTTTTCTACCAAATGGAACTTAGGTAGAATTATCATTTATAGTGGGAGTTTCAGGAAAAATAAAAAGAAAGTCATATAAATAAAAAGGCTCCCACAGCCATTATCTGCAAGCCACCCAAGAGTTTTACTCTTCAATTAAAAAAAAACATGGTATTAAATCTGCATCACAGATCTCATTCCTCTTCGCAAGTAGTTCAAAAACTAATGGTGAAGACAAATTAGATTCCACCATCGAATGACTGCGAAACACTAGCGTACCACAGGGACGAGGTATGTCTGGAGGCTATTTGTTTATCTATTTCTTGTCCTACTAATGGATGATATTTTTATAAAGCCCAAACCTTGAAAAATTATTGAGATAAAAAAATAGTAGTGATAGTTTTATCACTTTGATTGGCTTGAGAGAACCAGACCTCTAGTTAAGTTTAAAAAAAAAAAATTCGTTAGAACACAAAATTACATAAAAACATAATTTTTTTCTATTTATTAGTCATTGGTGCTGCCATTAAATTTTCTCTTTGGCATTTGTACTTAAAAGCGTTGACTTCATTATTTGGAACACTGAGATTGATTATGGGGGTTCAGAAATTCGTTATGACTTTAACGTGATCTGGAGGCAAGTATTTAGCTTTCTGAGGTTTGTTGCCTTCCTATGAAGTTGACACAATTATTTCTATATCAGTGCTTTGCTTCAAGAATAAGGAAGGCTACCTGGCGGGAGAGGAAAACTCTGTGCTCCCCTCTTTGCCTGCTAAGAGAAAGCAGTCTCTGTGTCCACACTTCTGATCAATGTGGACTCTCCTTTAAACTCATTCTTGATATTCTTGGTTCTTATGCTCCAAGTGCTCTTTCTCCTTCTTTCCTTTTTAGATTGCTGTAACGCCCATGCCCCGGCCCTCTGGGTTACTTGTGAGCTCAGCCTTCCAGGTAGTCATAAAAAGGGAAGCTCTGATGCCAGAATAGGAGACCGCTGCGACAATCTCAGGAGGCAATTTGGGAACGATATGGCAGTCACAGGTCTGAGGTCCCCCATGTCTGCTGTAGGGGCTGCTCGGAGGCAGGAGGTGGCGAGTGGGGAGAGAGACCTCCCTAGGAGTTGGCTGCGCCTCGCCATTTTTCTGTTTGTTTCATCCACACTGACTTAGGAGGGCTTCCTTCAAGAAGTGTTCAGTTAGCTGCTGGAGCTTCTTCATTGTCTGTGTGTGGAGAAATGATATTGTTTGTTGTGTTTCCAGGGCTATTTCTTTGGGAAATATTTTGTTGGAAAGACTGGGGAAACTGAATCACATATGGTTAATTAACTGCCAGAATGAACCCAAAGTCTCTTGAGTTGAATTAAAAACATTTTCTACATAAATTATCACATGTTTATTGTAGAAAAATTAGAAAACAGGTGATGATTAAAAGCTACAAATATGTTTTCACCATTTTATGTGGCTATTGTTAAAATGTTATTGTATATTCTTCTAGATTATGTGATTTATAGGCCAATAGATAATATATCTATATTAATATTATCTATGATGATTATATATAATATAATATGTTGTTTATTATATATAATAGAATATAGACTATAAAAACTGTTTTAAACCTGCTTTTTAATTTAACATAATATATACATATTTCTATGTTAATAGGCTCATTTTTGTAATACTTTTAATTATAAGATATTTCAATTTCCCATTGTTTTTGTTTTCTCTGTCTTACCATATATATTATCAATGCATTTGTTATTAATGCTGTCATTTGATCCAGAGATTATAATTAAAAATGCACGGCATAGAGATATTTCTTTTTAATATCTAAATCCTGTCTAATAAATGCATCTCATTTTCAGCATCACTATTAATACTTTGTTTAGTGTCTTTTGGGTTCAGCCATTTTTTCTTCATAGATTTGCTGCTTCTATCTCTTCACATGAGCCACTAACTCACTCTGCCTTAGAGATTTCTGGTCTGAGGGTCTCAAGTCATGTTTATTTTGTATTCAACTGGAAGAGACATCAAAATGAGTATATGAATCTTTAAATATACAACAAAATGAAGAGAAAACATGAAATTTGTTAAAATTATTTTTTGCATAGATAATTGCTAACGCATTTATAAATAATCAGATAGGAAGTTTTGTTTTTTACTGGTTCATGCAGTTATGAATGTTGATATATATTTCTGTCTCAAGTTTCGTAAGTTTACAGTTTTTTACTTATTCTTTAAAGTGAAACTAAGTAGATTTATCATACACTGAGTGATATCAAAACAGTGCTGCTTGCAGCAATTTCAGAAACCCAAAGAAAGGGCTTCATATCCATGAAATGTCTGATCTTCCTTCTCATTCTGTTCAGTTCATCTCCTTCATGACTGTGGTTCAGGGACCCGCAGGAGAGTAAATTTCCTAAAATGGTAACTTTGGCTTTCAAGAAATCACTTTGTGCCGAACTATTCATTATTCTGAGACGACTTGTGGTCTTATTCTGCTGTTCCCCAATCCGACTGAATGATCTGAACTCCAAGCTTATATTACTAGGGGCAATTCTGAGTAACTAGCCACAAAATTGGTAAAGTGGGTCTTCTTTTTGGAATAAGCAAATGCTTTCAGAACCTATATTCATACTCGACACAGGAAGGTTAACTTGAAGAAAATATAGCAACTATCATTTTTTGTGGGTCATCAGTTAGATTTCTTTTTCACATGAGGAAGATAGAATCATTCTCTCTTCCTTTTTTTTTTTTTAAGAGAGGCCAGAGGGAATCCTTTGGACACATTTGATAATAGATTCAGGGTATGGATGGTCCTCCCAGCTGTGTTTATGCCCCAAAGTGGGAAAATAGACCAATAAAGATACAAATGCCTTTTGTTTCTTTAATTTAATCTGATTTTACCAGTGAAGAGAATTTCAAATGTGTTGTCATTCCTTTCACATGCTGATTAGTATACTGTACGATTTGAGTGTTCTCTTTTTTAATTCGGAGAAATAGTGCCTCACTTAAACCTGCCATCCGAGTGGCTCTGACGTCAGCTAAACAGCCATGGAGATATTGCTGCACCTCCTTGATGAAGAAGTAATCTAGTTTGATGGATGTCTTTATTTCTATCTTAATCACAGCATGCAAAATTAGCAACACACATGTTTCACTTCAGTTAATTACTCAGAACCCATGCACAATACAGGGTTTTACTTCAATTAATTACTTTGAATTTCAATGCTTTAAGGAGAGTCCACACCAAAAGTATCTGCGAGAGTTCTTAAATAAACCTAATGACTGTTAGAGAAACTTCATGGAACAGCCCCTCCGGGTCTAGACTTTCTGCCATCATAGTGAAAAATTGGAAAATATAAATACATAGAACATAAAACAATAAATCAGGCAATTGGATGACCTTATATCCTGTCTTTAGCTATAGTCATTACCTGAGGGTTCAAAGAACGGTGAAAAGCTATTAGATTAACTGTGCCATGGTTATAGAAAAAAAGGAAATGCATGTGTTCTTACTCATACATTGATCTACCATTTATGACCCTAAACATACATTTTATTAGGGACTATTCTGTTGTGCTGGTCTTGGAAAATTTTATAAGGTTACTTTCTCATTTTTATTGTATGTGCTAAAACGCCATGTTCTAAACAATGACTAATTACTTGGTACAATGCAAATAAACAATTAGCGTTCTTTTATAGTTAGAAACTAGAAACGATCCTTCGACTCTAGGATATAAGAAAAGCTCCAAAAATGGAGAAATCGTAATAATAATAATAGTAATAATAGAATGTGAACTCGAAGGTAGGCTAAAACTAAAATAAAAGGCAGTATAAGCCTCAGTTTCATTTACCAATGACCAAGGCTTACCAGCTCTGGCCAGTGTGACTTAATTGGTTGAGCATTGTCCCATAAACTGAAAGGTCACTGGTTTGATTCCTGGTCAGGGCACATGTCCGGGTTGCAGGTTTGGTCCCCAGTCAGGGCACCTACGGAAGGAAGACAACCAATCAATATGTCACTGTCACATCAATGTTTCTCTCCCTCACTTCTGGTCCTCCCTTCCTCTCTCTCTAAAATAAAAAAAAGAAGAAGAAGAAAAGTACCTTGTAGAAACATGTAACATAATCATGTGAAAATCAAAGTTCATTAGAAATAACAGTGTAGGGCAAAGGAAAAATGTAATGGGAAAGGAAATAGAAAGGGTATGAAAAAGTAGGTGAAGAAATGTATTAAAATTTTAAAAAGTAATGACAGAAGAAATAATTTGTTTCGGGACACTGTTAATGCAGTGTAACAATTAAAATTGAAGATTGTACAAATATACACACACACACACACACACACACACACATATATATACATACTAAAAATGTATCCATACCAGCTTGATAGCTTTCCATTTGTAGCATGATAGAGGTCTCTATGAAAGAAAGAAGGGCATATTTTTACCTATTTTTTGTTAAAGTTTATTTCTATTTTCAGAAGGGCCAGATCAGCTGAACTGGGAAGAACCTACCAAGAGTGCTAAGTTAATATCAACTTACATCCTTTTAAACTCTGGGAATTTCATATGTACAGGTGTGATTTTGGCCACACACATGCATGTATATATACATATATGTGTGTATATATTACATGTGTGTGTATGTGTGCGTGTGTACATACACACACAATGTACATATTGCCCCAGCACCAAACCTCAAAGGACTTAGCTTAATTTCTGTGCTCTGGTAGATGTGTCTTAATTCCATTTATACCCTGCCTTAAGGGCAAAATCATTTATACAGCAGAGTAATAGTCACAGGAATTTTAAGTGAGGAAAACATTGTTAAAGAATTGCCTTCCTAGTTCCACTTTGACTTCTTTGCTAAATGAGCATTTAGACGTTATTTTAAAAGAAAGTAAAGCAAGTAAAACAAGCAAAAAAAAAAAATCTAGAAGCCCCAACAAACTTCAAAAACTCTATAAAAAAATTTCTATTGACAATAAGCAAGGAAAACACAAATTTGTTTCACAAGTTAAGTTTATAATATAACACACGTTCAACAGCCAGTTCTAAAAAAACCTGAGCGGATGAAAATACTTTATGAGTTACTGGTGTTTTCTTGAGAAAGAATGGTACCGTTGAAAGAACAGTTGCTTTCTGACTTTCGTTGGAAAATCTAAATTCCAACATAGTTGTTAGATGAAACTCTACAACCCAAATCTCCTCTCATTGACAATGGAATTTGGCTTTGGGTAGTGACTACATTACTCATCTGTTAGTTATTCCTTGAACAAAAGCAGTTCTGTTGTTCAACGTAGAATCTGAACAGATCAATGACTAACACCCTGTTCACTGAGGCGTGGGGGGTGCCGAAGCCATCTCCCGAGTTCAAGAGTGAGTGCCAAAGCAGACAAGGCCTGCATGTAAGATTCATTCACATTCCATACCCAGGGGCTGCGAAATATACAAATAATTACTTCTCCTGAGACAATTTGTAACTTTTCTACAGTTACCAAATTGGAAAGTTCAAGTTTTCCAAAACCAAGATGCCATGGGCCCTACCGACACAAGAATGACTAAAATAACCCGCATTATAAAAATAGCAGTCATTCCAGAATATTGTGGAATGAGACAAAATGTAATGGGCCATTTTTATCTCCAGATTATAATGGACTATCCAGATAACCAAAAAGAGAGGCAGTTTGTTTTTTAGTGTTTCTGGTTCGTAAATGAAAAAAACAGTTGTAAAAACCGAGTCCCCGTGAAGGTACAAAGACAAGGTGAATTCCCCACGCGGTGTGTTTGGAAACCAGGCACAAGTCGAACGCTGGTTTTCATGTCAGAACGATGATAGTGGCTGCCACAGCCTTTGGTTTCGATTTAAAAATAACCCTAAATAAAAGTAGAATGAAAAAGACAAAGGTTAATGTTCAAATGTTGGTTCCATTTTTATATGACTTAATACCCAACTTTTCAAAAATATTGAGCCTGCAAAATAAGTAAATGTTCAAACCTAAAACTACCTCTTCTTTGATAGAGCATTGTTCAACTCACTGCCTATTTTGTTTTTGGACACTTCTACTCTAAAACATAGTTATTTTTGTTATCTCCTGTTCATATACAAGGTCTGTCCAGAAAAAGTCCAGCCATTGTTAATGTAACGAGAATGGTTTGTGTGACATGGATGTAACCTGGCAGCCAAGGCGAGTGGACTGGAATGTACATGTGTAACCAATGGTGACTTCTCTGTACTAGTCAGTGGCGGCATTAGATGCCATTGAGTGAGCATGTGTACTGTGTGGCTGTCGCATTCAAAATGACTGAGCGAGTAGAGCAATGAATCTGCATCAAATTTTGCGTTAAGCTTGAACATTCCTCTACAGAAACTATTTGAATGATTCAGAAGGCCTTCAGGAATGATGCAATGAATGCGGCGCAAATAAAAGTGTGGCACAAATGCTTCAAAGATGGTCAAGAACCTGTTGAGAGTGATCCATGTTCTGGAAGGCCTGCAGCAAGAAGACACGAAAGTGTTGAACGTGTACGGGCTGCAATCAACAAAGACTGGTGACTGACAGTGTGAGAACTGGAAGCGAATCTGGGGATTCCCAAAACTACCGTGTCTGAAATTTTTGACGCAGGATCTTGGCATGACACAAGTCATAGCAAAATTCGTTCCACAGCTTCTGCTACCAGAGCAGAAGGGACATCGGGCTGCAGTTGCTAATGACACTGGGCAAACTGTGTGAGGTCCCAAGGTGCTTACTGGGAAGGGGACTGAGTAGTCACTGTCCTATGTTCAATGTTTCTTGTATCTCGTATCTTCTTCAATAAATGTCTCTAGTTTGCATAGTGCATGGCTGGATACTTTCTGGACAGACCTCTATACTATATATAATGTGAAGATATGCTTCGAGATACCATAAAGTAATTATAATTCGAAAAATTTTTGTTAGGTAAAAATCAATAAGCATTTAAAAATATCTATTAATCTATATGTGTAAACACATATACAAAAGAATATGTATTTATATACAAGCCCCCACTAATCCACGGAAGATTATAAACAGTATGTATTTTTACCTTGAATCTGTTTTTGCCCTATTTTGTCTTAAAATTTTTTATTGAATAATAGTAGGTACAAAATAAATATTTATTGGATTTGTAAAATTATTTTTTCACATACTTAAAATATAGCTCAGTACTCAATAGTGACTTCATCATTTTCAATATGACAGATTAATTTTGGAAAGTATGTTGCCTTTCTTTTAAAACCATTGTGCCCAAGTAGTTCAGTCTACCCATCATTGGGAAAAAAACATTTTAAATGGAAAGATGATCCTTATTTTTAGATTTAAATAACAACAGCTATTGAAGATCCAAGTTGGGAATACTTGCATAACAGAAAGGACAGAAATCTTAGCTAAAACAAAGTAATGTAAATTGACACTGTAAGTTGTCTCCCTTATTTTTTTAATTACCTCTCTGCAACTAGTAATAATACTTACCTGGGATAACTTAGATCAAGGGCAGCAAGTTCAGATTCCTAGGGGCCGGACTCGGCAGTATCTCCTTGGGTTGCTGGGTTGGTGTTCGATTGGACATAAGATGTTGGCATATCCTCAGTATTCATTTGTTAAAAGCTCCGTGCACATCACACAAAAGCATTTGTCTCCCTAATATTTTAGTGGAGCGACTGAATTAAAATTAATAAACAACACTGGTTTTCTAGTGGTCTCTCAAAAGGCAACACCAGAATGACTTGATTAGTTAGTCAATGCAAGTTCTAATTCACGACTGAAAATTTTAATTCTGTGGACCCAGGGAACCAGATTTTTATGCTCAGACAAGTGTTTATTTCTAAGAATTGATGGTTACAACTATGTAAATAATAAAAAATAATCAAGTCGTCAGAAATGATAGTGACTGACTGAAATAGTGTTTGCTGAAATGAGAGGTACTGGATGCAAGGCTGTCCTACTGTTTCTGTATTGGCTTGTCATACACCTTCCTATCTATTACATTTGTTGTATCGGAGCTTTTGCTTTTATAAAAACATAGACACAGTACACGAAACAGATCAAGGAAAGCGGGTAATTTCAGCAGACAGATGAACGCCAATGGATTCTCAGTGGTCAGTGCTGAAATTTGTTTCTGTTCTTCCTTTCAGCGTACTCCCACTTTCCTAAATAAAGCTTCCTCGACGAGAGGATGTTTGTAAACATTGACACTTGACCAAAAAGACGAAGTTGACTAAACTATGGGAACAAAAACCTCACCTTGCCACAATTGCAGAGCCGGTATCAGCAAGCAGTTGGCTGAACTGTGTTTGTTTCCTTAATTTGCTACTTTTCGCGACAATTATATATGGTAAAGAAAAAGTTCTACCGAAGTGATGAAACAGATTCATCTTCCTCACTTTTGCTTCCCACCTGACCTGTTTGCCTCACTGCAGTAGTGTCTTTGGTTTATCACCCTCAGGCGGCCATGCCACGAGTGGTATGTCAACACCAGCCACGTTATCACAGGCTGGCTGCTGAGCGGGTCCCTGCTCACCCGAGTGGGACTGGCTGGGTGATGGGGAGCAGCCTGGCGGCAGACGGAGTCCAGGGAGATAAAGCGGTCTCAAAGTCAAGAGGCTTTTGGCAAGAATTCTTTACCAAAAGTCTAGGCAGCCTAGGACTCAAAGTGAGGAAGATGATGAAGGACACAGGGACTTATAACAAAGTCTTGAGGGCCTGGCTGGTGTGGCTCAGTGGACTGAGTACTGGTTTATGAACCAAAGGGTTGCTGGTTTGATTCCCACTCAGGGCTCATGCCTGGGTTGCAGGCCAGGTCCCCAGTAGGGGACATGTCAGAGACAACCACACTTGGTTGTTTCTCTCCCTCTCTTTCTCCCTTCCTTCCCTTCTCTCTAAAAATAAATAAATAAAAATCTTTAAAAAAAAATTTCTTGAGATTTTATTTTATCATGGTTTGAACTTTCCTGTGCTATTATTGCCCTAATTACAAAGTTTTGAATTAAAAGTTTGTACAGAATAGATTTTTGTATTACTTGAAAATTCAACCATTAATTCAAAGCTATTAATATTCTATCCAGTCATAATTGTATTTATAATGTTATATCCTGTTTTTGCCTTGTAACCCTTAAAGTTAGCAGAGTCCTCTTTTCATACATAATTTTCATTCCTCCTCAAGCTTGCAAAATTGATATAACAGGAACAAATATTTTTTAATGGATATGGTATAATTTTTTAACTTATTTATTTATTTATTTTTAGACAGAGGGGGAGGGAGAAAGAGATGGAGAGATACATCAATGTGTGGTTGCCTTTTGCATGCCCCCTACTGGGGGCCTGGCCTACAACCCAGGCATGTTCCCTGACTGGGAATCGAACCAGCGACCCTTTGTTTCACAGGCCGGCGCTCAGTTCACTGAGCCACACCAGCCAGGGCACGACTATTTTTTATATTAACCAAAACATAAAAACAAGTATTATTTCAAAATATAGCAGATAATGGAATTTTGGAGATGAACTCTATTACAGCACCCAGTAGCCTGAGCTACCTCAGCATTTTGTTTGTTTTAAATAGAATTGATTTTTTTTTTTTAACAGCAGAATCATTCAGCTTTCTGACCTTCATGGGCCCAGGACATTGATGTCACCGTTTCATTTTACTACACAGAATCACACCGAAGAATTCAAGTGGGCATCGAACTGAGCCAGAGACTAAGCTCTGACACCAAGGTACCTGGGGAAGCTGCACTTTTAGGGAGGGAGAGGAGAATGGGTCAAGGCGGGATAGGTTTTTGAGAACATTTTTGCCACTGAGAATATAAATTCAGTCAAACCACAGTATCAGGAGATTTTTCTTTATTCATTTTTACCCAACAGAATAGAAATAGAAAGTGAAAAATGAATGGCATGTCTGAAGACTGAGAACAGTATTTGGAAGGGCTGGAAGGACGAGGAGAAAATGCTGTGTGAGAATATTGATACCAGGTGGAAGGCTCCACTTGCTACTGAGAACAGGAGGCAAGAAGCAGCAGCAGGGCCCCAGGGTGGAACTGCTTAGACATGCAGACTCCTGAACCCGGATTTGCATTTTAACCGTGTCCCCAGGTAGGTGGTATGTGCATTAATGCTTGCGGTTAAAGTCAGGGGAGCCTCTTTTTTTGACTTCAACATGAAGAAAAATGTACATTCAAACATTATAAAAATTGCCTAGAAAAGTATTCTTTGAAGTTTGAATTTTACATTTTAGAAATATGGGGAAGTGTTAGGGATCTTACCAAAATTTGTTTCTTTTTTTTTTTTTTTTCATTTTTAAATTACTTTATTGCTCTTCAATTACAGTTGTCTTCATTTTCTCCCCTCCCCTCCCCCCACCCCATCCAAACTCACTTCCCTCCCTTGCTTCCACCCTCCCCCTTAGTTTTGTCCATGTGTCCTTTATAGCAGTTCCTGAAAACCCTTCTCTCCCCAATCCCCTTCTCCCCTCCCCTCTGGCTATTATTAGATTGTTCTTAATTTCTATGTCTCTAGTTATATTTTGCTTGCTTTTTTCTTTTGTTGATTAGGTTCCAGTTAAAGGTGAGATCATATGGTATTTGTCCCTCACCACCTGGCTTATTTCGCTTAGCACAATGCTCTCCAGTTCCATCCATCTTCCTCTCTTCTTTCTTTCTGCTGCATAGCTCCTGCTTTCTCTCTGCTGCATAGAATTCCATTGTGTAAATGTACCATAGTTTCTTGATCCACTCATTTGCTTATGGGCACTTAGGTTACTTCCAGCACTTGGCTATTGTAAACTGTGCTGCTATGAACACTGGGGTGCATAGGTTCTTTTGGATTGGAGTTTCAGGGCTCTTAGGGTATAATTCCAGGAGTGGAATTGCTGGGTCAAAAGGCAGTTCCATTTTTAGTTTTCTGAGGAAATTCCATACTGTTTTCCACAGTGGTTTCACCAGTCTGCATTCCCAGGGAAATTTGTTTCTTATTTCTTGTTCTCTCTCAATTTTCTTTTCATGAAGTATTTAACTATCAAGGTATTTATAAAGTATGCATGGTCGAAGGACCCTGTTAAGTGTTCTATTGTAATATTAAAATATTTTATTTTAAATGGATCGACATGAACTAGGAGTTTGCTTTTTAAATTATAGTTGCTTTCCTTCCTAGTTTTTTTGTTTTTGCATGGTGCATTTTTCTTGTACATTATTTTAATAATGTGTGAATATAAAACATCAAGATTGCTTTACAACTGTTACCCGCCTCCGCTGTATACTAGGTATAGTGCTAAGTACCTTGTTTTGTTTTGTTTGAAGTTGCTCATTATCCAACCGCACCGAATTACTTACCGGTCTTAACTTCAGATGCCTTTTAATGCTGCTCAGAAAAACTGAATTCCACCACCCAAAGCAAAGTTTTGACATAGAAACTGATGTCTAAAAAAATGTGCTACCAGCATACTAAGCAGTTCCCAAAGTCAAGTTACAAAAAATATTTTTAACTCAGGGCAGTATCAAGTGGGGTAAACATCAGCTTCCCCAGGCATCTGCTCTCAAGGAGTTAACATTCAGACGTAGGTACAATTCCGATACATTTGCTAAGATATCCATTCCATTGCCTTGCAAATATGTCAAATAGCTGAAGAAAGGGGGGGAGGTAAAATTGAAATTGTGCTTTTCCTCCTTAACTATAACATGAAAACTTGAGCGACAGGTAGAAACAGGGTAGAGCAGTTCACTAGAAAAATGATAGAAGGTTCTAGGTCAAGTTGGCTATTAGAAATAAAGTCACTATCATGTTTCATCAAGTGTCAGGATTCAGTGCCAAGATTTTTCATTACACACAGAGTACAAAATACTTTATAAATCACCATATCTGCGGACATTCAATTATATTCAGTCTTACTCATATGAACTGTAATGTCTTGAAGTGTCTACTCTCAATAAAACCAGCCTTTTCATTAAAAAAAGACTAGCATTTTAAAATGGCCCAAAAATTCACAAAATACCTTTAATCATCTAAGATATAAATGCTGATCATTTTGAAATGTTTCAAACTACAGACTAAATACCTAAGAACTTTAAAAATAAACACCTGTCCATACCCGAGGGCCTGATTACAAAAGAAAGGCAGAACTTGTGCAAATCCAGTAGTGACTTTCCCAGGAAAGAGTAGCTCATCTGTATCTACTTCTATATGATCTCTATTTATTTCACACAATACACATTTTTATGAATGGATTTGGTGCATTTATAAACCAACCTCTAAGGCTCCAGAAGAGGAAACACCTGTCTTCGTTTCTGTAATTCCAGATTAAGGGCCCCTGTGAGGAACAGCTAGTGCTGAATGACGAGATGCAATGGTTTACCATGCTCACGCTCCCAGGTAATACGGACTGACCTTTCCTCTCCATTTTCTACATTCTCTTCCAACCGAAGAATCCTTATGCATACCCTTTAGATCAGAGGTTTAAAACATGGGCTATATTTGAGTTGCTTACAAAACTATGGATTCCTGGACCCATACCCAGATATTCTGATTTAATGTTCTGTGGCAGGCCCAGAGAGGGTATTAGTATTCGGTTATTATTATTATTATTCCCTAGTAACACTAATATGGAATAAAGATTGAGAAACACTCTTAGGTCATGGCTGTTGGGAGCTGAAAGCCTCTGTATAATTTTGCAAGTAGTAGAAATGTGAACAGGTATTCTTGGAAGATGCTCTTAAGGCTACAGGAAATTGTATGTACTTTATATGCATTGCACAATATTTTCAGATTTATCGGCCTATGTATATTGTACTATGTATAGTATATATATGCATATAAATGCATATATATTCTTGGATGCGTGTTATTCCATATTTACATAAAAATAAACATTTTTACTTGAATTCAATTTAAGATCAGCTGTTCAAAGCTAAGCACTTCAAACCTCAAAAGTATTCTTTCAGGAAGGAAAGCACATTGATGAGAAATGTTTACCTATGACCACAAGGGGGTGCTAATGATCTGTGAATGTAAAAGGTGTAATTCAGAATTGAATTAGTATTTATATATACAGGTGGTAATCATTTGCTATTAGCAAATTTTTCTTTTCTTAGAAAAAGATGTAATGATTTATAGTAACAGTAACATAAACTGATTTTTAGGCTGTATATATAAATTCTGCCTGCCCACAATGTAGTAAGAGATTCTCTGCCTTTGGAAAATAATTCCCAGTAGAGATGCTGCTTAAGTTTTCTGATTGAAATGTTTAGGCATTGTCACAGTAAAGAACTGTCAAATATCTTTTAGAGGACAGATAAGAATGTGTCCAACATCTGACTTTAAAAATATTTCTAACGCCTAATTTATCTTCCACGAAAATATAGTATTATCAGAATAAAAAGTAACATTTATTTTTTCTTATGAATACGAAAGACTCTGAGCAGATTTAATTCATTTATTTTCTAATGTATGAAACTCAGAGTTGAAATGTGCTTAAAATTTACAAACGTTAAAATAATTTTGGGGTCATTTTAAGAATTTGAGGAGATAAACATTTTACTTGGTTTAGACTTTAAATAGTTAATAATTTTGCAAAACCTTTGGAATAAATGAACATTCTAAAATATAAAGTGTAAATCATTTATGGAATTTATTTCAATATACATTATGAATGCCTTTTTTTTGGAAGCAGATGTGCTGGGATTTCATGAATAAAGAAATGTGCAGTTCAGTGAATTTAAAAGTATTACTACAGTGGAGACTCCGAGATTTATAATTCCCTCTCCCTTCCAACCCTCCTCCCTGTACCATTTTGTGAGGCCTCAGGATTACACATCCCCCCATACAGGAAGACTCAAAGCATCCACCTTGTTGAATGGCAGAATTTCCATGCAGCAGAGGGAGCTTGTAAGGCACGCATGAGTTCTGTCTTCCAAACACAAGGCATTTGATTCCTTTGTGAACTACGGCTACCAGTGGAGCAGAGAAGAGGTTTGAGCTAAAAACCACAGAAACGTATTTTTCAGTGTTCCAAGAACAGCTGCTTCCTCTGGAATCCCTTCCTAGTGGCCCTGTCCTCCAGAGGTCCAGGGGCCGGGGTCCGCCAGGTCCTCGCTGCTTCCCTGTTGAAGGCCTTCAGAGCCCTTCCCTAGAGCCCTTCCCAACACACGCCCTTCACGGTAACCTTTCTCTCCTCGCGTCCCTTTCCAGGTCCGTCCTGTGCAAACGGCAGTGCACTTGTATTCGTGCACACCGAGGCTGTGGTGGCTCTGAGGCTAGTCTCTGCTGCCAAACATTAAAAATTGTTAGTGTCCTTATCGTCATTGCTGAATGTCCTTATCGTCATTGTCATCAAAATCGAGATTTTCCTGCTGCTGAGGAGCTATGACTATTGCAGAAACAGCTGCCTGCATTCAGGCCACTGTGTGCGACCGTGAACGCGGCTCCAGATACCTGCAGCCTGCCCTGCCACCAGCCTCCTGAGCCATGGGTGTTAGAGAGGACTTGCCTCAATGCCTTTGTCCCTCCTGTTGAGATGCCTGGTTGATGTTTTGGTTTCACTAACCTGTTTTGCCATGTCGTGGGATTCTATGAATTCTGATACTTGCTTAAGTTTTTCGACTTGGGTTGATCACTTGGATGTAGATACTTCCCAGACCACTTCCACACCTGACATTGATTATCCAGTCTTGAACCGATGTGACTTCCCCTGTGTCCATCTGATGCTGACACCTGACTAGCTAACTGGTTGTTCCTTGTCTCACAATGTGGCTCCCTGCCTGTCTCAGGCCAGGCTCTCCTATGTCACAAATGCAAGGGGGTCATTCTCCTATCTGTGTTCCTAGTTCCTACAATGATATTTCCTTTTTTATCTCATCATGTATTGGAAACCTAACTTTACTTTTTTTACAATATTTTAATTATTTTATTGTTCTTCAATTACAGTTGTCTGCATTTTCGCCCCTCCCCTACCCTATCCAAACCCACCTCCCTCCCTTGTTTCCACCCTCCCCCTTGGTTCTGTCCATGTGTCCTTAATAGTAGTTCCTGAAAACCCTTCTCCCCACTGTCTCCTTTCGCCTCCCCTCTGGCTATTGTTAGATTGTTCTTAATTTCAATGTCTCTAGTTATATTTTGCTTGTTTTTTTCTTTTGTTGATTAGGTTCCAGTTAAAGGCGAGATCATATGGTATTTGTCCCTCACCGCCTGGCTTACTTCACTTAGCATAATGCTCTCCAGTTCCATCCAGGCTGTTGCAAAGGGTATAAGCTCCTCCTTTCTCTCTGCTGCATAGAATTCCATTGTGTAAATGTACCATAGTTTCTTGATCCACTCATTTGCTGATGGGCACTTAGGTTGCTTCCAGCACTTGGCTATTGTAAATTGCGCTGCTATGAACACTGGGTGCACAGGTTCTTTCGGATTGGTGTTGGAAAACTAACTTTAAAGTCACCATCTATCTCCATCTCCAAAACCTTTTGTTTCCCTAGGATCTTTCTCCTGCAAACAGAATTTTCTTGTGTCTTATCAGAGAAGTACTCCTTCTCTAAAGAAAGGCAGATCTTTCTTTCATTGCTTTCTGGACCTGACAGGCTTACCTTAGCATCAATCCTGGGGCCAAATTATTAATTTATCAGAAGTCAGTTAGGATCTGTTATTTGAGATAAGCCTGCCACCTGCATCTGATTTCATTAAAATGGGATTTGTTTTAAACATGTTGATAATCATGCATATGCTCACAATTAGTAAATGCACCAACATTAAGTTATACTTAAATTTATAGTGGATAAAAATTGACTGGACAGCAAAGAAAAAAAAATGGGAGGACATCTAGTTTTTTTGTGTGCGTGCTTCAGGAGAGATACTTGCAGCCACAGAAGATAATATAAAGGAACAGAACTGTAAACAGAAAAGTAAGATAAAAAGGAAATGAACCTGTTAACCCAACACACTAATTCCAGTGCACTTCTGTGACTGGTGGGCTAGGGGAGTATTGAAAGAACCCAAAGAGATGAGTTTTAGTCTTTAATATACCAGCATCCCAGAGTAACACTTTAGCTTAGGCTTAGAGAGTCAGAATGAAATAAAGAAAAAAGAATGGACTTTAGCAGCCTCTGAGCAAGGTAAAAACTGTCTTGAATGTGTGGAAGGTGGATGGAGAGATTTTCTAACTCCTAGACTAGCCAAGTGACAGAACTTCAGGTAGCAAAAGCAGGGCTTTCTGCCGTATATCAGCAACATTCCCTTGTAGCTACACCTTTCCCCTCCCATTCACCTCTGGGTTTTCTACACCATACTACGGGAGTTTCTGAACTTTACTAAGGAGCACTTCTTCTGGTGCTTATATGAGCTCCTGACTGGCAAAGCACTTCTGTAACTCAGTAGCGTAGCACTGTTCTTTAGCTAGGCGGTAAGAATATGGCAATGGTTAAATTTATGCCAGCAAGATGCATGTGACAGGAAGATGTCCCTTCCTGTATCCCAGCCAATATAAACCTTTGGAAAGAGCCTGCATTAAAAAAAAAAATGGCAGGATATTCTTGACTCCAAAGTTTTCAATGGATTTAAAGACAACCAACTAGTTTTCTTATTACTTGGCCAGTTGTATCACGTATGATATCAATAGGTTTCACAAATATAGTATACAACTTCAGGACGCACTTCATATTTAAAAAAAACTGTACTTGTTGTCTAAAGCTTATTGTTTTCTTCCAGGCTTGGTGAATTTTGCCATTGTCTAGGTTACTGTTAGTGACTAATGTTAACAAATGCAATTAATCTGTATGACTTTTAATTAAAATTCCATATGTGTGGTTTATTCAGGGATTTCAAAACGTATCTCTTCTACAGGATAGTTAATATATAAAGCCCATTAAGTAATTCACAATGACCATTTAAAACTCATTATTGGCAATGTTTAGCAGCAATACAGCAAAGTTATAAACCCGTCTGTTTCCTTTACTATCTTGCTTTGTGAAGATAAACAAATTCTCCAAATTTAACAAGGAAAATTTCATTGCTAATTAGATTTAGAAAAGAGTCTAGAAACTAATGAAAAAAAAAACAAATTTAAGAAGAGAGGGCAATTTGTCCAAAAGTATCCATGAAATCTTTAGTGTAATCTTATATATTTTCAATTTATTTTTCTATAGTTTTTGTAGAAACAGTACTTTAAGTAATATGGCATGCATGCAAAAATGGTGAAAAAGCATAGAATGGACTTCTTATCCATGTGAAAAGAGTGTCCTCATATTCCTGTATATTTTACAGAATGTATACTTATTGTTATATAATTTAAAGATTTCCACCAAAATAGTGTTAAAATCTACGTCATTTTAAATGATACTGTACTTTGACAGCAGATGGCGCTATTGTCGTTTTCCAACAACGTGCTGTATCGGGTGGCAAAGGCCCACGTGTGCATGGATTCTTTCATTAAGAGGAAAAAACCCCAACTATCCACGAATCAGTTTTGAAAGTTATTATTAATTTGAACTGACGTCAAAGTTTCATTCTCTCTGTTTTAAACGCACAGAATATCCCTCACCCCTTTGGTATTAACTAATTGCTGCCAGGGGTTTAGTTATTCTTTTACGCGTTTTTTTTTTTTTTTTTTTTTTTAATGATTCCAGTGCTTTTGATGGCATAACAGAACAAAGCCTTACAGAAATGATGCTAAGGAAAAATCTCTTTATTCATGTTAAGGCTAATAATAGTCTTTATTCATCTTTGAAATTTATTATCCCTTTCAATTATGTTTCGATTGCATTTCAATAGCATTGCATTATCCAGAACAACGATCATAAAGGTTAGTGTCAACTCAGTTTTCATTAAGAAGTTTACTTGTTCTTGCATTTTCTTACAATTGCCGAAATTACCTCCTATCAGCTTTCTTGTCAATGCGAAATCCACGTACTGCTACTCTTGTCCTACACAAAGAAAACGTATAGTAGCAACAACAGAACCCAGTTTGCTACTTTCCGCCGCTGTGGTTGTTCTGCGTGTGGTGTCCAGTTTAAAACCGAGTCGGCCATTCGCCGCTAAAGAATGGATTAGCAGACTGAAAGGCGCACGTTAGCGAGAGAGGCTCGCGCGGATTGATTTCTAAGCATTTCTCTAGAAGTCCTCGCTAAGGTTCCTGTCACAGGCACAGTTAAGCATGTCAGTCTCTTCTTGCAAAGTTTTGGTTCTGCTGCAATCAGAAAGAGAGGGTCGCCATCCTAGGATTTCATTTTACTTTAATCATAGATATCTAGTTTGCCTTCCTAGGATTTTCATGGTTGATTGATGGTGTGAAATAACGTATCGATAAAAGAATAATTTGGAGAACACTCCACTGAGACTATCCTTTTTTGTTTTATGTGTTGTTGTGCTTCCCTTGCAGAAAATACAGGTCTGGGCCTGTGTATACGTGTATGATTTTCTTCTACATACTTGGGATGTCTTTCATCTGCTACAAAGACACATTTTATTCCAAATAATTTGGGTATAAAGAGGACACCCTGGGAGATCCCTATCCATTACATCTCATCTACCATGACAACCAAGAAAGAAAGCTAACTTTTAAGTGTCTGATTTGACAATCTCGTATTTAAGCAGAAATGGTATATATAAAAATGTAACATTTTCTAGGAATACTCAAGGACAGAGAGATGGCATTTTGTTTAGACGCCTAGCATCATTCAACTGTACTCTCCCAGGGGTGTGACCAAATCAGGACCAAATTAGTACTGTTCTTTATATTTAGGATTCAAATTAGATACCAAACGGCCTGCCGCGGGTATTGAATGCTTCTGCCTCATTAATACGTGGAGTTGAGACAAAATCATCTCTAATTTCTATTTCAGTTTGGTTCAATTCAATCAGGTTCAAGGCTCTGACCTCTTTGTTTTCCTCAGAATCCGTTAAGACATAGCTTTTCTGTCTTTGGATATGGTAGGTGCTGTAGCACATGCAAAATAAGAGAAGTCTTTACATGCCCCTTGGAGTCAAGGAAGGTTCTTCTCTTTGTGCCCCATGATTAGTGTGGTGTTTCATATAGGCTAGTATATTGCTTAGCAAATATTTATTGAATCTTTTAACAGGACAGATGCTCCCTGATAAACCTGACAATTTGCTCTTCCAAGTTCAATGTATCAGGGGCTCCCACATCAGCCTGTCCTCAAAGCCGTGCACTGATTGTATTTTATCCGCTCTGGGGACCAGGAGGGTCCTGAAACACAGAGGATTCTGTTCCACTTAATTTATGTGCCCTTCTTTAAAAAACACCTGGATATTTTTGTTGTAGGGTTACACTTATTTTTAAATTTGAGACTTCATCAAGATAAGACAAAAACTCACTGAGAAGTATTGAAACCATATATGCACATAGTGTATGATTTTTCACAAGCTCTAAAGCTACTGTGCAATCCTATCACTAAACTCAGAAAACGCGATCTAGTTATGTCCAGGCAATTTCAGTTATTTCTCAGATTTCTCTCAGGCATTCGAGGTTTCAACTCAGTTAGATTCAGGATTATACCTCTTTCTGTCGGAATTTGATTTTAAATCACGGAGATTACACAGGCTTAGGAAGGCGTGCGGTCCTCCGTTCTCTTCAGGCCTCTGCGGAGACCCGCAGTTGCTCTCCAGCCTGGGCACCTGCTAGGACCTCGCAGGTCTCGTTTGCTGCCGAGGGACGGGCTCAAGCCCCTTGTCATTGCAGCATCCCTTTCTCCTATCTGACATCTGCTAGGTCTCTTTCTCTTTCTCTCTCTGGTAACTTTTGCCCTTTCTTTGCGGACACTGGGAAGGGGTAGCCCCTTTCATGTGCTTCTTTGGGGTGTTCGGAAGTTGCTGGAGTTGCCTTGGGTGGTCCAACTGTCCCCTGCAGCCATCTCTGCTCTTCTGCTCCGTAGCATAGTGGCAGGTGCGAGGCTCTTGCTTCCGGGAGCTTTTGGTGGGTGGTGTGCTGCTCTTTGCTCTTGGAGCATCAGCCTTCTTCAAAGGTCTTCTCTCTACCTGCTCCTGCTCCATCGTCACCCACTCACTCTAAAGGAGAACAAGGGACACAGAACTTTCCACACCAGGGGATCAGCATCACATTGCCTCCTTCGATTCTCTGGAAGTTCGTATCTCATCAATGTGGTAGGCAAAAAGCAAAGCAAAACAAAAACCTTCCTTGGTGGGCCTTCTTCTAAATATTTTACACCTAAGCTGGCTTGTTAAAGCTTCAGGTAAGACTCTAGGTTTTCTGGTGTTTTCCATTGTCATCCGTCCCTCTGGCAGTGCCAGCGTCGGGGTGACAGATGTGTGTGGGAGTGTGAAATGGGAAGGAGATGTAGCTCGTGCCTCCTGCACCTTCGCTTTCTTAACACAATGTAATGGGCTCTACGAGGAAAGGGTGCTAGGAACTTTAAACATCTATATAACAACTCTTGAATCATTTTGCAGGTGAGAAATGAGATTTAGCAAGATCAGGATGTCATAACAACAAATTATAGAGAGGCGAGACAGCAGTGTGAAGTCCGTGTTACCTATCAATCTTCTCTCACTGAGATATTAGCGAAAATTTTAGGCACGGATTTCCCAATCATGGCTTGGTCTTCCCCTGCCATCACCCCAGTTGCACATCGTCTGCTTTAGCAAGCTGAGGTGGTCCAGGACCTCACTTTGATTTACACTGGACCACTTCAGAATGGCCATTTATTGGTATCAGCACTGATATCATAATTATAAGCTCCTCTTCTCTCTGGCACTCTTAGCACAGGCCAGGACTTCTCGACTTTGTCACTATGGACAGTCTGGAGCAGAATATATTTGGACGAATTCAGGTGATGTGGGCAGCTGCGCGGGACTGTCTTGGGTATCGCGGAGGCATCTTGACCTTTACCTGCAGGACGCCAGGAGCCCTCCCTCCGGCCATGACAGTCACACAAGTCTCCAGACTTTGCCAAATGCCCCTGTGGCAGCCAAGTTTCATGCCCCCATCTGGCACTCCTGTGCAGATTTGTTATAGATCTCTAACTCTACATACGATGCTCTTCCAGAATTATTTTCATTATTTATTGAAGGCTCCAAAACTCTGTGTGAAGACTTACAACTTGTCTGAGGGCAGATTCCAGTTTTGTAGGGCTTGAAGTTTATATCATTTGGGCTCCTTCTTTAAGATAAGGAATACAGAATTTTATAAAACTACAAGTAAGCATAAAAGTCAATAATTAATGTAAATGAGAAAATTGCAAGAAATTATAAATTTTTAAAAGATTACAAATACAAAAAAATATCACAAAACCCAGGAAAAATAATATATTTAATAATTAGCTGTTTATAACACTCATTTTGGACTACATTCTTTGAAAACCTCTTCCTAGGATGAGCAAAAAACATTATTCTTTTAAAAAATATTTTATTTATTTTTAGAGAGAGGGGAAGGGAGGGAGAAAGAGAGGGAGAGAAACATCAACGTGTGGTTGCCTCCTGTGCGCCCCCCACTGGGGACCTGGTCCAGAACTCAGGCATGTGCCCTGACTGGGAATCTAACCTTTGCTTCTCAGGCCAGTGCTCAATCCACCAAGCTACACCAGCCAGGGCAAAAAACATTAATTTTTAATAGAAGAAATGGCTAATTTAGGTGTTTTTCTACCCTGGTTCAGTTGACATTTATTTGTTATCGTTGATATTTAAGAGATGTTCATTTCAGCCTCACAACATGTTATGTATGTGATCCAATTATTGCAATGCATAAAACATATGATTTTATACACAGACAGTTTTTCTGATTTCGGTATTGCTACAGGTTGGAGCCCTGTTCAAAAATTCTGATAAATCCTATTTCAGTGATTGCCATCAGAAAAAAGATAAAATATGAGGAGTGTTTAATAACGATTAATAATAATACATGTGGCATTATTGAGTTTATTCAGAATAGGAGGACATTTAGGTTTTGAATAGCCAACCATAAGAAGTGAACTCTGTGCACAATATTACAGATTTGATTATTGGAGAATCTCCCACAGACGGGCTTCTAGATCCCCTTGTTTCAATAGTTTTCCTCTACTCCACACATCCATGCAGTCCCGGTGCCATAGGACAGACGCATGCCTCTGGGCATACAACCTCTGTCCCTTTGCACAACTGCCATGGTCCCATGTAAGTCTACAAAGGACACACTGGGTACGGGACACCTGGAAGGCTACCAAACACTTCATTAGACCCGGAAACATCGCCCACTTTTCCCAAACTAATATACTCTCAACTCATCTTCGCCTCAGCCAGGATCCCCAAAATGCCAGTGGCCACCTCAATACCCCCTCAGACAAAGCGGAAATATCACAAGGAGGACATGAACGTGGAAAGAGGAAGAGGTCTTCATTGACGATAGTTAAAACATCTTAATTTTTGTAAATTTTACAATGAAAATACATTCCTGTGGCCTCGCTCAGAGCCTTGGAAGTGACAGGCAGATGTGAGGGGCCCTGAAACATTTAAAGCAAACACGTTTTCAGTACAGCTGCTGCTGCAGGAAAGATGGTGGGGAGCTGGAGCCGGAAGGAGGAGTGAGGTTTATACTCCTTTACACTGGGTCACGGGGAGCAGGGGGTGAGGAGTTCCGATTCTCTAACATTGCAGCACTTCCTCCCTCCAATGCAATACAGGAAAAGGTATCTTGTAACATGTATGATGCACGGTGCATTCCCACTGGACTATGATCCCTCTTGATTTTATCTTTTCTAGAATTTCTTGCAAATGGAATCAGACAGTATGTACGTTTTTGTACCTGGCTTTTCAGCTCAACATGATGTTTTTGAGATTCATCTGTGTCGTTGCAGGCCTATCAATTATTTATTTCTGTCATAGCTGAGTCGTATTTCACTGCATGTGGGGCCATGATTTGTTTATGCATTCAACTGTTGACAGACATTTGGGTCATTTCTAGTTCTTGAGCACTGTAAGCAAAACTGCTATGAATGCTATATGTATGTAAGTCCCTATGTGGCCGTGTGTTCTGAAATCACTGGGTAAGTCCCTAAATTGGACCACATGACAAGCCTATGTTTGAGGAAATATCATGGACAAGTTGCATGATTTTTCTATACCTCAGCTTCCTCATTTTCTGTAAATGAAGATTTCACTATTTGACATAGGTTATGATAAGTTGAATCCATACAGAATGTTTCGCACCACGTCAGGCACACAGTAAGCATTGAATACATGAAATGGTGACAGTTGGTTTGTTAGATAAGAATGTTCTTGAGGACAGAATGAAACTGAGGCTCCAGTGTTCAGGGCGGTGGGTGCTTCCCAGATGGAAAGGAAAACCAAGTGATTCAGAGCCTGCTGCCAGCAAGCGTTCTGATCCCTGCAGCATCACTTGGTTGCTTGGCATCCTTAGGGAAGTTCTTAACCTCTTTGTGCACAGTTCCCTCATTTGTAAAACTAGACAAACATCTGTATTACTAGTCATATTGGTATTATTATTATTATTTCCATATTATATTCAGATTTCCATGGAAAGTCCTTATATTGGGAAAACATATTGTTCAGGTTTTATGTAGCTTGATGTTTAAACAAAAGATGGTAAACTGCCCTGGTTGTTATAGCTCAGTGGATTGAGCATGGGCTGGGAACCACAGGGTCGCCAGTTCGATTCCCAGTCAGGGCACATGCCTGGGTTGCGGACCAGGTCCTCAGTGGGGGCCACATGAGAGGCAACCATACATTGATGTTTCTCTCTCTCTCTCTCTCTCTTTCTCCCTTCCTTCCTCTCTGTCTAAAATAAATAAATAAAATCTAAAAAAAAAAAAAAAGATGGTAAACTGCATTTGGTAATTGACTTGCATAGTAAAGGTTTTTTTGTTGTTGTTTGTTTGGTTTTTAAATAACTGTAATTGACTGTCTCTCTTTGTTTGTCCTGGTTAGTGCCCTGATGCTGGAGAATACCTTTGCCCATCACCTACAGTTTTCCTAATATCACTCAAAGCCCTCCCTGAGGAAGATTTTTCCATTTTTAAACCTAGATGGTGTTTATGGGAATAAGTTGATAGAGATCTTTTTTTCCTTCGGTGCTCTGTGAGATATATGTAATTTAAGATTTTGTTGTGAGGTTCCTGACAGGTGGGGGAGGACACGGAATTCTAATGGCACTCTCAGATAGGAAGTCGTCTGGAGTTGTGATGCATCTAGAGATTTTATGGTCTAATTTCTGTAGCACATAAAATACCAGAAGCTCAAATTCTGCCTTACTGGGAAATGGCGCTGCCTGAATATACGTGGCTGCGGTATCGGAAGGAGCTGGATGGACAGAGAAACCAAGGAGCTACTATGATGTGGAAAAGGGGCACTTGCCTTGATAAAGTTTCATGGAAAATTATTTCTGTCAGTGAGAATAGAGACATTTTATAAACTGATCCCAGGAGGCTGTTGGAGATTGTAAGGTCAGTAAAATATCCTTCAGTTTTGCAACAGTGTCTCTACCTGTCTTAATTTTGCATCTTGAAGCTACAAATTTCACTTTTCCATTGTGTCAATGACGTAAAATAAAAATATTTCCAATTGATTTTAGTGAAAAAGAATGGTTAGTAATAACCTTATAATTACTTAACTATGAACACACAATAATAAATGTAGTATCTTCATTTTGCCCTTCAAACTATACGCATATTCTCGTTTTGATCAGTGCCTACGCTTTAAAGATTCAAGAGAAAACAGTTTTCCATGAATGTTATTGAGAAATTTATTGTCTGGCTTAGGGAATTTTAGAAGCTGGAGAATAAAGGTCATCAATTCATTCATCCATTCATTCATTCACCAAATATTTATTGAAGGTCTACCAATTGCGAGTCACTATTTTCGGCACTGGAACAGCAGAGCTGAAAAAAATAAAGTCCTTTCTTGGTGGTGAAAATAGGCACTAAACCAAAAAGAAAACAAATACATGCAACTTGCAAGTAGACATAGAAGACATAAAGAAAATATTATGTAAAACGTGTGGGGTAATAGGTTCCTGGAGGAGGGGGCATAGCAGCGTGAAGACTTTAGGCCAGAATGAGGTGGCTTTGTCCAGGGATCAGGAAGAAGATCACTGTGGCTGCACTGAGTGAATGACGGGGTGAGTGGCCAGCTTTTCCAACACCACCCCAAATCACCAAAGAAACGGCTCTCTCACTTGGAGTGTATGGGAGAAGTGAGGGACGAGGTTAAAAGGGTCAGATTGTGAGAGTGGCAAGAATGTAACAAGTACTACTTTGTATGTCTAATATAATTGTTGTAACTACTTCTTAATTCTTCCTCTCTGCTATGGTCTGAATGTTTATGTTCACGAAGTTCCTATGTTGAAATCCTAATTTCCAAAGGTAATGGTATCAGTAGGTGGGGCCTTGGGGGAATGTTTAAATCATGAAGATAGAATCCTCTTGAGCGGGATTAGTGCCTTCATAAAGAGACTCCAGAAAGTTCTGTTGCTCCTTCTACCACGAGAGTGCGCAGCCAGAAGCTGCTGCCCCTGAAGCAGGAAGAGGGCGCTCATCAGAACGTGACTGGGCTGACTCCTGGACCGCGGACTGCCCAGCCTCCAGAACTGTGAGAATTGCATTTCTGTTTGTCAACCACCCGCTCCATGGTGTTTTGTTATAGCAGTCGAAATGGATGAAAACACTATCTATTAATCCAACATTTCAACCAAATGATTCACTATTCTTTGACGATATTCCTTTTTTCCGTTTCTTTTTACACTTTCGCATGTATGCCTTTCTGCACCAGCAATGGTTTCTTCCCTCTCCCATGTCCACTCCCCAAAACTTTATATTTTTTAAGGTAAGTTCAAAAGTAGATCCTTCATGAAGAATGAGTGGCTCATCCCATGAATTCTCCATAATTTTTGGCATGTATCATTTTTACGCACACATTTTTTTTTTTTTTTTGCTGTGTATTCTATAATTGCTATTCTGCCAATGATTGCTAGAGGGCAGTATTCATGTCCTCTTGCTCATCATGAGAGTTTGCAGGGTCTAACGGAGTGGTGGATTTGTTGGGTGTACTCACACAATAGCTGAACAAAAGAAATATACCTGTTCACTTTTCCAGTAAAACTCCTATTACTTCCAAATTTAATTTTCTGCCACTTTGTATCTCTGATGCATCTTACCCCACCAGGAATATAGGAGGAGCTCAGGGTGATTTTAAATAAGTAAAACACTTATAGTGCTATATTATTATAATTTAACAGAAATATTACATAAGGGTTTAAACAAATAATAGTTAATGTGGAGAGGGTGAAAAGTAGTAGTAATGTGTTCTACCTTTGTGTTTTCACATTTACTATAAGTAATTTTTAGAAGTGCATAATAGGGGATTCTTGTAAAATATAGAAATACTGATTTATTGTTTTATAGGGCTAGTGGCTTCTGTTGAACTTTTTAGAATTAAAATTTAGCTTAAGAATATTTATTTTCTTGATATAAGATTGCATCTCAGCAATATTGCTTGGTCATCCATCTATTCTTATCATGTAGTCATTAAGTAGGGTAATGAATGACTGCCATTGTCATGAAGTCAAAAAAGTGTTTTGTCACCAGGTCATTAATTATATTACTACTTTATCTTGGCTACAAGTAGATTCTGGCCACAATAATTTGACACCCTCATCCTTCTTGGGCTAATATTTGGACTTATGGCCAAAACCACTTCAGAATGTTCTTCTTTAAAATAAAAACAACTATGACTCTGAATGGATAGCTTTAACTTAATTAATGTCTTTAATGTGAATTTTATTTTTTTTATTTTTTTTAAAGATTTTATTTTTATTTATTTTTAGAGAGAGGGGAAGGGAGGGAGACAGAGAGGGAGAGAAACAGCAATGTATGGTTGCCTCTCACATGGCCCTCACGGGGACCTGGCCTGCAACCCAGGCATGTGCCCTGACTGGGAATCGAACCGGGACCGCTTGGTTCCCAGCCTGCGCTCAATCCACTGAGCTACACCAGCCAGGGCTTAATGTGAA
This sequence comes from Micronycteris hirsuta, assembly GCA_004026765.1. Taxonomy (NCBI): domain Eukaryota; kingdom Metazoa; phylum Chordata; class Mammalia; order Chiroptera; family Phyllostomidae; genus Micronycteris; species Micronycteris hirsuta. The sequence continues at coordinate 207,552 of PVJI01000379.1, forward strand.
TTTTAAATAATTATATTGTAGCCTGGCTGGTGTAGCTCAGTGGATTGAGCGTGGGCTGGGAACTGGAGGGTCCCGGTTCGATTCCCAGTTGGGGCACATGTCTGGGTTGCAGGTCAAGTCCCCAGTGAGGGCCATGTGAGAGGCAACCATACATTGCTCTTTCTCCCTCCCTTCTCCTCTCTCTAAAAATAAATAAAATAAAATCTTTAAAAAAATAATAATTATTTTGTAGTTTGTAAATCGCAGTGTACTCAATAGCTTTCTTATTTTTATACGAATAACATAGTGTATACCGATGAGAGCAAAAGGACAAAGCAGGTTTAGGAATAGCGATTGGGAGCTTGGAAAGAAAGCAGGAAGGCTATAACCTGAACAGTGCTAGTTCTTTGGGGGCTTCATGAATAATTAAGGGGCACCACAGCTGTCATCTCATTGACAGTGTTTCATAACTCTAAGATTCACACATCTTCACTGTAAGCTGATAGATATATTGGGTACATTTAAATGTTTAACATAGAAATGATCTCATGTCGAATTAGTATTTCCTTATTTTCTATTTTCTTTGACTGGCCGAATGCCAACAATTTCATCAGATTCTACCAGGCTAGAAACTGATTTGTGGAAATGTTATGATACATGATGTAGGGGAGAAACTATGCATGTTAACCATACTTTAGTACATTTTTATGACTGTACAGAGACTTTCTGATTTGCCAAACCATCTCCAACGGAGGCTGATTTGAAGACTAAATTTAAGAGTATTTCTTTCAATAGTCCTAATTTTTCAGTCCCTGTTATGGCCTCATGGCAGACGCTTTCTTGACTGGATGTTCAGGATGTGGGTAGATTTATGGGTTGAATATTTGAGATTCACTTTGGTCAACAAGGATTCTAGTAGAGGGGACACTGTTGTGCACTGTTATACGTGTGCCATGTATCTCTGTTGTCGTTTGACATGTCTCAGCCCATGAATTACCGATGTTACATCTGAGCTGCTCCTTGTGTTTCTTATTATGACTATAAGATGCCCACTGCAGTGACCATCAGGAAACTTTGAAACAAAAAACGTATTACTTACGTGTCCTGAAAACTACATGGCACAATGGAGGCCACACAGGAAAGGTATGAAAGGTGTGGGGAAAGAGAGAAAGAATGAGAGAGAGAGAGAACTGGGGACCAGGCTTGGGGTTTTGCTTTTATTTGAGTTGAAGGTAGGGACCTAAGTTGTTCTGAACTCAGTGTTTACTGGTGAATTGAAAACATAAGAACAGAAAGTCAAAGCACAGGAAGAGAAAAAAAAATAGTCACCCAAATGGTCAGTTATCTAAGCTAACTAAAATCTCTAAAAACAAAGGAGATCAGTGGGGCAGAGGATCCTGATTCTTTGTCTAGTCTGTGGGCTGTCAAAGTGTTTCTAGAGGTGGCTGTCTCTGAAGTGAGGGCCTTTTTGGAAGTGGATGCCTTAGCAATCAAAGCTTAAGTCAGACACTTGCCTTCCAAAAAAAGAGAAAACCTAACTGACTTGCACTACAGACGCACAGAGTTCTGAACTGTGCTTGAGTGGTTGATTTTGCTCATCTTTTCTCTTTCTTTTCACCAAGAAAAGAACATGCTGTGTGTAGCCTCTTATCGAGGAGGATGAAAGACACATGGAAATACTTGGATTCACCCCAAACTTTGGTGAGAAGCGTACCCAAGCTTAGCCTAGATCAGCTGAATCACAGTTGACTCACAAATGCAGGAGCGAGAAAGACTTCCTGCTTGTTCCTGAGTTCTGGAGTGGTTGTAAGGGCCACACCTTTGCGGCAAGAGCTGACTGATAAGGGTCCAAGATATTCTAATTGATTAGTAGAGCTTGAGTTTCATTTTGCTATTGAGAAAAAAAATGAAACATTAACTGATTAAGTGATATTCCTAAGATCAGACCAAACTTTAGTAAGTAGTCTGACACTACCTTCTTCTATATTACTTTACGATGAGCCAGGAAATTTTAAATCAGACTCTACCAATAAACATCTTTGCTGTTTGCTTCAAAAGATTCCTGCCAAGCGATGCCTGTCAGGCAAATTGCTGTCTCATCAGAATGCCAGCCAACTCACCTGAATCCACAACTCAACTGTTAGGGCGTCAGCTAGTTTATCGAAACTCACGTTTAGACTTTCACCTCAGATTCTAAAATATTAGGGCATCGACTTTGTCCAATTCTAACTAGATTCCCCCTTGGAAGACCCACCTTAAACCACTTATAAGAAGGATCCATCACTCTCAATATTCTTCCCTAACCTGTGTCTGAAGTATTACTAGGACTCTCAGAATGATCATCTTCCTTGCTGAAGTAAATATAATGCCCTTAGCTTTGTTCAATTAACAGGTTTTTGTTTGTTATTTTTTGTGGTGGTGGTGGTCATTGGTAAAAATTAAAAGTTGACTTATTTTAGAATTATTCTGTTGAACATTACTTAAAACCTATATGAATGAGAAGAGTAAAAACCTAGATATGAGTTTATTGGTTTCCAGTTGTTGTTGTTTTTTCCTCCACCATTAACTTACACACCTATCTGTGCATCAGGGTGACATCTGTACGAAGAAGGAAGGGAATCACCCTTAATTTTCTGTGTCTAAAATTCTGAGATTAAACACACTTTTGTGAAAATTACTGGAACAATTCTTTTTATGTGTTCATTCTTGATCTCCCTTACGAGGAAGTGCACAAATTGTAACATAATTTAAATATAATTAATCTATGATTTTCATGTGTAATAAGTGTCTTTTAAAACATTAGTATAATTTATCCTCTAAATTAGAGAGGTTTTTGTTATAGATATAAAAATTCTTGTGGCAGCATACTGCCGTGCCAGAAGAATTTTTAAAACAGGCAATACCTGACTATTTAGTCAGGGTACTGATCTGTTTTCCCTTAGATTGTCAAATAAAAAACAAATGACAACAGCCAACAAACAATAGCTGTTTGGCGTGCGTGGATCAAAATTATACCTAAGTTTTTGTCAGATTGGCAAAACATATATTTTTTTAGCATGTCGCATAATTTTAGTAATTAGTTTATATGTGCCATGAGATGAAAAAGGTTGAAAATCATTGCTTTATGTATTTGGGGGGGGAAAAAACCCAAATGAACTCTAGATGATGCTATATATAGGCATGTTAACAGCATGTGGAAGTAAGGGAGAGAATTTTATCTACAAAGGAAGAAACCACACAATTATTCAAGGCAGCTTTGTGACTACAAAGTACAAAATCCAGAGACATTGAAAATGGGTCAAACAGTGTTCCATGCCTTTGATTTATGGAGAGTGAAATAGCAGATGTTCATAATAATGGTACTTCATCATCTGGAAGCCAACTTAGAGTTTCAGCAAAATTATTTAAGGATTCAGAGAAATGCATAATACCTTTTAGAAACATACACATGCCAAAGTTTTGCTTTTTAACCTTTAAAGAAAATATTATGTGCCTGTAAAATCTGACCACCCAAATTGACAACTTATTCAAAGAGTTCCTGATAGCTGGGACTTTACAATACTTGGCTTTTAGAAGTGTTATCTAATATTTCCTGGTTTTCTGCCTCTAAGTCTTATGCCAATTTCATTGATTCAAAATTTTATTTATAGTGCATATTCCTTTAAAACTCATTATTTCAAATACATCAGGAGGATCTTATGTGATTCACTGAGCAAAGGTCACCTCTAAACAGGAAAATGTTACACTTTTGATTTAATCTGTTTTTGCTGTGTAGGTAGATTCAATTGATAGAGATTTTTTCTTCTAAATCAAAAACTTTCATTTCTTATGTGTGAGATACAGGTTAATTACACTTTATGCTTCAGTTGTAATGATTTCATAACTTCAGCAGCACATAGTCTAGTCTTTGGGGGGGGGGTCACTTTAGAAAGGCACTTTCAAGTCGGGTGTTGCCCGCTAGTGATGTTTTTGTCAGCCTAACTGCAGTCTCGTTCGTATGTGAAGCAATTAGGGTGTTTATGCAGCTCATCAGAGGCATTTAAGGGATGAGCATTGACATTTTTTATTGCTTAACTTGGCACCAAGAAGATGGATGTAGAAATGAATGAAAGAATAAGTAAAGGAAAAACTGATACTTTCAAACAGATGATAGTTGAGATGAATGAGAAGAAAGTTATACTTTAGAAATTACAAATGGAAATTTCCTACCACAGTAATGATAGCTAGGTCAAAAGGAAAAATCCATCAATCAAAAAAGCATTGATATATCATGACCTAATCTTGATTTATTTTTTGACTTATTTCAATTGACAATGGTTTGGGCAATTGATTTATTTTTTGAATTCTCTATAATACAACTTTTGACAGGTTGAATAATAACCTTATAAGCCCCAGTTCTGTAGCTCTATAGGTATATTGTTAAATTAGTAAGAACAAATGTATTTGAAAATATGTAAAACAGTATACTAACTTCTACAAAATCGACTACTAATGCCCATTTCTTGCTGGTGCCATACTATATCTTTTTCCTTGTATAAATATATTTTGTTCTTTTTATACAAATATTGTTTGAGTGTATGCATTTATTTACATCTCAGTTGGAAATGAAGTTGAACTAATTCTGTTTTTAGAATTTGACTATCAGAAAGAAAAATGTATGCTTCCTGTGGTCTTAGAAAATAAAGACTATGACTTGGCCAATCACAACATCTAATTTTGTGAGGAGATAATCAAGTGTTGTCACATATGATTATAATTAAAACCATATTAAACTCAGTGTATTTGCTATTTCACTGTCATTTTCACTAAATTTTGAGATGTTTATATGAGAAGTTCTAGGATTCTCACTTCCCTGGATGACTTATAGTTGGAATATTTTCTTACTAAGATTTTAGCTCTATTGAGAAGAAATATCTTCTACTTTAAAATAGATATAAAGGGAAATTAAAAATCATTTCAGTGAAATTTACTTTATTGGTGGCTGAAACACACTTTGAGAATCAGTGCTCTTGGGTTTCCTGTTCTTACGTGCTCATCACCCCAAAGGGGTGAAAGGGAAACACCAGGACAACAAAAGTCCAGTGAGAGGCCCCCACCCCAGAGTGCTTCAGCGGAAACGGGGGCCAGCCTTATTGTTATGCCAGCAATTGTCATGGGGAGGATCTGCTGAGTCCCAGTAGGCATCCTGGTCTTGGATTAGTAGTTAAGATCGATTGCACTCTTTTGATGTTCCAGAAACTTTGCTACAACTACGTATATGTTATAACTCCATGGTATGAATGAGTAATTGAGGCCCACAGGGTTAAGTAACTTTTAATATCACCCTGCTGGTAAATGGTTTTTCCAGACTTGCACTATTTATGACTATGCTGTATTGCCTCTAGTCACCAATATTCTCTTTTTGCTCTTGGATTTTTTTCCTCAATTACTTGTGCATCATGACTCTGACAGGCATTAAATGCCTATTCAAAAGTTGTTTCTATGATTCTACTATATATCATCTATATATTGTGTTGTGTGTTCACCACTCCAAGTCAAGTCTCTTTCCGTCACCATTTATTCACCCTTTACCCTCTTCAACCTCCCTCAACCCTCTTTCCTTCTGGTAATCATCATACTGTTGTCTCTACACCTGAAACCGATACAATTTTATTGACTAATGTCACCCCCAAAATTTAATAACATGTTTTTAAGAAGTCGTTTCTAGATCTTCATCTGCTTTTGTCCCACTTCGCTTCATCTAACAGATGATGACAGTGAGGATCTAGCACAGATGCTGAAGCTATGGTTTGGTTAAGAGGCATGTTGTGACCGTGGCCAGAGTGGCTCTGTGGGAATTCTTTCCACACACATGAAAACACGCAGTTCCGGTATTTACGTGTTTTGAGCTCAGCTCCGCGTGAGGAAAAATTATTCCCGTGTGGATCATATCAGTGGAAAAGGAATTCTCTAATGGGAATTTGGCAAAAATGTATTTAAAAAAATTCTCTAACTTGCTGAGTCTCTCTTCCTCCCAAAGCCAAGAAGCTTGAGTTAATGAATCACTGTCTCAATGTTTTATGGTCCTAAAAGTTAACAGCCCTAGTTAGCTTACCCTCAATTTACCTGTCTCCTGTTTAATGTATAACCTTGTCCTGTCTGCCGCCGGACCAGAATTTACATCCTAAAGCTCTGTTACTGAGTAAACCTACCCCTTATCTATTCCCTTCCCATATATCCTCATGACCTAACTGAAAACCCCTGTTCTGCATAAGCCCATGAATAATCAATCCAATGTAAATGTGTCCTAAAGCTTCTAATAAAAAGCCTGGCTAAGCTAGGCATGGTGTCTTTTGAAGATGGAGCGAAAGACCCGTGGCTGCCGGACTCTATTCTCCAAGCGTGTGTCTGGGTAAGTTTGATTCACGCAATCAGTGTGGTCCCCCGCCACGGATTTTGCGGGATGAAATCCGCGACAGGCTCAGTTGGTTGGGCATCACCCTGCAAGCAGAAAGGTCACAGGTTCAATTCGAGGTCAGGGCATGTGCCTGGGTTGTGGGTTCAGTCCGTGTCAGTGTGTGCACGGAGGCAACCAATCAGTGTTTCTCTCTCACATTGATGTTTCTCTTCCTCTCTTTCTCCCTCCCTTCCTCTCTCTCTAGAATCAATAAAAAGAAAAAAAAAATAAAAGGAGACAATGATATTTTATTAAAAATCTGTAAAACTACCTACAAGGTTTATTATTCATTTATTTATTAGCTTAAATGTTGTATTGTTTTACTTAATATATTTGCAAATTTCACCGAGATGAAATCCATTCAAATAACTTACTATGCACTCCTGTGTGCCCTCCCTTCCATGGCAAAAGCATGGTTTGTATTTCTTTATTTCTCTCATTTGTCTTGCTGTGGTTCCCAGCTATTTAGGACGTGTGATAATGAGGCTGTTGAAATACATTTTGTATGTCTAATTTTTGTGCGTGCATGTTTTTTTGAGACTATTCATTCCTTTTTGTCTCTTATACAGATACACCCCCAGGGCATGTAAATAATAACCGTTTTGGAGGTGGAATTAATGTCGTTGTCTCATTTGTAGGCATTGTCGTCTGACCCTTTTTGGGTGGTAATTAGAATAACAATGGGCATACTTATGTACTGCAAAAAGCTTTGTGACTAGGAAATAAAGATGGGGTGGATTGTCCAGAGATCAAATTTAGCTAAGGAGCAATCTGGCACATGCTGGTGACTCCACCAATCATTTAATGAGTTGCCAAAGACAAACCAAAGCGTGCTACCAAATATCTGCTCAGGTGCACCCTACTTGTACTTTTCCACAGGTGCATGGGAGACACTTTTTGGAGACTAGTAAGGAAAATGTGTTCGAGCAATGGTTCTTAAACTTGTGTACATCAGAATCACCAGTCCAGCTCATTAAAATACAGATTACTGGGCCTTGTGCTCGGGATTCTGACTTAACGAGTCTAAGCTGGATGTTCATATACATTTCTAACAAGCCTCTAAGTGCTGTGGCTGCTGCTGGACTGAGCACTACACTTCGAGAACGACGTGGGAGAAAAGTGGTTGTTTTGTCCCTTGAAATTATATGATCAGTTAACAGTTTTAAATAGAAAGTTAATGATGATATAAAAAAATTTAAACTTACTTTCAAAATGTATTCTACATGGCTACACATCATCATATATTATGGAATCCTCTTTTCCTCTTGATTTTTTGAATGTTTTTTCTTCTAGATAGAAAAACTCAAGCTGTGTATTCTCCTCTCTCTCATTGTTCGGGTAAGATTTTCAAATTTTACACTAATATATACGTTGCTGAAACAGTTATTGCTTCTTGAATAATTTTTCAAGTTAGAATTATCTATTAGATTATAAGCTTCTTGGAGCAAGGAACCATGTGCTACTTATTTTTGAATATCTATTTCCTTCCTAGTACTGAGCGTTGAACACAGAAATCAATAAATATATATTGAATATTACTGGATTGGTCAAAAAGTTCATTTTTTTTGTAAGATGGCTCTAGTAGCACTTAGTTGTCTTTGAAACAATTTTGTTAGATTATATTGTGACACCTGTCATATCAGCATGCATTAAAAACTTATCAAAACTGGTGAATTTTGTGTAGCTATTTTAATATTGAAGGTGGAAGAAAATACACAACATTTTTGGTATATTATGATGTATTATTTCAAGAAAGGTAAAAATAGAACTGAAACATAAAGAAAGGATTTGTGTAGTGTATGCTGTGACTGATCGAACGTGTTAAAAGCAGTTTGTGAAGTTTTGTGCCGGAGATTTCTCACTGGACGATGCTCCACAGTTGGGCAGACCATTTGAAGTTGATAACGCTCAAATCAAGACATTAATTGAGAATAATCAATGTTATATGACGCAGGAGATAGCCAGCATACTGAAAATATCCAAATCAATAAAGGTATTGGTGATAATGAAAATTGGTCTTTTAGTTAATGCAAAAATCTAAACAGACTTTTTGGCCGACCCAATACATTCTTTTACTGTTCTTTCTCCTGAAGACCTCTCCTTTTTTCTCCAAAAAAAATCGTGTATACAGTTTTTGATATTCTGAAATTTGCATGTGAATAAAGCAAAAAAAAAAAAAAAAAGGAGAAAGGGAAGACTAAAAGGCCAATAGTGTTAGCATAGTTATCTAATTATTACTAAAAGAAAGGAACAAGTGGAATCAGACATTAAGCCTAATGCACTAGGGAGCTGAATTGGACACTAAGCTGGATTCCCTAGGAAGCTATAGCATTCACAGGAGCCCCAGGGGTCTGCCTTATCCTCCTGCCAAAGGAAACTAATCTCTGACCAACCCCTGAGTGGGCAGGGAGAATCTCCCTGGGCACAACCAGCTGAGCAGTGGTGTTACTTGGGAAAGAGCAGGAAAAATTCCTTTCTTAGGGGCATGCGAAGTAGAAACCAAGATGGTGCAGTGGAAAGTAAGTATATGTGCTCTAGAAACCAAATGACACAAAGAACTTTGGGGCATACTCAGTAAGAGCCAAAACGGTAACAAAGGGATGGAATCTAGCCCTGGGGGAAGAATCAGATTGGATAAGATGCAGAACCCTGAATTTACCAGTGGGGCGTAGCACAAGCCCCTGAAAAACCAAGAAGTAGGTTGGATAGTTCGAAAGAAAACCTGCTGGCTCTGAAAACCAAGCAAATATATGGAGGATTATCTGAAATCTCTGAGCAGGTGGTGCTAGAATCTGCCTATCCTCTATTTCCCCGAGGGTGTATTATTTCCTTCACCACAACAAATCTTGCCACTATATTTAAACTTCTCCCCCATGTGTGCCATTTGAAATTTTTCCTACAACACCACAAAAACCCATTTTTACCAGTAACAATGGAAGTCTGTAGGAAGAGAAAGTAGTATGCAATAATTAAACTTGAATCAATTCGGATCTCAACTTATTAAATCCTTTATTTGAATGGACTATGTTTCTTCATTATTTACTTGGTGTTTTATAGTGCAATATACCAAGAGGAAGCAATCAATGCAGATCTATTGATCAGAAATGAGTTACAGTAGAACACAAAACTAAATAGTATTCCACCTGAAAATAGTTTTTAGAGGACACTGATTAAATTCAATGACTATTAAATAAGTCAAATGAAATGCAATCATAGAGAATACTTCACAAGATAAAACGAAGGGGTTTAAATCAAGGAAGTCATCACAACGGGGAGTTGTTATATGTAAAATATTTTCTCAAGTGCAAGAATCTAATCTCTGTAAAAGGTAGAGTAAATGATTTGCCATACTTTTATGTATGTTTGAAATATTTCATGATACAGAAAATAAACTGTAATTGAAAGACATAAAACAAAATTGAACAAGTGGAAAGGCCTACTATGTCCTTGGACAGGAAACTTATTAGGAAGTTGATTCTTTATATATAGATATTAGATATTAGGATATATATATATCCTAATGCTAGCTAGAATTCCAATGTTAATTTTTAGGAGAAGAGGACTTACTTAAAATAATATTGATATTTATCATCTAAAATGATTTAGAAATAAAGGAGGAAAAGGAAAAGGGTCTTGATGTTTCAGTTATCAGAACATGAAACTGAAAATCTAATTAGTGCAAATCAATATTGCATTGGTATAGAAGAAGACAAAAAAGTTATAGGAATATACTATTTCATAATACTTTTTGGCAAAATATTATTAATCAAGACTGTAAACCCAGAAAACATAAAAGAAAATGTAGCCATAATTTACTGTGGAAAACTGAATTTAAAGAATTTTAAAATATGGTATAAATAATGCAAATAATAAAGTGACAAATATTTGTGACAGAATTGATGTGCTAAGGCCTAATATCAATTATATATAAACAACCTCACAAATTGGCAAAAAATGTTAAAAGAAAAAAAGATAGTAGACACTATAATATCGCAAATTGAAATGGCAACAAACATAAAAAGATACTATAGTTCACTAGTTGTCAGGGAATAAAAATTAACATGATATTGAGATGCCATATTACCCCCAGCACAGAGTCCAAATTTAAAGAGAAAGCTATACATGTGTGCATTGCAGATATAAATGTGTGGTTTTCCAGTTTCTTGGAGAATGAATCTGACAACAACTAATGAAGTTAAAAACAAATATATCCTTTGATTCAGATCTTCTGTCATGCTACAGAATCTATAGAAATCAAAGCCCCATTAACTATATTTATATGTACATGGATTTATTATTTATTGCTTATGGTAGAAGGGTAAGTAAATAGCATTATATGTACATTAAAGAATAAGATGCAGACACTAAAAAAAAAGAACTTTCTTTATAAAAATGAGTCCATCCTTCCCCACCCCCTGTGAGCAAGTTATTACCAGGTAGGTAGTCCAGTTTTAGGAGGCAGTTAAGTTGTCGTCTCCTTGACCTTCTTCCTTGGTCTACTCAGTGACGTATGTGAACAGAGTAAATCTCAGTATCAGGAGATTGATAACCCGTGTAATCTGGCACAGTCAGCAAGCACATGAAGAGATGCTTAGAGGCCATGGTGGGCTACAAATGAGCATGGGGAAAACCTGGAAGGATATTATATTTTAAACGTGGATAACAATGGCAGGAGTGAGCTGATGTGGAAAAAAAGCATTAGGAGAAAGAAAAGAGTGAGGCAAACAGAAATGAATTCATTTAATAAACAGGTGATCATGTATATATATAATATATATGTACAAAAATATATATGTACATATATACATTTATTTATAATTATATGTGTAACTAAAGTGTAAGTTACAAATAATTTTTTAAAAAGTTAAGAACCTAACAATTTGGCCAGTTTACTCTCCTATTTAAGTCCTTCAGTGGCCTCCGATGAATTCTAGGATGAGGCCCAAATACCTTGAGATGGCCCCTAGTTGCTTCTGTGTCTGACTCCTGCTTGGCGCTTCATCCTCATCTTTGGCTGCCTCCATTGATCTATACCAGACATTTTGCATATAGTGGATAGTCCAAGGATCATGCAGCAGGAGAAGTCACATGTCTATTTATTGATTTGCTGACCCTTAGTCATATTATAGTTGACTTAGAAATGTGATTATGAGAAGATATATATCTTTCTTTATTATAATTTTGGAGTTTCATATTGTTCTAAAGAATGGTACAAAAAGAGCTCTGCTGAATATGAAAGTATTTTAGCACTTCTGTTTATTAAAATTGACCAATAACTATAACCTAAGCATTAGATTTAAAAAGATAATGGTTCTTTCTTACTTTGAAGAAGTACATCTGTGAATACAAGTACAAGGACTGTCCAGAAAGTATCCGTCATGTAATATGAAATATAGAGATATTTCCTGAAGAAGATACAAGATACAAGACACAACTGGGCCTTCGTTTCTGGATCATAGCCATAGACCCACAATTAATTTCTGGTTAAACCTCCTTAAAGAAATGGGTAGCAGTTTGAACCAAGTCCTTAGCAACTGCAGCCCGAAGTTCCTTCTGCTCTGGTAGCAGAAGCTGTGGAACAAATTTTGCCATGACACGTTTCATGCCAAGATCCTGCATCAAAATCTCAGACACAGTAGTTTTTGGAATCCCCAGATCAGCTTCCAGTTCTCATACTGTAAGTCTCATCCTTGTTGATTGCAGCCTGTACACATTCAACATTCTCAGGTGCTCTGCTTGCTGCAGGCCTTCCAGAACATGTATCACTTTCAACAGATTTTTGACCATCTTTGAAGAGTTTGCACCACACCTTTACTTGTGCTGCATTCATTGCATCATCCCCAAAAACCTTCTGAATCATCTGAATAGTTTCTGTGGACGAATGCTCAAGCTTAATGCAAAATTCGATACAGATTTGTAGCTCTATTCACTCAGTCATTTTGCATATTACTGCTACACAGTACATGTGCTCACTCAACAGTGTCTACTGCCACCACTGACTAGTACAGTGAAGTCGTCATTGTTCACATGAACATTCTAGTTCACTCTCCTTGGCTGCCAGGTTCCACCAATGTCACACAAACCGTTCACCTTATATTAATAATGGTTGGACTTTTTCCGGACAGACCTCATACTATCTATCAGTAAGAAAACCACTGGGAAATTTTGCCAGGATGATTTTAGAATTCTTTCTGAACCTTTAATTGGTTGCATTTATTTAAAAAAAAATTTAAATATATAAACTAATTACAAAAACTAATTGTTATATGGTTTATTATATGTAGAAAAAACTTCCATACAATACTTCAGTAACAAATTGGCTAATGGAATTCCAGACATAGAAATGAGAGGAGGAACATTTCCCAAAGAGTATATGGTATGTTCCTGAGCCTTCTTCCACTGTGGTTAGATTTGCTTAGAAAGCAAGGAAGATAATTGTTCTCATTCCTGGTTCGGTAAAGTGCCGAGGCTTGGTATGAGACCAGAACACTGGTCTGAAGTCTGCTTAGACAAATTATGATATAGTAACATAGAGGACTACTAGAGAGCCACCAAAAAGAATGCACCCTGTCTCTACAAACTGATATGGATCAATGTCTGAGGTTCACTATTCAGGAAATCTACATTATTTGTTTAGTAAAATTTTAGTAAAAGTTAGTAAAATTTGCTGTATATCCTGACTCCGAATGAGCATGTTAACTCCCAGGGAAGGGTTTTCATTACTGCTGCTCCAAGGTGGAAAGAGGGGACGGTGGTGAGCCTCACCTCCAGGCTAATCCTTCGCTGTCAGGGACAGCAGCAAGCCTCAGGGGTGCAGGTTTCATTCAGTTAGCCCTGCCTAGATGAGAGAGTTTGTGAAAGTTTCTCATGGTCTCTGCATCGCAGTTCCCTCATCCCTCCCTCAGTGACTGTTCGAAAGGATCCTTGTGGGGTCCAGTGAAGTGTTCCGAGTAGAGCATTTAGCCACTCGGGAAGTGTCCGCTCTCACTGTTCTCATTTTTATCACTGGAAAGCCAGCAGTAATCATGAAACGGCTCACGCTTTAAGGCTCTGTATTGTGCCAGCTCTCTACTTCAGGACGTAGATGCTGTTATGTGGGTGGTGTCACGTGGCCTCAGAGACAAGGGTGTGGTAGCTGAGACGGTTTCGGGTGGCAGTGGGCAGTCAACTCAGTGGTTTTCACAGTCAGAAAGCCATGTAGAAAGACATATTTTTAGAAATATTTTTCAGATTACTTCTTACCCCCGGAAGCCCAAACTGTGAGTCATCTTATTGAAAAGAGTCTGTTTTTCATGACTGAAGCTGTCTTAGAACAAAAAATATTTATTTCTTCCTAAATTAAAGCATACAGTCCAGTAGCCATGGACATTCTGGTATGTTATTTAAACATGCTTGATCATCCAGCAATAATTCTTTCCCTCCTCATTCTCTGGGAACGATGGTCCCTATTCAAATGTTTTCTGGCTGCTAAGTTCATTCACATGAATATTTTATGTTCTGTTTTTTTAATATGTCAAATGTTTCTATGTAAAACAAATTATTCAAAGCATTGGCTGTTTAAAGTATGTAAATATAAAAATAGCAAAGAAAGAGTACATTTACATAAGTAAACTTTGTCTGGATTTGGGGCTTATTAAAAATTTAAAAATAATATTCTGCCAGAAATGCAAGACTAATGTTAGAGAATATTGGTAAGATGTCAGTTTTCATAGATTTCTGCTAAAGTAGGAAAAATTGGAGCCTTTGTTGTTGTCAGTCTAGTGTGCCATCCTTGCCCCTGGTCCCCTTTCTTCTGCTCTAGTTTGTCATCGCCAAAGTGCCTCTGAAATTCTCATAAATCACAGATTAGTTTTCTCCCTGAACATTTTATCAAAGCTTTAGAAGCATCTGCTTTTGTCCAATTAATTTATAAAAGTATCAATAAATGCAAAATGTGTAAGTCCTCAAAATCAGGGGTATCTATGTCAGGGTTAGAAGAAGATGCCTCTAGAACTTAAGTAAATTTATTAACATCAAAAGATCTAATCAAAGTAGGTTATAAAGCAAGTATGGATATTGAATGGAAGAATTTGCTTATAACAAAGTTTTTAAATTACAATAATTGAAATATGACTAACTTTTTAAATTTACATGTATCTTGGGTTCCCCCTACCCCGTTACTTACTATTTAATCCATTAACCTCATTTTTCCTGAATTTGTGATCTGTGTGGCTCTGTGCTTTATCTCTGGACCCTCAGTTTATACTCAGCCCTCTTTCTTGGATCTCAGCATTAAATTCCAACATTACCAGGAAGTGACCATTCTGGATACAATGTGCTAGCTGATATATCTCCTACCAGCCCTGTTTTCCCACTGAAGGAACAAAAGAAAAAGAATCATATTTTTTAAAAAAGGAAAAATTTGAACTTGGTTTTCTAACATCTCCAAAGAATTGAGCATTGCAGCTGTATGTCTTAGAGCAGGGATGTCAGACTCATTTTCACCGGGGGGCACATCAGCCTCGTGGTTGCCTTCAGAGGGCCGGATGTAATTTTAGGACTGTATAAACCTAACTACTCCTAACAGTCAAGCTAGAGCCTGGCGCTGCCTCCAGGCAGAAACAAGGTGCCGGATAAAATAAGGTGGAGGGCCGGATTCGGCCTGCGGGCCTTGCGTTTGCCACCTGTGTCTTAGAGGAAAGGAGGAACGATTTTCTTTTCTCATTTTCTTTTCTTTTCTTTCTTTCCTTTTCTCTTCTCTTTTCTCTTCTTTTCTTTCCTTTTCTTCTCTTGCTTTCATCTTCCTCTTTTATTTCTAGTGGTATAAACAATTGTAGACATGCTAAGAAACATAATCAATCAGGGACTATATAATGCTTTAGATAAATCTGGTCTGTTGCTTTTAGTTATGGGAATGGAGCAATTGAACCTGCAATCCTGAAAGAAAGTTCCATCTAAAAACAGCTAAAAGGCTGTGTTGGAAATTGCCGCACACCCCACTGAATATGAACAGTGGAATTTCCATAGCAAGCCTCCACTGCTTAAAGTGATCATTATATATGCATTAGATGGTCATTGCCAGGAACTGCTGTGACGGTCTCCCGAGTCAGACTGCCTTTTCTGCTTACCCCTTCCCCAGCTCCTGCCTCATCTGTCACCAGTCTCTGCACCATTCCTCTCTCCTTCCAGTTGCTGCCTTTGTTGTACCTTCACCAATTTTTATCTTTCTCTCTTCAAGTTTAATGTGCCGATGTTGACATATTATTATTAGCTAAAGTCCCTAATTTATTAGGTATCCTCAGTTGTTACCTAATGCCCTTTCTTTTTTGTTCCAGGATCCCGTATTACATTTCGGCATCATGTCCCCTTAGGTGCCGCTTGGCTGTGATGATGTTGACTGTTGTGAGGTGTGCCAGTAAGGTATGTTGTAGAATGTCCCTCACTTAAGATTTGTCTCATGTTTTTCTCACGATCGCTCTGGGGTTATGGATTTTTAAGGTAGCATTTGCCAGGTTTCTCTACTGCAAAGTCGCTCTCCACCCCGCCCCGCCCCGCCCCGCTGCTTTCCATGCTGTCTTTGGAAGGACGTCATTGTGTACCGTGCACACTAAAGGAGTGGAGCATAATGCGCTACTGCTGCATTGTGGGGCATCTGCGCATGTTATTTGAAATTCTTAACAGAAGATGTGCCCATTCTCTTCTATTTGTATATTTATATGATCATTTATTTATATCAGCATGGACTTAGAGATATTTGTTTTATATTTTGGATTATGCTTCAATGCTGCTTTATTAATTTTGCTGCTCACAGTTGTTTTAGCTTTATATGTTTTTGGGGGGCTCTTTCAGTTGGCTCCAGTGTCTTTTTGATATATCCCTATATTTGTGAGCTTTTAAAATGTGGGACATTTTTTAACTTCCTGGCACTATAAGGATCTTCATGCTCATCTTGTACATTTTCATCTCAGCCCTAGATTTGGCCATTTTCCCAATGGCCTTACCTTTTATTGGAAAATGGTCTTAGGGACCAAGATATGGGTGCTAGGTGTGCTCATTGCTATGGGAGTATTGTTACTTCTAGGCTCTCTCAGCTGTCAAAGCAAGGAAATACATACGCATACACATACGCAAACACATAAAAACTAGAAGTTCAAGTGTTGTTTTTTTTTTTTTTTTCTGGACTGAGGTTTTCTCTTTCTTTCATCCAGGTCTTCCATGTTCATTCAATTCTTGGACAGAAATTTTCTTCATACTTGCAAGGTAGCTATGGCAACTGCAAAAGATAAGTTGGAAGGAACAGAGTAAGAGCCCCTTGTGGAGAGTAGGACAAATAAAATGGTATTGGTCTGGTCAAGATAGCATAAAGTGTATAAAAGAAAAAGGAGTTACTCCTGTCAACCAGGATGGCTGCCAGTCAGCCATTGTGACAGGAAATCTTTTCATCCACATGATAAAAACGTAATCCCCAGGAATTTCCGAGTCTCAAGCCTGGCTCCGTGAGAATCAACACTCCTGTGTGGGCTGGCGTAAAAATCATGCTCGTGGAAAAAAGAATTCTTTGAAGGGAAATTGGATTAACTTACTTTCTAAGACTTGTTAACTTGCTGGGACCCTTCCCTCAGAACCAAGGGATTATGTTAATGGCTGCCAGGAGCCTCTCGCATAGTTGATGAATAGCCATCCCCATTTTACTGTGTCCTGAGCTTCCTAATAAAAACCCGGCCGAGCTATGCTCATGGCCTTTTCCTGAGATATAGGAATTGGTCCCGTGGCCCCGGACTCCTTCTCCCCACGTGTCTCAGTGTGAGATTCTTTTACACATCGGGTTACGGTCACCCATGGGTTTCGGCTGGGACGAAATCCCCATGACAAGCCATGACACTTTGGTTCAAGAAAAAAAGCTACCTAAGTAATGCTAGATACATCTGGCAAGGAGACACACCTAAGATATCTCTGCACACGTGACCAGAGGAGCCCTGTCTGCAGAGTGGGGCCATTCATAGACAGGCTCCTTGGGAAATTCTCCACTTGCCAGCTGGGGTGCTGACTCTTATCAAGAGACCCAGAAGGGTGGAATACACCACTTTCAAGGTATAACTGAGGCAGGCTCCAGACCACTGCTGAGACAGCTGAGTCTGCACACCAAGATGCTGCTCCACACCTCACTGATCTCCCTTGGCATTGGCTGTGGGAGGCTTTGTCTTGCTGGACTGAGGACTTCATCTGTCCTGCTGCCCACCTGGCTCCAGAGATTGTTCCTTGCAAGACACTGATGGTTCCCTTGCTCACCGTGCTGTCTCCTGGACCAGCAGACTGACACTCTGGGACTTGGGTTCATTAGCCCCCAGTGCATTCATCTGATGTTATTACTGATTGTTTCTAAGCAATTAGTATTGTTATTAGGTTAGTATGGATTTAGATTAAGTCTGCATTAATAAAACCTGATCACTCAGGTTAATTAATAAAATCACTTGCATTAATAAAATCTGAGTGAATAGCATAGTCACCTGTGTTGGCTCCCTGTTATTTCTCCGTGCCAGTGTCACCTGTAGGACTGGTGGTTCTACAGGTCACTTGGTGCTTTTGGTGCTTCAGGCCTGGATCAGATGACCTGAGCAGAGCTTACAGGAAAGACTATTTCATGACACACGCTCATGACACCTCTTTTCCAGAATTCCCAACAAATTCCCATCAGCTCTCTTTGGCTCCTTGTATGTTGCAGGCTGACTTAGGAACTGATCACTGTAGCCAAGCAAAATGAGATATTTATGCTAGCTCATGCAATACTCACGCTCAGAATAATGAGAGTGTGTGAACTACATGGGTTAAAAACATAGCAGACGTGGGTTTTCAAGTTGGTTGGTACTAAAAGAAAATATATATAGTTGTGTGTTTGATAATGATCATTTCCACCACAGTCAATTACCACTACTTACATGAATTTTGAAATTCTAAAACTGGCTACCACTTACTGTGAGGTTTTGAAAGAAAATAAGGTAGTTACTTTTTAAAAAATAATGCATCAGTAAATGGCTTGGGCTCTATTGAAAGCAAATGAACACTCCTAACTTCTAAAAATTGAATAGTACTTTACTATATTTTTGAGTTTGAGTATTCTCTGCTTTGAAACTATAAATTTGAAGAATAAATCTATTGTCAGATTACTTTCTGGTTTTGCATTCAAAAATAATTTCACTTTTACAAAAGTGGAACATTTAGGTTTGGCGGAAATAAAAATCTGTTGTCCTTTGTTATTATTGCTTCATTTTGTCTGTCTCTATCAGTTTTCTTTATTTAGTTCTTTCAGGAATCTATTCAAAGGTAAATAGATAGCTTGCTTTTCATTCATCAAAATGTTAAGACACTTTCTTTATATCCACTTCAAGGATATTTGTAAAATACTTTTATATTTATTTTTAAAGATTTTATTTATTTAGTTTTAGGCAGAGGGGAAGGGAGAGAGGGAGAGAAACATTAATATGTGGTTGCCTCTCATACGCCCCCTACTGGGGACCAAGTCCACAACCCAGAAATGTGCCTTGAACTGGCAACCCTTTGGTTCTCAGGCCTGCACTCAGTCCACTGAGCTATGCCAGCCAGGGCAACAATGGGAAAAGATTATTTTTAGATTCATCTCTTGCAAAGATTTACTAGATTTAAGATATTAGCACTTACCACGCAAGATTGTATCTTGTTTTTTTTTTTTTAATGCGAAGGCAATTTATTGGTTCTGTTTATATTTAAGATTATTTTTGTTTTTATTTTATTGTTTTAAAAAATATTATCCATCCTTTGTAGTGATCTAAAGGTTTACAAAATACAATAATAAAGATGCTCTTAATTTGAATTTTTAAATGCACTGTTGCTTAGGTTCCTGTGATGTGTTCAAACTGTAGTTGAGCCACAAATATCTTAGGTAATTTCTAAATTTAAAATCCATGAAATGATGTTAAATTGAAAACTGTGAATTTAAACTTTGGATTTGAAGCCCTTAGAGAAAAAGACTTCCAGAATTTAAAAAAAAAATTTTTTTGAGGAGAGTAGTAATGATACATATTAGAGTTAGCAAACTCTTTATTTTATCTTATTTTTTAAGACAAGAATTTTTCCCATCTCTTCTCCACTTTAAGTAGTAGATTCTTGCCATAATTTGTTCATATTTTCTTATGACTGTATTAAAATCTTTTCCTTTTTTGAGTGCTGGATATGTCTAAAAATATTTGAGTTTTGTCTTAAATTATTCTTATATATGTAAGTTCCTGACAACTATAGTATCTGATTTTGAACCAGCATTATCACTTAATATTTTAAGTCAATTTTATTAACAATTACTTATTGAAAGTATTTTAGATACCAAACATGATGAAAATAAGTGCTTTTTACATATTTTATTTACTCTTTATAGTTCAGTAAGGTAGATAATAAAATCTCAGTTTTAGAGAAGAGGAAACTAAGGCTCAGAGAGCTTAAGTTAATTAGGGTCATACAGAAGAGCTAGGATTTAAACCTATCAGTAGGACATTACATACTATTGGGTTGACCAAAAAGTTTTTTTTTCTTTTTCCATAAGATGGCTCTAGTGGTACTTAGTTGTCTTTAACTTCATTTGAAACAATTTTATTAGATTGTATTGTGATAGCTGTTATATCAGCATGCATTAAAACAAATCTGAATTGGTAAATCTTTATGCAGCAATTTTAATATTGAAATGAAAAAAGCAACATTTTTGGGATATTATGCTTTATTATTTTAAGAAAGGTAAAAATGCAACTGAAATGCAAAAAAAAAAAAAAAAAGATTTGTGCAGGTCATGGAAAAGGTGTTGTGACTGGTTAAACATATTAAAAGTGGTTTGTGAAGTTTTGTGCTGGACATTGCTCGCTGGTCAATGCTCCCCAGTAGGGTAGACCAGTTGAAACTGATAGTGATCAAATAGAGACATTAATTGATAACAATCAATGTTATACCACCCAGAAGATGGCCAACATGCTCAAAACGTCCAAATCAATAAAGTTATGGGTAAAAATGAAACATGTCTTTTATTTTATGGAAAAAAACCACGTGAACTTTTTGACCAACCCAATACATCTGAAAATTGAATATTGTAACAGACAAAAGAAAGAACAAGTCAAAGTAAACATTAACTGTTCAGAGAGACTTTCCTCCATGGTTTTTCACGCTCCTACATTCTTTACCCCGTATGCACGGCAGTGACCACGCCTTACCCAGGCCATTTCTCAGCCTCGTGTTCACAGAAAACAACCTTGAAGGATGGGGTACTCTTCCCTTTGGAACAAAGAGCAGGCTTTCTATGAAAGCAGTGGGTCCCCCAATTTCAGAGTTCCTTTACTGTGTTTGCAGCTTCTTATAATTGTTCCTTGCATTTAATGCACACTCAGGATGCATTTGATGTAAGGAGTAAAGGACAAAGAGCAGATGAGTAAAAAAAAATAAATACCAGGAGTGAATTCTCCAAATATTATATATGTGGCCCTCGATTATTAGAAAACAATTACCTTTAATAGAAATAACATTCATTTCTCAGTGTCTACTATGTGCTTGGTGAATTCTTTATTCCTCATGTTGTTTTACCACTTGCAACAACGCTTTAAGATATGTAATCATTTTTCATCAAGAAATGTAGATTAAAAAAATCTTCAAAGAAAAGAGTCCAGCAGATGCTTGCTTCTGATATATACACAATATAAATCTCAGGAAGATTCTGTCATAGCAAAAGGGCTGCACAGGATTGGGCAAATATCATTTATTATACATTCTGCTAGGGCTATTTGTACCTCATAATTCTCGTGAAAGTGGCTTTACCTTGGCAAGAATCAACGCTCCAAATACTATTCCAAGCCCCAGTGTATGAAATCAAAGTCAAGACAGATGTCCAGATAAAAGTTTTAAAGTAGCACAAGCATGGATTTGACTAAGCCAAGCACCCTATTTCTTTATTGCTAAGCGTCTGAAGATGGTAGTTCCCCGGTTCAGTCTCTCAATCAAGACTACTAGGACTTTTTCCCCTCCAGGCGTCTAGAAACTTCGTCTTTCCAGTTTTTCCTAGGGATAATTGGGACTCTACACACATCTGAAATCTGAGGACTGCTGATCTGCACGTAAGAACCAAGAGAGAAAGGCAATGTAGGGAAGGCAATGAAGAGAGAAAAAAAAAATGCTAGGGTCAAAACTAAAGAAAACCAAGCTGCCTCGGTAAGAAAATGTGTATAACCCAAGCCTACTGTTTCTTGCACTTTTCCTTGTCCACTCTAGGAGCTGCGTCTCAAGGAACTCCCAGGGTAACTTGGCAACGACGTTGCCGCGGTAACCCAGGAAGCTCAGAGGGCACCCACCGGTATCCTGGGGCAGCCTTTCTGTGTCCGGAGCTGGCCTGGAGGGTGGGGGCGGGGGTGGGGGGAGGGCGTGCCAGGCTCTCGCGAGAGCTGCGTGGGGGTGGGGGTCCCTGGCAGGCGTCTTCGACGTTGCTGTTAAGGACGCCTTGGAGCTGTCTGGGGCTGGGGCCCAGAGCTCCTCGATGGCTGCTCAGCAAGAGGGGACGACCTCTCCCCTGCGGGTGCTGGAAGAAGCACTGGGCTTGGGCATGACGGCTGCCGGGGACGTCGAGGACGCGGTGGCTGCCGAGGGCACCTACTACCTGGAGCGTATCCTTCCCGTGTAGGCGCGGCCCCCGGTGTCTGCCGCGGTAACGGGTGTTAGGGGCGAGGGACGGGGCTTCCCACTGGGGGGCGCCTTCGGAGGCTGGGGCCCCCGAGCGACTGAGGCACCTGTTGGACCGCAGGGTGGCGTCCCTGCCACCGCAACCCCGTTTTCCACCGACTGTTAGGTGGTTAGGCTGCCGCGTGGCTGTTGGAAGTGACGTTGGAAGACCTTCAGGAGTTTCGTGCTTAGTAAACAATCAGTAATCTTTGGATAAAAGTTTCGTGCGAAGGTCGCACAAGTGGATGCAACCCTCCTTTTGGCTTAGTGGTTTTCCTAAATAAGTCCCAGAGTTTCAGATATTCTGAACAAATGCAGTCAAGAAAGTTAGCAGATTAGGGAGGGACCTCTGCCTTTGGGCTTTTAACGAGCTGAGGCTCAGAATGTCCAATCTGTGTCCAATGCTTCAGTGATTTATTTTGGTAGCATCAACTTCCTGGGTAGTATCACTTTGGGCTATTTAATAATAATAATTACTTGTTTTTTTCTTTTAGCAACTAAATGATAGCTGACAGGGCTCAGACAGACGTGTCCAGAAAAAGTCAGAAACTGATGAGCACCTATCAGTGGAAATAGCAAAAAACCCCTCGAATATCCATATGTGGATAATTAAGCTCACTATTTATTATGTAAAACTTTGGAGCTCCCCTCCTCTAGGCAAAGAGGTGGACGGTTCATGAGAAAAAGATACCTATTCCTTTCTTCAGGCAGGAAGGAAGGAGAGATGGTTTCTGTGTTTTATTCTTAAAGTAACAAGGAAACTCCAAATCTACCTTATTATTTATTAATCTATTTATTTAGTCCCACTGTAGTCACTCCAGCTCTAATTCATGATGTCCAGACCCAGGGATGGTCCGCTTGGTGAACTGTGGCAGACTGGTTAACCTGTGCAGACTCACTTTCAGGCCACACCTCTGCTACCGGGCGCTTTGAGGAACTAAGTTGAAGAGATCAAAGAAAATATGTAGTATTTCACTCCAGGTGCACGTGGTTTTTCCAGATATATAAGTTGGAATAGTTAGAAATTGATTTGAATGGAATATATGGGTGCTTTAGTGTCTTAAATGAAGTTTTATACTCTTTTTTTATAGCTCTAGTTTTTTTATAGTAATAGTCCTTTTTAAATTAAATAAAAGCCAACATTTCTTTCGCAGCTGTCTATGTCAAGTATAAATTACCCAGTGTCCTTGCTAGTGAATGATAACCAGACATCTTAACATTTTTGTCTGTATTAAAACAATTTCTATAACACGTAGTATAATTGGTAACACAAGGCAAACACAATGAGGTAACTTTTTGCAAACATTTTTGTGAAATAAATGGTGGGAGTTCAATATAGCACAACTGTCAGCAATGACAATCATGTTCACTTAATTGGCAGGGAGATCGCTGAGTAACAACTGCCACCACTAAACCTTTTTGCACAAAACCTTTCTTGTGAAGACTTCTCTTGAAAACCACGTTTTCTGGGTATAAGCAGCCCCAACTTTTCAGAATTTTGTTATCTAGTTTGTGAATTATTTAGGCCCTTTGCTTTCCTTTCATCTTCTTTGCCTGATTGACTACCTTTCTGGGTTTCAACCTGAGTAGTCAGGAAATAACAAAGCTAAACATTTAACCAGTCAATTTTCCTATATTCAATGCAAGTAAGAGCTGTAGTCATGGGAGAGACTTTAACTCTTAGTTAAAATGAGGTTGGAGGATTACTACTGAATGCCAATTATCCCAGTATCCCTGGGCTCTCTTAACATGCGTAATTAAGAGTTGACTGTATAATGTTATTTGACATTGTTTCCTAAGGCAATTATGATAGTTGCTGAAGTGAGACTTCCTTGGGTTTAAAGTCCTTAGCTCTCAGGTAATTTAATTGAGCTATTGCAGCGGATAAAGCAAAGTTATAATATGCACAGATGGATTAGAAATCTGATGTTCTCTAATTTGCACATACACCTTATCACTTCTAATCTCCTGCATTTGGTGTTGGACTTCCATATTTATGACTGAACAGATGCTGCTGGAACACTAGACAACAAGCTATCAATATTGAGCAAGGCGTTGACTCAGATTCCCCAGGAACTCACCCTTTTCTTTGTTTTTAAACATTTAGACATAAAAGAACATGTACACACTCATGTGGTCCAAACCAGAAACATAGGATCCATCACGGGGGGGGGGGCGAATGGCTTCATTGAAGTTCCCACATTCTTTACAGCAGTTTGGAGAATGTGTTCACCGAAGGGATTCCTTACCCCTGCGACGCCACTCCCTTTCAGCCTCCTAGCTGTGATAGTGCCACTTGTTTCTCTTCTGACACACTTCACAAGATCACTGCTTTTATGTTTGAAACTTCCAAAAGATGAGATGCAAATTTCCATGAAGTAGTCCTTATTTCATTATCACCGGAGCTTTAAGAAATCCGGCCATGGAGTGCATAGATCCTCTGCAGAGCTCTTCGTAAGAAAGGTATCTGCAGCATGTGGAATGTAAGGCTAGATTTTAACTAAGTGATCTGTAAGGGGCCAAATAGGTGTCTCTAGAATTTGTAAAGAAGGTTGGTGGTTGTCTTTTGTGAATGAGTCCTCTGTTAGGAATCAGTACAATCTGGGTGATGTTTTCCATTGCAGTAGTCACCAGTGGGCTGCCTGTTAATGCGTGGCTGTTGACATTTGGGAGTACCCACTTCTGCTGGGAGACGCAGGCTGGAATGAATGCACTGAGAAGGCTAAGGCTTCATTTATTGTGTTGCTTCCCCTCTAGAGAAAGACCTTGGTCAGGGCAGAACCATGGAGCACAGGACTCTAGGAGGAAGCGGAGCCCACAGGGTATTGTTTTGTTACTTCCTCCCTTCGCTCCGATTCTCTGCTCCCCTAACTAGATTTTGATTATTATGTCCCCTTCCTAGGCATTCTGACTCCAAAAATTTGGCTCTTTAGATTATGTATATATGTTTTCTGGCCCCTGAAGAGGTATCCTCTGGCCCCAGGAGCAATCTCTGAACAGCACTTGCTGAGAATTCAGTGCATTAGGCCAGTCCTTTGAGGCAGCTCCAAAATTAGCTTTTTCTGAAAATTCAAGATTAAGGTTTCCAGACCCTGAAACATGGCGATCGTGCTAAACTGATACCCATCTAAGAGATGTGATTGTCTTTTATGTGACATCCTAGCCAGTCTTCCCTTGCAGTAGTATGATATTCACCAGTAACTTTGTGCAATTAAAGTTGAACTTTCATCATTTAAAAATATGGTAATCCTTTTAACATTAAAAAATATTCCCTGTTACGTTATTTCCCTAGAATGTTTATAGTAGTAAGTGAGAAGATATTCATAAAATCCTTAATAATCATTTGTGCTCAAGCTATGCATTTCTTATCATCCTGGAAAAACTGCATTTGCCCGTGGGGGCTCAGGTGCACCCTACATGTAGTCAAATAAAATGATAGACAATCTGAATGTAACATCTAGACCAAGAGGCATGTTACCAAACTCACGTGCTGAATTTTACATGCAGGGAAGTCATAGGCTATTTGGAGAGAAAAGGTATATTTGTTCTGAGTCCTCTAGTTCAGGCAGACTTTAATGTGCATATGAATCAAAGATATGCATTTTTTCTTTTTATTGTTTTTATTTGGGGTGGCCCTGGTTAATAAAATTACACATTTCAGGTACATAATTCTACAGAACCTCGTCTGTACACTGTATTGTGTTCACCGCCCCAAGTCTCTGTCCTTTACCATTTATCCCCTCTGTATCCTCGTCCACCTCCCTCTACCTCCCCTCTCCATGGTAATCGCCACACGGTTGTTCATGTCTGTGAGTTCTTTCTCTCTCTCTCTCTTTCTCTCTCTCTCTTTTTTCTTTTTGCAACAGAATGGATCGACCTAAGGAGTTGATCTTTCAATGAAGGTTCTAATTCAATAAGTCTTGGCCAGGGCTGAGATTCTGCATTGCTAACAAGCTCCCAGGTGGTGCTGGTAAGAACTGCAATAGGAATTGCAAGCCTGTATCTACATATCTTAACCTTTAACCTTCATATTTTCAGGCAGAGGTTACAATATGTGGATTTGATATCTTTGGCTCTTCTGGATTACAAGTTGGAAAATGTACACCGCTACCATGTGAGAAATGCAAGTCTTCCATGTCGAAAGAAACTTATTTTCCAGTTTCTGAGGCAGAAGATACGCAGGAGCTGTCTAGGGAAAGGGTGGCCACTGCATTTCCGTTCTTGGCAAGGCTATTCAAGTGGCAGCGGCTCCCTGGCATGTGGCGTTACTAAGAATTCTGAGACCTAATGAAGTCGTGGTGAGAAGGACCGCAGGAAGCCAACAACGGGGAAATTGGCAGCAAACATGCTGGTTATTTCCTATCTTTGGTTTATATTATTCAGTTAACTTACTCTGTTTAAACTGGAATTCCTAAGAAAGGGAACATGACTGTGGTGTTTGCTATTTACAGTACTTTTTTACAAATTTCAGTTTAGTCAGTAAAATGTTGATTATAGAGGATCCAGCCTGGATTGTAGATTGCCTCTGTATACATTGGCTCTGCAGTGATGGCAAAGATTACAAAGCAATTTCTGACTATAGCAGCTTTGGGAAATCATGTAAAATATAATTAGCTGTGTGTTTCACTCCAGTTCTTTATAAAGATGCTGCTGCTGGCAGGGATCACCACCTATGGATGCAGTCGTGGAAGAGACTAGTGTGTGAGGAACTTTGTATGCTGCTTGTATCTGAAAATGGTTTGTCGCTTTCTGGCCGTGGTCCATTTCCTGAACGTTGTGACAGTGTCATACCAACTGGCATCTCAAGCTCTGCTCCATTAGACCAGCTAAAATACTCCTCTGAGGCTTCTTGCCTCCTGTAGTACTGTGATGGGTTTAGGGTTCCCTGGCGGTTTCCCTGGGGGTGTATTTCTGATAGGATCTAGGAGGTCAGGATCTGGTGAAGATTTGGCTAGTGCAAAAGGTCCCAGTCAGTGCACCCATGGCGACTGAGTCCCAGGATGCTGATTCCTGCTGTGCAAACTCACAAATACTATTAAATTCCTTTCATGGCAAGTGGCGATGTAGAGGAGTGGGACCCTTGGTCCAAGTTCAGACTGTGACTCTAGGGCACAGAACCTGGCTAGGAAGTAGGTGGCCTTGTGGACTGTGGCTGCAGACCTGGGAGGAAAGGGAGCCTCAGACAGTGCCCTGGTGAAAGCAGACTATGGGACCAGGCACGGTATTAAGTGTCAAGTTAAGGTCAAATAGGCAGAAAGGGAAGAACCAGATCTGAGGGGAACAGAGTGGAGAAAATGAATTTCAGAACTGGAGTTCTGTGATGTTCTTTGAAGGAATACTAGGTAGATAAAGGGAAGGGAGTTTTGTAAGGGCTCGGAGTCAGCTTGGCATTAAGAAACTGATTTTAAGCCAGAGGCCAGCTTATTATTCTGCAGTGGAAAAAGAACTGTGCTGGAATGTGACCAGCTTAAATGTAGGGACATTTCCTGGAGAATAGGATCACCTAGGAGATTAGATTACAGATGAGAAAGTTTCCCAGTAAAAGTATTATAGAACCACAGTAAAGGTTTCAGCTTTCAAGCAATTCTGATGAATTATCTATTTCCACTCTGGCAATTCTGCTTCTAAAGTAGTGCTTTTCACACGTGGTATTCTGTCAGATTCTGCTTCGTGTGTCGTTCTCTCTGTCCCTAGGCCCAAGGGGATCAATATCTGTACAATCCACAGTGTTCTCTTCACAAGAAACTGGAGGTGTAACTTATTCATGCTTTGAAACCAGAAATGGCTATATATCTGCTGAGAAACTCATCTCTTTTCATTGGATGGATATTGAATTGGTGTCTGATTACATCTCCCTTTTCACCCTGGCTGCTGGGAAGCTTAGAGTCAAATCTGTGGCTTAGGTTTAACAAAATTTATGAGACCTACGGCGTGTACTGCATCTTTACCTTTATCCCACTTCTACTATTTCCCTTTTTCTTTTAATTTACACATTCATTTATTTTTATATTTTGTAGCATATGAATATTTGTAAACTACCAGAGAATCACTTTGGGATTTGCTTATACATTTGTCGATGTATTGCTAACCATCTAGCCAGATAGACAGATGCATACCAACGTACAAAGTACTTCTATTTCTTCAGTAACACTGCAACTGACTTGCTTCTGGGAAGATTTTCTGTGCAAGTCCTATTGTGGATACTAAAAATATCCATCAGGAGGATACCGGTTCCTATTTTGGGTATTTGTCCTTTTTCTGATTTTCTGTGTCATAATCTCTTGCCCTTGGTTAATTTAATTTTTGGGTCTGCAGCCCTTTTATACTTCTCCTTCCTTTAAGGTCTTCACATTGATCTATTTAAATGATTTGATTTAGCTGTTGTTATTGTAATTCTTAAGAGTTTGGAAAACAAATAGATGAGAGTTTATATTACTTAGGATATTGGCAAAAATTGCATCTTCCTGTTGTTTCACTGTAGAAATAGTATGGTGTACTAGAAAATTCTTGGCATTTATATTGAAGAAACTTGTCTTTGTTACTCATAGCTGTGTGATTGCAGGCTCATCTTTTTGGTTCTTTTTTTTTCATTTTAGAGATGACCGTATCTACACCATTCAATCTCACAAGGCTGTTATGAGAATAAATATGGCCATGTTCCACATGACAATACTTTTTAAGTGTTACACAATGGTAGTTATTTTTCCTTACTCTCCTTTGATTGTGTGGAAACAGAATATTTTACTAATGATAAAATCCTTTGCTTAGAATATTTTCTGGCTAGAGTATACAGGTGGTGTTAGATATTTCTAAAGCTTTTAGAACAATTCACTTTTCCCCTCTACATATCACTATGTTTAGTAACCTTTGCTTTCATGTCCCTTCCTCACAATCTAGTCAGCAGTTGGTTCATTTACAATTATAAAGTCTATCCAGATCATTATAGGATATTTATATTTTGTGGCTTTTTTTAATGGTATGGATGCTGATGAAGGATAACCTTGCTCTTCTGGCGATCTAATGACAGATAATTGCTTACAAGATCAGTTTCTGCTAGTTGTCTCTCAGAAATAAACACACTTTTCTATACGAAAAGAGGCTGGCTTCCTGTATCTGATAATCAGGAACTTTTATCTCATTAAGTGAAAATGTGTCACATAAATATAAATGTAGAAAAGGAGGAAAATTGAGACTATCTTTTATGCATTCAGCTTAACATACGGGGCAACTGAGCCATGGGAGACTTACGAGACTTTGTCCGCAGATACTCCTCTCTTTCCAGAACATGGAAAGTATAACAAACACTGCATAGCCTCTACTGTAAGCCTTGCACTTTTCTAAATAA
Organism: Micronycteris hirsuta; assembly: GCA_004026765.1. Lineage (NCBI taxonomy): Eukaryota > Metazoa > Chordata > Mammalia > Chiroptera > Phyllostomidae > Micronycteris > Micronycteris hirsuta. The sequence continues at coordinate 237,008 of PVJI01000379.1, forward strand.
TTTACATATGTTAACTCTTTTAGTACTCTTGAAACACTGTAAGGTAGTAAAGTAGCTGGCCTGCAAAATGATGCCGAGGGATCCCCACCTCCTGGTGTAAATGCTCTTGTAGAGTGCCCTCACATACCGAGTAGAGTTGACCTGTGTAACCAGTGAGTGATGATTTGTGACTTCTGAGGCTGTTGATAAAATAAATTGTGGCTTCCACTTCGTTTTCTTGGATTGCTTATTCTGCAGGTGGCTAGCCACCATGTCTTGAGAAGGTTTTAGAAGCCTGTGGGGAGAACCACATGGGGAGGATCTGATCCTTCGGGAAGTGGATCCTGTTGTCTCAGTTAAGCCTGCAGGTGACGATAGCCCTGGCTGTCATCTCAACTGAGACCTCAGGACTGACCACATCAAAATCCTCCACTTAAGCCACTGCTGAGGTCCTGATCACAGAAGCTATGAGATAATGGATGCTTATTGTTTTTTTTTTAAGCCCAAAGATTTGGGGGGTTTGTTAGGCAGCAATAAGTAAACAACATACTGATTTTGGTACTTAGAAAGGTTCCAACATAAAAATTGCCTTAAAGTTTCAGAGCGGCTTTGTAATAGTGCATTGGGTAGATTTGGAAGTACTTTAAATAGGGTGTCAGTCAAAGGTAGGTACTCTATAAGGTGAGTTTACAGAGATGGAATAATAGTTCCACTGCAGGCATGCGACTATTTTTGTGGTGGTTTAGTTTACTTTTAATGTTATTTTATAGCCCAAATTATTTTTCACCATATTTTTGGGAGAGACACTCATGTTTGACAATAAAATACTGGCCATTTGACAGGAAGCTGGTTCCCAAGAGTTGGTCATAACTGAACTAGGCTTAAGTGTCTCTTTAAATAGTAAAGCAAACACTAAAGACTTGTTGCTTATGCTGTGGCTTGGTAACAAGAATGTATTACCTATCTTTAGAGGTATAGAACTATGTGGAAGATAACTGGCAAACACCTCAAGTATTTACATGCACAGAAAACCCATAGAGAACAGCAGGAGAGGTAGTGTAGCATAGTGACACCTGAACTTCTGGGCTGTATTCCCCGCTTTGTCAGGCCCTAGCTGTGCCTGTGAGTCCTGTTCTGTAAAATGGAGATGATGACGGTTCCAGCCTCACAGACAGGATGAGGATGAAATGAGTTAATACACGTATTACCCTTAGGACAGCATCTGGCTTCTATTAAATACTACGTGTTATCAGTTCACATTACAAACAACATACGTTGTTAAATACACTTTCAGCTAACTCTTGGAAGGCAGAATCACAGAGACAATTTCTTATAACCAGCAGCAAAATGCAAACTAGCCTAATCTCATCTTTGATTTTCATAACCATTACCGTGCATTAAAGTATTTAATTTCATGCTTTTTAAACTTGGCACAACCAAGTCTGTACAGTTGAAGAAAAAAGTAAACCTACCAACCAACAAAGTAACTGCAGAAGTTTTCACTTATAATTAGAACAACTTTTATAATTTTAAAAGTCTTACAGTAATACTGTTAGAATTTTTATTAGAATCATTTCTGATATTTAAATGCTTATTTCTTGATAATCTATGAACTACTGAATTATGATTACTATATAGTTTATATTGCTTAAAAATTAGGCTGCCTTTCTTGAGAATAGAAATTGAGAAGTACATATAAGAAAAAAGTGGAGATTTAAATAACTTTCACTGATGAAAACTTTGAAATGTATTAACCCTCCCAGTTGGTGAGATAATGGGAGCTAATACTGTATTTTGACATCAAATTGATTTTAAATAGAAACATCTTATTCCATATATTTTGAGGTTAAGACTTGACAAGATGTTCAGAGGTCACCATAACCGAAGCGTCTGAAGATGATGATTTTGAATATGAAGAGGTAATTTATTCATTTGGGTATTCTGTAAATTCATTATGGTTGTTCTTAAGAAATATTTATTTATTTATTCCTTAAGAATTGCTAGGTTTTCAACTGATTTTATCTCATCTCAGCTGTTTAAGAGTGAGATGTGAAAATTCTATTCAATATTAAAAATTTGGATTGGTTAATATATCTGGCTTTTGGGGGTTTCCTGTTGGTTGTCCATCAGAGCCAGCCCCTTGTCCCCTACCTGGAGGATCCGCACTGCTGACTGTTGTCACGGTCTAACTGGTGTTAACTGTCACCCAGTCTGCTCCAGGCTGCGTCTCCCAAACTGCTACTGCTCAGCTGGAGCACAGGGCCTCCGCTTCCTGCCAGCTTAACTACACTTCTGTGAGAGTGCGGTTGCTGTCCCAAACCTTCCATTTAATGGACCGTTCCCGTGGAACTTGTCATTACTTCTGAGACTTGGAGGATAGAGACATTCTAGGAAGCAGGGGCTGAGTGAAACTGTGTGGATACAAGCCTGGCAGTTCCTGGCCTGGGCAAGCAAGGGGCAGGACAAGCGCAGAACACGGGCTGTTTATTACTGCTGAAACAGTAGAGATGGTGTGGATGCAGACGGCATGAGATTACTGAATGAGTTACACAGTTGCAAAGGGCTTAAAACTGTGATCAGCATGTAAGAAGCATGCAGTAAGCGTTAACTGTTATTAACATCATAATTGAATTTGATTACACTCTTCCAAGAGCTTAACATTCAGGCAGGGAGTTTTATTTATTTACTTTTTAATAAACCAGAAATTTGCAGTTGCTAGTAGCAGTTATGAAAAAGTAACGGGCGAGAAAAATCTGGGATGAGGACGGAATGGTGGCATTTAGATCGCCTGACATTTTTTTCAGCACAGATGTTGGTCTGCATTTGTCATTACAGATAAAAACAGTTGCCCATAAGCCAACACTGAGTTTATTAAAAGTGACACTGAATGACGTTTAAAAGAAAGTCAGAAAGCTTCCCGCTTCTTACTTATTCATTTTCATAGATCTTCAAAATGATATGGTGTCTGACATAAAATACATTTCTCTGATCCTTTGGTTTGTGACAAAAAACTGAAGTGAAATGATGTATGTTTATATGCTTGCTAACCCTTCTTCCTGTCCTTCTCTCTCTCTGTGACTTAGATACCAGATGACAATTTTAGCATTCCAGAAGGTGAAGAAGATCTGACAAAAGCAATGCAGATGTTTCAAGAACAGGTTACAGACAGTCAAATTTTGGTGAGAATTTTGAACACAATGTAGCCTATAGTTTAGCAGTGATAACTTTTTATGTGAAGTTTTGAAAGTTGTTTATATTTCAAGCACTTCACTTTATGTCCTAATGCAGCCCTATCACCTGTTAGGAGTTTTTCATTTCTATTTCTCTATCGTCAAACCTCCACCTTAAGTAAGTAGTTGTATTTACTCTTTTTTGTTTTGTCATTTTCCACATGGTAGTCACTTAGGCGTGACTTTGCAATAAATGACACTTTCCATTAGAACTCTGCCTATTTAATATCACTGGAGATTAAACCAAGGATTAGCAACACTCATATACAGAATTTGATATTTTATACATACTCTATAATCTGTTTTGTAAGTATTCTCTGTTTTTTTTTTTTATGGAAGTATTTAGCTCATAGGGATTGCTTAATATATCGTGGTATTTTTTTCTTGTGAGGTTTGTGCACTAATTTTACTAAAGAATATGGTGGGGGATGCTTTCCTGCCATACCACTCATGAAAGGTATATAAAATGATGGCATTCCTGTAACATTTAAAACTCATTTAAAAGTTGAGAATAATTTAATAATGATAGCAAAAATATTTTTTATTGTTGTTCAAGTACAGATTTCTGCCTTTCCCCACCACCCCTCCTTACCTCCCTCCCCGTTTCCACCCCCACTTGTTATTGTCCGTATGTTCTTTATAATTGTTCCTGTAAACCCTTCACCCTCTTCCCCCATTGTCCCACCCCCCGGTCAATGTTAGCCTGTTCTCAATTTCAGTTGTCTTTGGCTATGCTTTGCTTGCTGGAGAGCTGGACAGCTACGTAGAAATAAATGAAACTCGAGGACCAACTTACACCATATGCAAAAAAAATATTTTAAAGTACTTATAATTTTATACCAACACTAATTGAGTAGGATGTTTTCAAAAAATGATCTAACCTTTTTCTGCTGAGAAGTGTGAAGGAAATTGTGATACTCTTATTTAGTTGCAGATTGACTTCTTTAGTGCAAAATAGTACGTACAGACTTCTCTCCATATTCTGACCTGTGACAGTCTTTTCATATTTTGTAGACGTTTTCTGTCTAGGCATCCAGTAACTCCTTTCCAAAATATCTGTCCACTCAAAACAAAACAAAACAAAACAAAAAAAAAACCAAACCCAAAACCAAAAAACAAAAAGCACCTCAAGAGGAGGAGTTCTTGAATATGGAATTGATTATATTCTGTTATAAATGGAGGGCTCTAGCTCACAGTAAACTGCATTCTCTAATGTATCTTATGGATATAGTCCCTTCTAGGTAGGCATACAGTGAAGTCTACTATACAGGCTTACTAGTCTTTTGGATATCTCAATGCAATAAATAATAGGAATAGTTTTAAATACAGCATTTTGAATAATAAGCAGCTGTATAAACATATCAGTTGCATGATGAGTTTATTTGCTACTCATCATCTTCCTTCCTGCTTTACATCATTAAGTAAAGGAGGATTTTAGAAAGTACACTGTGTACCACTCATTTGTATCGGTGCTTGGTAAGGTAGATACGCCTAACACAGAGCTTGAAACACAGGAGGTACTAGATGGACAGCAGCTGAGTAAGTGAATGGATAAATGAATCACTGAATGAAATTATGATGACCCAAATGAAACTGATTTTTCGTATTTGATATCAGGCTGGAATGTGTTTGTAAACTCGAGGCTGAGTCCAAGGAGGACCGTGGGGGAGAAATATAATGGAGTAGCTGCAATATCTGTTGAACCAAATATCAATACTTCTTTCATCAATTTCTTAGAGGCTTTCTTTTATTGAAACCTTGCAAGAGCTAACTTTCTAGATTTCTGACACATTTATAGGTGGCTAACTTTCATTTAAGTTCTATGTACTTGTTTTTTGAGTTCTTTGGAGGAACAATACTATGCAGAAAATTCACAAAAATTGCCCTTCAGCTTTTAAAATTAAATATGGGTTCATTTTATGATAAGTGCATCCATTATATATTTCTAATTTGTTTGTTATTTCTATAGTATTTTATCTTCAAAAACTAACTTTGAGCTGTGCCATGGGCTTTCTATTTCAAAGAATATCCATTGCCTATGAAACCAACCTCCTTTTGTTGTGATCTAGTTACATCTGTTTATAAATATGACTTATTGTCTTTTACATTAGAGGATGCAGCGGTCCGTATTCAATGAGGACTTTGGACTTTTAACATTTTCATTAAAGATTGAGAGAGAAAGCTCACTATGTTAGGAAATTTTAAATATAGTTAAAATAGTGCAAAATAATTAAAGTCGTTGAAATAATTGAAAGTTGGAAATAATGTGAATAGTCTTTTGTTTTTGGTTTTTTTTTAAGATTTTATTTATTTATTTAGAGAGAGGGGAAGGGAGACAAAGAGAGGGAGAGAAACATCAATGTGTGGTTGCCTCTCTCGTGGACTCCACTGGGGACCTGGCCCGCAACCCAGGCATGTGCCCTGACTGGGAACCGAACCGGCGATCCTTTGGTTCGCAGCCCATGCTCAATCCACTGAGCTACACCAGCCAGACCAGTCTTTTATTAAATAAATTAACAAAACTATTTATTGAATAGTTGATATTTAAATAAATGGTTATGATTATCTTTATATATTGTTAATATAGATGAAAAATTTGAGAATTGATTGCATGTTTTATTTCATAAACTTTAAATTGTGTGATACAATATCAGTTTCCTTAATAGGTGCAATGTTTCTGAACTCTGAAATAAAATATATTTAAAGTGATTATTGAAAAACCTTAAGAAATGTTGTTAATTTGTAACAAATGTGTGATTTGGTTATACTGCCAGGTATTTCTTGAAACTAAAGTTTTTTTTTCTAAGTGTGAATATAAGTATAGACAGGGTACACATATTTATATTCCTTGGAGATATTTGTATGTATTTGAAAAAGAGTCTAGTAACATTCACACTGTATTTTCCCCTCCAAATGGTGAGCCTTCTTATTAATACCATTATTGCCATTTTGGGGGTTATAATTCTTTGATCCCTTTGGTTCTTGGTTTTTTGTTTTGGTAACTTTGGAGATGCACTCTCAAAGGTACTTTGTATTGCTATACAATTACATACAAGTTATTATATACAAGTTATTCTCTAATAACTTAAACTTTTTATAAAATTTGAACTTTGATGTATAAAGACCACAGTAGCAAGGCACACAAATAATACAATTCTTAAGTTTCCTGACATCTCCTCTCGCCCTCCTCAGTCCACCTCGTCTTCCTCTGTGAATATAAGGCATTGCTTTGAAATGGTCAGGTGTTTTTGTAGAAGACAAGTTGGTGACTGAACAAAACCATTATATGCTGTTTAACATGTGTATCAGTAGTTCTGAAAGTATAGCCAGCGCCCTGCTGGGGTTTGTGCCGTCCTCCATGTTCTAACTGCGTATGTCTGTGTTGAATTTTCTTCACACGGCTCAGCCAAGGTAACATGTTACGGTAGGTTGATGCAGAAGCACGTATTGGGATCTAGCTATCTCCTCTACATAGTAAGGAGATTTGTAAAACTTTGTAACAGTGCTACTCTTCATACTAGTTTATTTTTGTTTTTGCAAAATATAGTTCTGTTTTATAAAAGTATGCTAATTTATGTTACTGGGTAAAAGTTTTATAGTTACTTAAAAATAAATATTTAAAAGTTTAATTTCTAATATGGTAACTATTGATAGATACAATCCATTTAAACAAAAGTCCTCTGTAGTCCTTGAGTATAAAAACGTACTGAGAACATAGAGTTGGAGAAGTTTTATAGAATTTTATGCTAAAATTTTTCAAACATAGTTATTTAGATTTTTTATCAAATATTTTTGCTAAGGATTATGTTGTTATAACAGAAGAATCTAGGATTAGTAAATTTGTGTTCCTTTTATTTAGACCTTCTTCATCCACTGAACTTCCTATTTATTTATTTGTTTATTTATTGTTGTTTCTGAAAGCTTATTTTTTTCCATTACCACTTAGTTCCCTTATGCCCCCTCTAAACTCTAACCTAAGAGTCTCCCTAACAAAACCTTTATTCACCTACTCCTTTATCATTTTACAGAGCAGCTCTCTATTGTTGCCCTCTTTACACTATCTAGAACCCTCTCTACTTAGGAAAATTCAAATTTATAACTTTAATAGATAAAACTAAGCTATATGCTAGAGTCACCTCTGTCACCAACAGACTATTGGGTCACGTGGGTGGAATATATTTTTATAATTCAGCAATCTTCAAAGAGAGGCATGTTTGCTAGGTAGTAGAGTACTTGCTCTTTTGGTGTTTATTCTGAGGTACTTTATTAGCATCATCATTAAATTAGTTATAAAGCCATAGGAAAACTGTATAGAATGTGTAATTGAGATAAAAGTGCAGTGGAAGATTATATAGAATTGTTAGTATGTGTATCAGATGTATTTAGGAAGAGGAGAAAGGAAACATCTGTTGAAGACCGCAGGGACCTACCAGGTGTGCCACAACCTACACACATGCAAGCAGCTTGGTAAGAAACGGAAGTGGGTACATTCTCTCTGCCTTACCCTCCTGTGTTCCTGATTCCTTCAACTATCATTCATCTAAGTCTATGAACTATTATATTCAAATTTATTGGCCCCAAATTCCGAGGTAGTATTTACTATTGTATAATGAATGTTTGCATCTGACTGTATCAGGCCCTCACCGAACAATTCTATATAATCGTCCACTGGAATGCAAAGACTTGAAGGTGAGCATGAGAAACTATTTTGCTGTGTATAATGTGCACCCATGTTTTTGACTCAAACATTCAGGAAAAAATCATTTTAATTCAATTTTTAAAATTTATTTATATTTAGAAACAGAACTGATGATCATATTTCTGGTTATTATTTTGCATATGGATATCATTATTGCTTTCTAGAGTTATACTTTCAATGTATAAGCATAAATAAAATAATTAAAAGCATTTATATAGATATGGAATTAGTAGTACCCATGTGTAATGTGCATCCTTATTTTCTCCTCAAATATTTGGGCAGAAAATTGTGCACTATACAAGGCAAAATGTGGTACTCTGCTACTGTGGCGTCTCTCATGGTGTTTTATATAGGGTCCTGAATATAATCCACGTTGGTATCTAATACCTTTTACCAGTAATTTTAGAAGAGGGATTCTAAGTTATTCTGCTCAAGTTTTCTTAAAAAAATATTTAAAACCCCTACTCATTTTAGGAATTTTCTGTAACCCCCAAATTTGCTTCAGCTTTCTACCATTTTGAATGTTATAGCACCTACAAGTAATTAAAATTAGCATCAAATTGTGTATAGTGCTTTTTTTTCCAAATATTTTATTTATTTATTTTTAGAGAGAGGAAGAGAGGGAGAAAGAGAGGCAGAAAAATATCATTGTGTGGTTGCCTCTTGAGCACCCCCTACTGAGGGTCTGGCCCACAACCCAGACATGTGCCCTGACTGGGAATCGAAGCAGCAATCCTGTGGTTCACAAGCTGGCGCTCAATCCACTGAACTACACCAGCCAGGGCTGAATTTAGTATTTTTGAAAAGAACTTTTTAGGGCAACAGAGATTCTTTTTCCTCACTGTATTTCTACGTAATCATGCTCTGTATTCTATCTAACCTGGTCTGTAGCCACTAGCACTGTGGGGAGGAGAAATAGGAAGGAAAAGTCCACTGCTGAATTTCTGGGTGAGAAACTAGACCTATCTATCCAAATGATTGACAGTTAAATTAAGAAGTTCCTGCTAATGAAAAGAAAATGAGTGCAGGCTAAAGACAACAATGCTGTTGGTATTTTCTAAGAATCTACCCATTATTCGATTTATTTTATACACTGAATTTTTTGAAATAGTAGTTTGAATAGCTGTCTTAATTTTATATCTCAGTTGCTGAAATATCACCATTTTTCTAATTGAAGGCCACAGGGTGGATCTCTGTTGCAGCTACTCAGCCCTATCACGTAGAGCAACAGCAGCCATAGACAATATGTAAACAAATGGGGGTGGCTGTGTTCTGATGAACTATTTCCAAGAAGAGGTAGCTGACCTCTCCTCTAGTTGATAGGCCTGCTTACTCTCATTGTGAAATAGTCGTGCAAGCCTCTTTCATTGCACATGACTTTTTCCTTATTATTTCTATAATAAAAATCAAGGCACTGAAATCATTATATGGTATTTCTTTTTATATTGATAGAAATTAAAATAATTTAAAGGTCAATAGATTTCTTTTTTTGAATGTATTTTGTGATACTGAAAGGGCAAGCTGACTTTATTTGTCTTCAGACAATCCAATTACACTCTTGCCTCAGGGCCTTTGTACTTGCTAATGCTATATCTGGAACCTCTTTTGTAGATTTCTGCTCAGATGCTGCTTTATCAATGAAATCTTCATCAGGTTACATACAAAGCAGCCAGACTCCACACACATTTTTGCCCTACTCTTGGCTCCCTCTAGTTTTAATCCTTTGCTTTTTTAGTGTAGACATTTAGTACCATCTTCCCTACTGTGTATTTTTAAAACTGGTTATTCACTTTCTGTCACTTGGTTATTCGCTATGAGGACTGAGTCATGCCTGTTTTTATCACTGCTTTATCCCTAGTGATTTTCCTTCAATTATCGTCCATCTCAACAAACATAGTTGAAAAAATGAACAAATGAGTCAATGAATCAATGCCATTAATCAAAGATTTGATGTTTTCAAAATAATTAATCGTACATTTAAATTCCAGGAGCAGAAAACAGTCCTTCCTTCAAAGCATGCAATCCCTGAAGTAATAGAAGACTTTCTCTGCAACTTCCTGATCAAGATGGGAATGACCAGAACCCTTGATTGCTTTCAGTCTGAATGGTAAATAATTATGTAGATAAAGAGTTCTCTAGAAATGCTAACAGTGTTTCATATGTACACTTTTAGCCCTCTTAAAAACTGAAGTCACTCAGTTCATGCAAAATGGATGGAAACCTTTCCCATCCCCACAACCGAAACCGCAGCTACCCCTCCAAACACATCCATGTAAACACACAAATGCATCTAATCAGGGTATCAGTTTCAAATAAATTTATATTAAACATCTTTGTCAAATATTCAAAATGAGGTGATTTTCAAAAATCAAGAAACTGGAATACATTCTAGAGTTATATGATATAATACAAAGCGACTTTATGAAATGCTTTTCCCAATATTTTCTGCAAAATTGGTCAGGGTGTTATTTCCTGCATTATGAAATCCTACTAACGGTACTACTTTGCTTGTTTTATGTGTAGTATAATGGCCTGCCTCCTCTACTCACACAAGTGATTGATTCTCTTTTCATAAATTTTCCTTCATGTCAAGGAACACGTATAAGGGACGCATGGACAAAGCCGAAGGAGGGTAGGGTTGAGGGTGGGGTAGGGGGAGAGTGATCGGGGAGAAATGGAGACAACAGTGCTAGAACAACAATAAAAAATAAATAAATATATAAATAAAATGTTTTTCTTCATGTAGAAGTAGAAGTGAAAACATTTCAAATGATAACTAAAGACAAGATTTTTTGTTATAATTGAAAAATTTAATAACCCATTGGTTATAAAGCAGCAGATATGCTGCGTTCATTCCTTTGCTATACAGTAATGCCACCGCCTGTTTTCAGAGTCCTAACATTCTTTAATGGAATATTATTAAATAGTCAGATATGAAAACATGTTTGGTCTTTAAAAACCATTGCATATTATAGAAAGGGGGAATTATATAGTATATGAAGATGTTTATAATGTTTTTTGGATAACCCTAATTTTAAACATAGGGGCAAGTTTTAATATTTACTAATCCATCTATGGTGTGATTTTTATCTTTTGCTCTTCTTCGGTTCTCATCTACTTGTACCATGCGCATAGAAGAGATATGTTTTAATACTTTAAATTGCATATCTAATGTTAATACATTAAAGGAAGAGAACCATTTTTTTTATTACAGTTTAGGAAAAAGAGCAAGTTTGATGGCATGTCGTGGGGATTTCGTCCCAGCCGAAACCCGTGGGTGACCATAACCGAATGCGTGTATGAACCTCACACTGAGACAGGCGGGGGGAAGGAATCCGGCAGCCACGGGTCTCCTCCACCCTCCCCCATCTTGGGGAGAAAGACCTCGTGGGTTGCTTAGCCAGGGCTTTTATTAGAGGCATTAAGATACATTTACATTGGATTGATTATTCATGGAATTAAGCAGAACAGGGGTAGGATTACTCATTAGCAGGGCATTGGGATGTAAATTCAGATCCAGTGGCAGACACGACCAGGTTAAAGTAATATGCAGGGCACAGCAAGCCAGAATTTTTTAAGATACATCTTTGCCAAATTCCTATTAGAGAATTCCCATTCCACAGACATGATCCACACTTGCTCACACAGGAATCACACGGAGCTGTGCTCAAAACGTGTAAATTCTCAGGACTGCGTGTTTACACACGTGTGGAAATCACTGCCACAATGGCAGTAAAATAATATTGTTTCTACTAAATCTGGAAATCGTGTAAATGATTTTTATGAGAATGCCCCTAAAATATTTACAAATGCATTATAAGTATGTTTTTGTAAAAGTAGGTGATTAACTTGTAGTACTAATGAAAGGAAAGATTAGTGTGGTTCAGTTACCTTTTCTTCTTCTGAGAACACGTGTTAGGACATGTGCTCACATGATTGGTTGCAGTGTTAAATGATTCCCTTGGAGAAACGTGGAACCAGTATACTCTTCACAAATAGATACTTATCATATTATCTTTTCACATTTAGCAATTTGAATTGAGAGGAGATTTTCAGAAACTACAATTGTGGTAGGAATTTTAGAACACTAACTAAGGATACCACTTGGCATAATATTGCAATCATAAAGTAAAATTTGTATAAAATATCTTAATATATGGGTTTAATAATACTGCGGTTCAAATAATTTTATCCTTATCCCTGGCAGCCAGCTTGTAATGAGATTGCAAATTGTTTGCATTGTGATTACACCGTATTGGCTACTTTTACTCACAGAGAACATCATTGACTTTGATCAGAGACTTTTATGTATTCTGCATAGTGGGATTATAGGAATATTAAATATATTACTTATATAATTATTATGGAGAAAAAAACATATCATTGCTATGAATTCTTTAACACAAGGTTTTTCCATTCTTAGATTATAAAACAAACAAACAAAAAAACCCCAAACCAAAAAATCTGGGTACTGAAATTTGATTTATGTCCTTTCAATCCTCAAACAGTAATTGAAGTAAATCCTTTAATTCCGAGGTCAACAAACCAAGACCCCTGGGCCAACTCTAGCCTGCCTTTTGTTTTGTAAATAAAATTTTCTTGGAACAGAGCCATGACTGTTTTTAAGTTACTGTCCATGGCTGCTCTCACGCTGTAGCAGCAAAGTTACTTAGTCACAGCGGAGACCGTACGGCCAAGAACGCTTTTTTAATTCCTTGCTGTTTACAAAAAAAAAAAAAAGATTATATATATATATATATATATATATATATATATATATATATATATGCATATGTAATATATATCTCTCTTTAGAAGAACTCTGCGGACAACGATAATTTCCCTGGGGGCAATATGACTGGGGGGTTAAAGGGACAAAATGTTCAGCGCGTTTTGCACACCCTCCCCTGAGCAGGCGTTAATCGGCGCTCCACTCCGCTGGGCCGTTTTGCTGTTTGTTTACGCAGTCGGAACGGAACTCATTCACCAGAAATACACACTCTTGCTCTTCTTTGTCTTTCCCTCTTACTATTCCTCCCATCCTCTCTAACTCTTTTTCCCTGTACAGCCAAATGTTTTGAAAACAAGGTCTTTTTCTTTCTTTCTTTACTCTTTCACTTCCCATTTAATCCTTGCTTCTTTCCAGCGGGGCCCTCTGCTGAAGGTTAGGTGGTAATAAAAATGCCATCACAGGTAATAGTAAAGTTATTTATGATATTTCATTGCTAATTTACAATTTTTATTAATTATAGAAGAAATTATCAATTTTGTAGTAGTATAGTCCTGTAATTTTCTAAAAAAATAAATATTGCTGCTTTTAGTTGATAAAATTTTGCATAATTTATAGAATTACTCAAACGTGGGCAGTGTAGTTAAAACTTTCTGGGAATGGTTAGGTTTAAAGTCAGAGCTTAGAACTACCATTACAGCTTACACTGCACAGTGAATGTGGGAAGTCCATGTGGTGCTGTGTGTACATCACCATCTCTTAGTGAATACTGCACGACTGTTTTTTGTTTCTTCATCATCGAAACCTATTGCTGCTTTTTCAGTTGATTAGGATTTGTCTTGTGGTTGTGGGTCATGTTGTGATCATTGTTTTCTCCAGTCAGGATTAAGTTAAACACAGGAATGTTGCGACTCTCCTATCCTGCTAACTTTTACTGTGCTACAATATGTTAAATTTGAGCTCCGTAAATGTATATGCAGAGATTTTTTTATGTACTACGTTTTCAAGGAGGCAGGCTTGTAAGTGCATACTTAACATGTGCTTTGTAACCAAAATTAATAGAGTCTTCATTAAATATGAAACATTTAAAAATCTTTAAGAAGATGAAGCCTAAGGTTTATCATGTAGGAATACATTTGTTGTCATTTTCCTTAGTTTAGTATGTATTATGCCATTTAAAAAAAAAGTTTCATTATTTTTTGTTGCTCAAGTACAGTTTTCTCCATTTTTCATGCTTTTTCTTATTTACTTCTCCCAACAACTGTATGTAGCAGGGAGCTATGTCATATCTCCATTATGTGGATGAGGAAGTGGGCTGAGAGGGGTTAGGAAATCATGGTACATGGCCGCGAGTCACAGCCAGTCAGTGGCTGTCAACGCCTCTCCTACTCTCCTACCCACCATGCTGAATTGTGGAATTGTACAGGGGATCTTGAGAAAATGTCAGTAAAGGAATGTTTTGATTTAGAGTCCATGTTTGTACTTGTTTTCCATATTGGCTTGAAGAATCATGGGTACAGTACTAAACTTGTTCAACTGGTCTCTGTCTTTCTCGTGAAGGATTCTGCTTCTACAGTGATGTCCTGCCAGTGCTGGGGATTCCAGCATCCTCAGTTTGGGCAGTAGTTAAAGGAATTTTGTTTTCACTGGTGAAATATTTCTGTAATTCTCTCTGTAAATATGGTGGAATGATTCTCATTTGATGCTTATTACCTAGATTATTGTTTTTCTGGCTTTTATATCCTATGCCTTAAGTGCCATCTTGAAGGAAGAATAATACTTCCTCTTACTAATTCGAAATTCTATCATAGTAGTCATCATTTGTGGCAGTGGGAGTTAAACTCTTTTGGTATATACACACGTCTTATGAAAGCCCATGCATTTTCTGCATGAAATATATGTATTTCCTTCTGTATCACTGTCACTAATTTTTGGACCTTGTGGTGAATACAAAGAACATTAATGTAAATTCATTGGCAGTAATTCACTGGCGGTTCTATTGGTAGTGTTTTATTTTCGGTTCCTACCATCTTTTCCCCTCTATGAACAGTTCCATTCTTATTTTAAGGGTAAGTGACTAAGGAGGAAGGAATAGAGACAAAGAAATTTCTTTAAAATTCACACACAGATACACCTGAGACAAAACCAAAAAAATCTTATGTAGGAAAATGTAGATTTGACTGAGAATATATTTCCAGAGTTTGTATATTAAAATTTCTAATTCACCTATAGTATTATATTAGTTTTAGTGAGTTTAAAGTCATGTTTGGTATTTTTACATGCATGGTATAATTTTTGCTTGGTAAGTGACTTCTGAATATTCTAAGGTATACATGTTGTAATGTGTTATTTGTGTTATGTTCTATTTTTACTAATTTTATCACATATATGCATAGCATTTAATTTAGAGAAGGACTCTATATCACTGTTTTTCTTATTGAAATAATTTCTATAGTGATTTTTTTCTGCATTAAAAAAAGCAAGTTGCTGAAAACCAATTTTATGCTCAGAAAAACTTCATGGTCCAGTTCTTCTGTCAATCCATATCTTTTCTTCTGAGATAAGTATAAGTCACATTTCAAGTATGGATAGAATAGTGAATTTATGATTAAATGGTTAGCTGTTATTGTGGCAAATATTACTTAATATTGATTCAATTATCTTAACATTATGGATATTCTGCAGGGCTTTTCTTGATTTTTTCTTAATTTCAAAAAACGTGTAACATAAAAACATGACTTAATGTGCAATAAAAATAAAAATTTGTAATATGGAAATATTGATAATTGAACATTTAAAAACTAATGTTTAGTCCATCCATAGCAGATTTGTTTATTTTTAACAAAATAGAGATTTGTTTATTAGCAACTTTATTACCTGAAATGTTTTTATACTATGTTGTTGTTAATTTCTACGTATAATGATTCAAATCATAACTGTTTACAAACCTATAAGTGATTCTCTGATGTTCCTTCTTATTTCACTGAGACAACAGAAGTGCCGCAACTGCTGCCGGCCTCTATCAGCCTGTGACCTGTCACAGGGGCCATGCCGTAGTTGTTGTCATCTAAGGCCACTCACTCCTCCTTTTCCCTGCTGGATCCCAGCTCCTCTGGCCTACTCGAGGACACTGGTCATGCAGTTGTCCCCTTTCTATCCTGCACTGTAAACTTTTCCCCTTTCTGCTAGATCATTCCTCATCAACATACAGATGTGCAATAATATGTCATATATTAAAAGAAGGAAGAAATCAAAAAATGCCCTGCACTCCATATCCTTTTCTAGGTTTTCTTGATTTCTTGGCTCTGCTAAAAGCATATCTCCTTGGAAAAGTTTGTTATCATGAACTCCTTTTCAACCCTCTGATACCTCTAGGTCCAGTTTCTTTTCTGTGACTCTCCTGAAACTTTTTTCAGTGACTTCACCTTGCCCACCCTCCACGCAGTGTTTATCACTGTCAATCACTGTCATTCATTTCTTTCTTCACCACACTTTTTTCACCTGGTCCCTGAGGCGCTGCTCTCCTATTTGCCCAGGACCTCCCTGCTTCCTCTCTGCTTTCAGTCTCTGTTTAGCAGTATTCCTTTTCTCCTCATTCTTAAAACAGTCCCTGGACTCTTTGCTTCTCTCTTTACATGAACAGGAAAAATTCCTTGGTGTCTACTGCATTTGTCCTCATCTCAGTAAATGGCTCTCTGTGGCTCACCCAAAAACCTTGTAGTCATCCTTGACTTCTCTTTTTAATCAACACCTGACAGCTGATATATAATAAAATCCTGTTGTCTCCACTTTTACAAGTATATCCAGAAGGGGCCCTTTTTTCATAATCTCTACTGCTACTGATTTGTTCACGCCACCGTTCTCTCTCTCCTGGACTATGGCAGCAACCTCCAAACTAGTCTCTCTCATTCCATTCTTGCTCCTCTACAGTTAGTTTCTTTAAACAGATGCCAGACAAGTCTTTTTTTTTTTTTTTTAAAGATTTTATTTATTTATTTTAGAGAGAGGGGAAGGGAGGGAGACAGAGAGGGAGAGAAACAGCAATGTATGGTTGCCTCTCACATGGCCCTCACTGGGGACCCGGCCCGCAACCCAGGCATGTGCCCCGACTGGGAATCGAACCGGGACCCTCTGGTTCCCAGCCCGCGCTCAATCCACTGAGCTACACCTGCCAGGGGAAGACAAGTCTTTTAAAAACGTAAATCAGATCAGTGTCACTCACCTCTCAAAACCTGCCTGTGACTTCAGTCTGATTCAGAGTCCAATCCCATTCCTTTCTCGGCTCCCTGCAGTCTTCTTGACCCATCTCTCACCACCCTCCCTCTTGCTCAGTTAGTTGGCTCCATCTCTGGATACTCTAGATATATTGGCTTTTATCTCTTTATTTTACATGCCAAGCACTTCCTTGTCTCAGGGCTTTTACATTTGCTTTTCTATCAGCCGAGAATGCTTCTCTCCCACGTGTCCACATGGCTTATTCCCTCATTGCCTTCAGTTCTCTGCTCAACGTCCCTTTGGCAGTCATGCTTTCTCTGGACACCCTATGCAAAATAGTGCCAGCAACCCCATTGCTCTCCACTTCAGTCTCTCTGTCTCTCTTACCCTGCTTTATTTTATTCATACAGAACATACCACTATCCACGCTGGAGTGAAAATTCCATAAATTCCAGGAGATAGAGACTTGAACCATTTTGTTAATTTCACCAGTGTCTAGATTAGTGCATGAAACCGAGCAGATGTTCAGTTGTATTGTATACACCATGATGATTTAGTACCTAACAATTCATTAATTATTCTTTTAAAAGAATGTATGAATGTTGACATTTTAATTTATACAAGTAATATTGCAAACTAATTTCTGTAAACATTCCCTAAGACTTAAGTTTTTGAGTTGTACTTAAGCAAATGAAGAAGAAACAACATAAAGCCTCTTGTTTCATTTTATTCTAGGTACGAATTGATACAGAAGGGTGTAACTGAAGTTAACGGTGTTCGGAATGTCCCAGATGTGTATAACCAGAATATGCTTTTAGAAAATGAAAACAAAAATTTGAAGAAAGACTTGAAGCACTACAAACAGGCAGCTGAGTATGTTAGTTTTTAATTGACTTCTTTCTTTATTTTGGACTAAATAAAAATAAAGAGTTAAATGAAGCTAATATGTGGGTGGTGGTTAGTGTACCAGAACTTTAATTCTGGAGAACTGAATGATATTTAAGTTCTAGTTGGAAAGAATGTGAAAGGCTTCACTAGCAAATTAATTGGACATATGACCAGAACATTCACAATTGTAACTCATCAACTAGAGTGGAATGCAGGGGGGTATGTAGGAGATGGTTAATTTGTTGTACAACTTTCACCTCCATATGTATTTTGATAATTGTCCATGGTTTGTCAAATCTTCCCCTGTGAGGATAAGCTAACTCCTGAAATAATAATAAAATTATAGAAATTAGAGAGGAACGAAGAAGCTGGTGTATTTCTGGTAGGAGAATTTCTGTAGTTGAAAATTTCCCAAAGGAAACTGTTATCTAGAATAAATTTATACATAGAGGAGATACTTAACAGAAGTCAAATCTCTCCGCATCTTTCTTTCTTTTTTCTAAAATTAGTGGAAGGCATGCAGTTTTGGGTGAATAAATAAACAGTGTTATTCTGGCAAAGACAAATATGTGAATGTGTCGATCCGTGTAAATCTATTCATCTAAGACAATGTTAGATGGAAAATCAATGCTTACATATTGAGTAAAGATAGTTCAAGGTTTGTTCATTAATTTTTATTAAACGTATTTAAAGAAGAGCTTTTTTTGTTAAAGAATCATATTAAAACAAAAAAAATAGATAAAAATACCATATAAGAACATAATATTTTTAAGATCTTTGTAAAAAAGGTCACCTTAATGAAATGACTTTGTATTGCATACTGACAGAAACATTTAACATAAGCTCCTACTTTTAAAAGGTGGTGCTAAATAAAAGATAATTTGTAGGGTTATTCATTCAGTTACATATACACTTACAGAAATGTTTTTTTCAAGTTATATGAATTTCATATTATCTGTGGATGTACTGTTTGGCATTTTACATTTTAGGTAGAAGTGTATGATGATACACAGAATAATATGCTACAAGGAACAGCATTCTGTCTATTCTGGGTTCCAGTTCTCTGAAATGATTCGCGCTGTTGGCCCTGACGCTCCCTGGGATCTTGTATAGACTCCTAATGAAAGCACTGGGCGTTTGACACAGCAGGTTTTTCAGAGCGCTGCCTGGCATACTGTTTCTGTGCCTGAATCCTTTGAATTACTGCTTGAGTTAGCTCATTTTCTTTTGAATAGGGCCTCTTTGTGAAATGAATTTTGCCCTAGTGGTATTAAATAATCATTGTTGATTATTGGTTGTTTATATTTAATAATCATAATCAACACCATATAAACTTTTAGAAAATGAAATTATTAATGTAATGTTAAAAGAAACCATGATTAAATGAGATATCACTCAAATCTGTCCCTTGTTTATGTTTACTAAAATATTAGATTACTAAATATTTATAAAATATACTATATTTACTAAAATGTAGCTTTAGTTTCAGTGACTTATGGTAACCTCTCAAATCTATCTTATTTGATATAATTAAACTTGAAAAAAATTAAAAAAGGAAAATATTTATTTGCTTTAATCTACCTGACAGAAAATTTGAAGGAAAGATGATTGGCTCTTGGTAGATGCCTAATATTTATATCATTGAGTGAATATTAAACTCATCATCTTTTCACAGCACACGTTGGTGAAGTGAAATTCCCTGCAGACTAATTCTGTGGGAGACATTCTCAGAAAATGGAGAGTGAAATTTGTAAAAAAAATCCTTAAACTATATCTGTTATATCACAAGTTTGCCCCAAGTAGTAATATTTCATCACACAGGTTTTTAAATTTGACTTGTAAGGTTATTTTCCAGTAGGAATCAGTAATAAACATGGGATTTCCATTTTGGAATTTGCCTTAAAGTTTTTCTTTTTAGGATTAAGGCCATTTCTTACAGCAAGATTTGTTATCTATTGTCTTGATTATACTGGTAGTATTTAATGATATATCTAGAAAAATCAGAGAGATCATAAAGCTATATGCTTAATATTTATCTAGGGGAGAGTTGCCTTGGAAAGAGTATTGAACTTAAAGTTCAAATACCTAGCTTCTAATATTCTGCTACTTATTAAGTCAGCTTTCTTATCGTTAACCTGGGAATAATTATACTTAATGTTATTAACTCCCAGGGAGTGATGCGATAATTAAAAGAGACAATCTAGGTTAGAGAGCTGTGTAGATCACAGAGTGCTTTGCAAATAGCAGCTCTCACTGTCAGTATCGGGAAAGGCTGTCATCCCTAGATTCTTTCAGTTCTCACATTGTTAGCATTTCTGGAAATTCAGCAGTGATGAATCATGAAGGAAGAAATGAAAAGGGAAAATATTTCACTCTGAAATATCATTTGAATTGCTATAATTAAAAATGAAATTGTTTTTCTGTTGTAAGCAATGTTAATTTTAGAATGGAGGGTTTTCCTATACTTGCTATAAATGTAGACTATATTCTAAAATAAAAAAAATTGTGTGCGTGGTGTATATGTATATATGGTGACAGATGTTAATTAGACTTATTTAATATATACAAAATCATTATATTTACACCTGAAACTAATACATTATTTTATGTCAATTATACCTTGATATAAAAAATTTGGGAAATAACTTTCTGCAAGTTTTCCTTGTAGATGTTTTTAAGGGGAAAATGTATTATTAAAAACAATTTATACTTACATTGAAGGTAAAAGTGTATTGCGTACTAGTTATTGGAGAGGAATGATGCATATAGTAGTTTGACGTTCCTTTTTTGGAAAAGGAGAATACAACTGTACTTTTATTTTGAAATGTGTATCAATTATTATTTTAAATGCAGATGTGTAGAATTTAAGTGGCTTGCCACACCTTTGTGAAGAATTGCTTTGTTTAATAAAACTAGAAAGCATCACTGGAGTTATAAAATCTTCCACAGTTAAGACACCATTCCATAAGCCTTGTTTTATTTGGTAGTTGGCGTGCCACAGTGTTCCCCTCAGTTTAAGGCCCATGAAAAGTATTGCAAGTTTTATTCATTAGGAATCTGTTTGTTTGATGTTTTTTCTTATCGTGACTAGCATTTTCTGTCTCATTTGCATAATGTAGATATTATACATCATAGTCTCAATTTGATGGTTTACTCCTGAAAACATCATTGTACTGTACTTTCACATCCTGTAGTCTGGCTTTCACCCCTCCTGTTCTCCGAGTTTTCATCGCTCCTCTCCCCCAGCTCTGTGACAGCATTCTCTTCTGCCTTCTTTTTCTCTTCTCACCACCATCCTGTTTACACTCTAAGATTCTACTGTCCAGTAAGAGAGTCATCGACTACACGTGTATGTCGGCAGATACAGCATGTGTCGGGTCGTGGTAAGTGTTGGGAAGAAACATAACATGGGTAAAGGAGACAGAGAGAAACGGGGTGTGTTGTAGATGGGCGGGGGAGATGAGGCTATTTGATGATACTGAAAGGACGCGTGTGAACTTGGGAAAAGAAGATTCCAGGCAGAGGGAAAAGGAAGTACAAAGAGTTTATGGTGGGGGCCTCTTGGCTTGTTCGGAACTTAGCAAAGGAGACCATAAAGACTGGAACCAGGGGCTAAATGGTAGAGTCCTTTTTTAGAATTTTCTTTTTTCCTTTGAGTGGAATGTGAGGCTAATGGACATTTTGAGGAGCTGCCTGTCATGTAGAAAATGACTGGTTGGAGGGACATGATAGAAACTGGGAGAACATTTTTATATCCTGTGTAACCTTATAGATTGACTTAGCTGGCTCTGACACAGTGATAATGAAGTCAGACGAGCTCCTTATGGGACAATTAAGTCCCAGCATCTGCTGTTCTCAAACTCTTCATTACTAATCCCACTCAAGCTTTGGTTCAGAACAGATACGGATATCAGATCAGGTGTTAATGATAGAGCAACACAAATGCACCATGCTCTGCCACATTTTAGATGTAAGAATATAATTTTCACTTACTTCCTTCATATATAAAAGGGATAATATTACCTGTCCTTAATGGAATCATTTAAAAGTGTTTAGCACAATATCTGGCACATGGTAAGTGTCAAATCAGTATTCTGTATTACAAAACCTTTTGAAATAACAGTCACTACAGTTTACAGTTATATGACGTATATTCTATTTCCTTATTCATTTTTCTCTATACTTCTGCAAAGTGATGGAGGCAAAGATTGCGCTGTCTCATCCATCGCAGCATAATGAGCATCGCATCTGATGTACAGTATATGTTCAGTGGATAGAATAGTATCATTATCATCACCCTCATTGTTAGCATCAGTGGCAATGCTTGAAGAAACAACCAAGAGTGGTGTTTCTTCAAGAAGGCAGATGCATGGCAATTTATTTGTTTACTTATGTTACCTTTTTAATTCTTAAATAATAATGATGGAACTGGAGAGCAGTATGCTAAGTGAAACAAGCCAGGTGGTGAAAGGCAAATATCATATGATCTCACGTATAAGTGGAACCTAATCAACAAAATAAGTGAGCAAAATAGAACCAGAGACATTGAAATAAAGAACAAACCGACAGTAACCAGAGAGGAGGGAGTAGAGGGATAATAGGGGATGAGGGGCCATCAAGGAACATGTGTAAGGGACACATGGACAAAGCTAAAGGGGGTGGATTTGAGGAGTTTGAGGGTGGGAGGTGGGGATGGGTGGGGCGGGGGGCATGGTGGAGTGACAACTGTACTTGAACAACAATGCAAAAGCAAAAAATAAGCATCTAGAAAGTAAACAAAATAGAATAATAAACCTCGTGGACCTATTAGCACGTCAGTTTACTGCCAATATTTAATTCCTACCCCTGGTTATGCTCCACCCCACAAATAATGTACTAACTTTTAGAGTTATGTTTTACAGTTAATTTGCATGAGTTGAAATGTACAAGTTAGAGCTGTCTAATTTGGATGAACAGATAATGTCTTGTAACTTCATAACCATCTTGATACATAGACTATTTCTGTTTATTCAGAAACCACCCTTTCCTGCTTCATCAGGCATTTCCTGCCCTGGCAGCCACTGCTTTGATTTTTTCGCCTTAGTTTTGCCTGTTTGAGAACTTTATAAATAGAATCAGAAAATATTTAGTCTTTGTGTTTGGCATCTTATACTCAGTATCAAGTCTGTAAAATTTATGTACAATTTTTGTGTTTATTGCAAATTTATTCTCCTTTAGTGCTATGTACTGTTCTGTTGCATGGTATATACAACAGTTTGTTAATCCCTTTTCTATTGACTTGTTCCTAACTGTGGTTATTACAAGTAACACTGTTATGAACATTTGTGTACACATTTTTTTGTGGAATATGTTTTCTTTATTCTGTATAAAAAGTTGGATGTGGAATTTCCGGATGGAAGGGTAGATGTGTGCTTAACTGTATAAGAAATTGCCAGTCCATTTTTCAACGTAAAAGTTGGGCCAGTTTTCACTTTCAATAGCAGCGTACGTGAGAGGTCCTGTTGCTTCACACTGTCTCCACAGAGTGTTGCTAGTCTTTTTCATTTTAGCCTTGTAGAGTGGCAGCTTGCCGTGGTTTAAGTATGCATTTTCCTGATAATTCATGATATTTAACCCAGTGCTGAGTGCTTATTTGCTGTCCATGTAACCTGCTTTTGTGTAAATCTTTTGTCTGTTTTTATTTGGATTGTAGTGTTTGTTTTATTGTTGAGTTGTAAGAGTTCTTTATATATTCTGGATACATGTTTTTTCAGAATGTTATTTTCTCCCAGTTTATGACTTGGCTTCTCAATTTTTTAATGATGTCTTTGGATAAGCAGAGGTTTTAAATTTTGATGACATCCTTTTTATGTTTTTATAGTATTGCTTTTGACATTTTGTCTAAGAGACCATTGCCTATTCCCAGGTCACAGAGGTACTTTCTTATATTTTCTTCTAAAATCTTTAAAGATTTAGAATATTTACTTCAGCTGATGACTTATCTTTAATTTTTATGTATGATGTCAGGTAGGATATAGAGGTTAATTTTCTGTGGGAACATTCAGTTGTTCCAGCACCATTTTTTTTCGTTTGTATTATTGTGCAATTATAGTTGTCCCTATTTCCCCCCATTACTCTCCCAGCACCATTCTTAAAAAGAATTTTCATTTGTCATTGAATACCTTTGGCATTTTGTTGAAAATCAATTTATGCCATAGTTTTGAGTGTATTTCTAGACTCTATTCTGTTCCATTCATGTGTGTGTTTATCCTCATGCTAATACCATACTCTTGATTGTTACACTTTAAGTTATTTTTTAAAAAGTAAATTTATTGAGGTGACATTGGTTAATGACATATGAGTTCCAAGTGTTTAATTCTAAAATACATCATCTGTTTGTTGCATTATGTGCTCCCTACCCAAAGTTGAGTATCTGTTCATCACCATATGTTTGACCCTGTTTACCCTCTTTATCTTCCCTGTACCCTAACTAAGTTCTTTTTTAAATTAATTAATTTATTTTCAAGGTTTTATTTATTTTTAGAGAGAAGGGAAGGGAGGGAGAAAGAGAGGGAGAGAAACATCAATGTGTGGTTGCCTTTCACGCACCCCACCCTGGGGACCTGGCCCGTAACCCAGGCATATGCCCTGACTGAAAATCGAACCAGTGACCCTTTGGTTCACAGGCTGGTACTCAGTCCACTGAGCCACACCAGCCAGGGCATCCTTGAGTAAGTTCTTAAAGTCAGATGGTATTAGTCTTTCAGTTTTGTTCTTTTTAAAAGAAATTTTGGTGATTATAAGTCCTTTGTATTTGCATATAAATTTTAGAGTCACTTTGTCTATTTTAATAGGAAGGCAGGTGTGTAATTAGCATTGGAATTTACTTGAATTTATGATTTAATTTGGGAAGAGTGTGTGTGTGTATGTGTTTACATATACATACGCTTTGGGGGAGAAAGGATTGATGTATATAAGTTTTAGTATTCTATTTATGTAGTGTATCTCTTTTTTTTCCTATGGAACACAGGTAGGAAACTCTGCTTTAATATTTTTAATGGAAATAGAAAATACATAGGCGTGCATACACTATAAGTGTACAGCTGGATGAATTCTTGCCAAGTGTGTAACCGGCACGTAGATCAAGAAACATCGTCACTGTTCCGGGCGCCCCTTTGCAGTTTGTTCCACTCACTACTCCCCTGTGAGGATGACTTTTTTTCAGACTGACATAGATTTGTTTTGTATTTTTGAGCTTTTTAGAAAGAGACTATATATACTTTTTTCGTGTCTGTTTTCCTTTACTCAGTGTTATATTTGTGAGATTTATGTGTATTCGGCATGTGCTTTTAGTTTTTATTCTCCCTGCTGTAATCCCTTGTATAGTGTTTCTAGTTTTTGATTGTTACGATCAGTTGTTCGTGATTGTAATTTTTTATGAATTGCTTTTGGTCTCTTTGCACAGCCAACTCTTTATTGGAGTATTCCTTCTAACTCAAAATGGAAATCTGAGGTAGTTTTTTTGTTACCTCTCTTCTTTGTTCTTTATTCCTTTCTTTTATTTGTTTACCTACCTCTCCTGCCTTCTAGTTCTCTAAAAGGAACACGCCAGTCCCACATCTGCTCTCTTTCTCCCACTCCAGCTTGCAAATGTAAAGCCAAAGACACAGTTTCTTGAGTCTCACGAGAAGCCTGATGCAAAAATACTTTCTAGACTTTCCTGTGGTCCCTAAGGTTGTCCATAAATAATGATTTGAAAATGCTACACAGGTGCTTTATGTTTTCCCAAAATTTCACTCTGGGATTTCACTTCTATCTTTTGAACATCTTAATTTCACTTGCTCTGTCTCAGATAGATGAGACTCTCCTTAGTTTGGTTCCGAAGCTGGTACTTAACCCAAGGTGACCTATCCCCAGGCATACTGACAAGTAGTGTGACCTGTCTGTGTATGAGCGTCCGACTTTGTGGGGGCCCCCCATCCTTCCCCAGTGAGCTCAAAAACTCACTCACTTCTTGTTTTCACTTGGCCTGTGTATAGATTTGATTCCTGCCCATCTCAATGTTTCTTCTGTCAGTCTCAAGCTCCCAGTTTTTGACATTGGGTGTCTTTTTATTTTTTGTATTTTTTAATTGACATTTTTTAAATTGTTGTTCAAGTACAGTTGTCTCCATTTTGCCCTCACCACTCCCCCGACCCCAGCCATCCCCACCTCCTGCCCTCGATCCTACACCCTTTTGGCTTTGTCCATGTGTCCTTTATACATGTTCTTTGACAACCCTTCCCCCTAATTCTGCAATATCTCCTTCACCCTCCCCTCTGGTTACTGTCAGTTTGTTCTTAATTTCAACGTCTCTGGTTCTATTTTGCTTGCTTGTTTGTTTTGTTGAAGAGGTTCCACTTAAAGGTGAGATCATATGGTATTTGTCTTTCACCACCTGGCTTATTTCACTTAGCATAATGCTCTCCAGATCCATCCAAGCTGTTGAGAGGGTAGGAGCTCCTTACCTTTAATGCTGTATTTTTATAAAGGAGCTTGAAATTTATGCCTTTTACATCTGATTATCAAATGTATATATTTTGATTTTACATTGTGAGCTCCATGTAATAGGGACTGTGTCTTGCGCTCAGCAAATCCCCCGGACCTGTCTGCAGCTGCTCCTGGCAAACAGGTGGGGGGCATAGATGAACGTGTGCTTTTAACATGTTGGCTCTTTAGTTGAGCCGTTAAGCTTTTAATAATTCTTAGAGTAGTTAATTGATGATTTTGGCCCCTGTCATGGAATTCTTTTGGAATAGGAATTATTTCCCCTTCATGGTGGAAATTGGAACAACTTTCTATAAAGTTAAGTTTTGTCCCATTTATAGTACTATCTTCCTTTGCTAGACTGTTATGTTAAGGAAATACAATACAGACCAGAAAAAGGTTTATTGAGAGGCCAGAAGATTAGGCAGAAAAATGATACTGATTGGGATTATTAGTTAAAATATTAAAATGTACCATTAAAATACTGAAATACTTTCTTTTACCTTCTCCCATAAAATATAAAGAAGTTATAATTAAATTGCAATTAATTCTGAGGAAAAATTAAGTCCTTTACTACGGGGTCCTAATTGCACTTACAAAATTCACTTCTACAAAAGGTCAAAGAGTACGCAGCTTTTCCAAAGACCCATTTAATGAAATGACTTTCAGGAACAAACACTGTGGAAATAAAGATAATAATGAGGCCCATAAAATTTTATGCTCTAGTGTTTAGGTAATTGCTTGTTAAATTAAGACGGTACTTTTTTTGGACATGGGTATAGCCCTTTCTTTTTTGGTTAAGAATATAATGAAAGTTTTCTTGTAGTCTGGTTGAATTCAATTTTGTCTGTTTAACAATTATTCCCATATTAATTTTACAAGGTTAACTAATTCATTTATAACCAATTCAAGACAATAAAAGAACTGGTTATCATATAGTATCATTATCAGAAAATACATTGATTCAAGTTTGCACATGGGAAAAAAATGAAGGTTTGCTTTGACTAGTGCAGGTAAACAAGACCATGTTTATATGCTCCC